>JAVLVB010000902.1:165202-175695 GCA_032876305.1 Orestias chungarensis | reverse complement strand
GAAGTGTTGTTGCTCCAGGTGAGGTTATTACTCAGGTGTACACCCAAGTACCTGTAGCTGTTGACAACTTCCACCGCAGATCCTCCCATGTGCAGGGGGAGGTGGGCATGCTTGCCCCTTCTGAAGTCCACGATCATCTCCTTGGTTTTCTTTTCGTTGATACAGAGGTTGTTCTCTCTGCACCAGCCCTCCAGGTGTAGGGCTGGCTAAAATGTGTGTTAGCGAGCTTTCCTCCCTAATCCACTCTTTCATCATTCGGAGGCAGAGGTAGGTGTGAGTGACTAAAGGGAGGAAGCTCTCTAATTTACCCTTCGACCTGGAAACAATAGCAAATGGCCAGGAAAAGCTGGAGAGCAAGCGCTTGATCAGAAGTGTATGCAAGTTGTTCAGAAGAGGAAGAGTCAACAAATCAGACAGAGGCCTTTGTCTGCAGGCGCCTCCGTGTGTGTGTACCTTGTCCCATGGTGTGGGGCCTGTTTGTTTGTGCTCTAGAGAGGGCAGGTGGAGGCCAAGCATTTTCTGAGGATATCTGCAGCAGGAAACCCTCCATCACCCCTGTCTGTCTGTCTGCCACCATTCAGATTTTATCTTGATTTTATAGGCAAACACGCATCACATGCCCCCCCATCAACACAAGCCCTGAAGGCAGATGTCACGCCTCACTTCCTGCGGATTGCTCCTTACCAAGCATCTTACCGTCGTTCATCACTGCTGTCACCCTAATTAGTCTGTTGAGTTAGCTATGGTGTTCCTTCTTTCAATTCATCTTCATTCATTTACTATTTTGTTCAATGATACCAGAAAAAATCCTGCTCAAATCTAAATTAATAACACAGAGGATTGGATTTAAAACACTTCATAGATTTAATATATACTAAATTTCTGATGCTTTGTGGATCCGTTTGATTACTAAATCTTTCTTGGTTTGTCTTTACAGAGCAGTCGCTTATGGACGTTAAGCACCAGGAGGTGGACAGAGAGGACAGCTCAGTTGAAACAGCCAGTATGTTTCCTGTCTCAATTATTCCCAGTCATCCCAAAAGGGAGCACAGTGTCGTGTCCATTCTCCGTGGCACTAACAGTACCTCAGCCCCCAAGAAGGAGCCCAGCCGCCCTCTTCCCAGCCGCCCTTTTCCTACCCGCCCACAATGTGGTGATAGTCCAGAGAGGCCCCTTTACCCCCATCCACGCTACCCAACTATCGGGCCTCGGCTTGGTTATCCCTTACCTCTTTCCCCAGGCAAACATTCATCAGCAACGCCGAGCCCTTCCGCAAGAAGTACCCCAGACTGCAGCCCTCACAGTAGTCCTTCTGGTCAAGCATTATCACAGAACTATTACCCTTACCCTGGGTACCCCCCTTCATCTGCCCCACTCTCTTCAATCTACCCGCATTACCTCCTACCCCATTCTTATCATTTACATGGGGGTGGTGTTCCAAGTATGGGAGGGATATTTCCTAGAATCCACCCAGTGTACAGCAGCTTATTGTCCCCTCACTTGCCCCTCCTCACACCAGACCCTGCAGCCCGATGCCTAGTAGTACCTGAACCTATGCACCCTTCCTCAATCTCTGCCCACAGAGAGTATTTCCTGCCCGGGCCAAGAAGTGCCTTCTCTACTGCTACTTTGAAAGACAAAGCAGGAGCTCACAGCTCTTACACAGGGCACCCTAACCAGCACGGACCAGCTCACGTTCCCTCTAGCGGCTCGCCGACGGCCGCGACAGCACCTCCAAGCGAGCAGGTGCCAACCAAGCCTACCTCAGCCCATATGGGAAACACTAGTGACCATCACCCAGATGAAGAGGCTATTAATCTGACAAAAGTGAAGCGTGGGGCAGGGTCAGCAGGCTACAAGGCACTGCCTTACCCGCTGAAGAAGCAGAATGGCAAAATCAAGTATGAGTGCAATGTGTGCAGCAAGACCTTTGGGCAACTGTCAAACCTGAAGGTAAGACTTAGGATATGCTTTGTTAATGCAATTTAATGTAACGTCTGTTGATCTGAAGTATTAAGCCTGTTCTCAGAAAGGCTTGTTGTGTAATCAGCAGGAAGTATAGCAGGTTTCACAGGTTTATGGTACTTACGGGACCAAAGAGTGTATCAAGATGTTTCTACATGATACATAATAATTCAGGGTATTAACTAAAACTTGTTTTTTGCCCTCTTTACTCATAGGTTCATCTTCGGGTGCACAGTGGAGAAAGGCCGTTCAAATGTCAAACATGTAACAAAGGCTTCACTCAACTCGCTCATCTGCAAAAACACTACCTGGTTCACACCGGGGAAAAACCACATGAATGTCAGGTGAGAAACGATGCTCTAAACAAAGTGATCCCTTCATATTTTATCTGATATTACTTGTACATTACTACTAAAACTAATATTACACAATGTTAACACCGTTGTTCTGCCGCCTCAGGTTTGTCACAAGCGCTTCAGCAGCACCAGCAACCTGAAAACTCACTTGCGCCTTCACTCTGGGGAGAAACCTTATCACTGCAAGCTCTGCCCAGCTAAGTTCACCCAGTTTGTCCACCTTAAGCTGCACAAGCGCTTACACTCTCGCGAGCGTCCAAACAAATGCCCCCACTGCCACCGCCACTACATCCACCTGGTTAGCCTGCGGCTACACATGAAGGGTTACTGCCTGGCTGCAACCTCTGGTTCTGGAGGTCCGAATGTTTCGAGTCAGGCTGCCTTGGAGGAGGTGCACCGGGCCAATGAGGAAATCGAACGCTTCGATGTCAGTGAGCACGCTGAGCAACTGGAGCAGCTGCAGGGATCGGTAGAGGTGGACGCCATGTTGGAGAAACAGGTCTTGGGGATGTTGTGGACAGAGGCTGACATCAAGTCCCCCAACTTCCATCCCGGTTACAACGGCACCACCACGGAGCTTCTGTCAGCAGGTTACGGTGCTTTCGAGGCCCTGAATGAGACATCGGTCATCAAAATCCGTCGCAGCAGCCCGGTCTCACCACTTGCTGCTAGCATTACTGTCAAGCAGGAGTCAGAGGATCGTGCTTAATTGACTTTTTTTTTTTACGTGGAAGACACCAAAAAAAATTACGATTTTGGACTGCATGATGGACTTGTTGCCAGGAGCAACAACTGTAAATAAATACTTAATAATTGTCATCCCCATAAATGCGCCATGGTTTCGACTTATCAGGAACTTATACACTCAGGGCTGCAAGAGACAATGTCCCATGACTACTTTGTGGTTTTAGCGTTTATTACTCCTTGACAATCACCTAAAAAATGATTTTTTTATGTAATAATTATAATTTTACTATCATTGTTATTTTTGAGAGTCTTTGTCTTTTTTTCATAAATTAGTTGTGTAATCTTAAGTTATTGTTTGTTGTTTTTGTTGTTGTTTTGTGTGTTTAGAAGCAATAAGTGACTGGATTCCTGACTAGTATGGTGAAAATAATTGTTTTTGTTGATGTTCTTTTTTTTCTCTTTGGAAAATATCCTGTAAATAGTCACTTTTTTTTGTTACCTATATTGTTCTCCTCTCTGTCCAGTCTTCAAGGCGTATTTGTTAAAACCAAAGTAGCCAGGGAAGAAATAGAAAACTTGCCTAATTATGGCACATAAATCAGTTCATTTCCAAAGAATAACTTAATTTCAGCCTTTCTAAATTGCTTCCCTGAACTGTCTGTCTTTTTTGATGCATCCTTAAGTTAAGGGACAAAAAAAAGGACATTTTATTGTATATTTCTTTTCACAACAGTTACCTCAGTGTGGATGTGATGATGTGTGTGTCTGTGTTTTCAAAGAGACAGCTGAAGGTGGGAGTTTGTATTTTATTTTTTATTTATACGATTTGTTTTCTACTTGAAGAATAAACCAAACTGAACTGGAGAGCAGCTCTTCAAGCGGTCCAAAGGAGCGACGTACCCCGCTCAAGATGTAGCACATAATGGACTCAGGAGGCTGATTAGCCGTCGTTTTCTTTGTTCCTCCCTTTTGTTTTCTATCTCTTTTTGTTATCACATATTGTCAGTACCCAACACGGATTTCAAGAAATTTGTGGGAGCTACACTAGATGCTAAAAACCAAAGTTTGCTTGGCTATAGTTAAGAAATAAGAGAAAAAGGACTAATAGAAGGTAAATGCTGACAAAGGGGAGATGTACGTTGAATAGATGATGAAGTGTTTGCTCCTGTTTTGTATATTTTTTCTCATGTTCTACTTTTTTGTTTAAGAAATAGCCCCATCCATCTGCTGCCTTGTCAAGAACACCTAAGCACCTCGGCCCTCTTTTATGCACTGGCCCCTCCCCTACTTCTACTTTATTCCTTCAGTGCCGATGCTTTTATAATTCACATTGTGTACAGTATCTGTAAAACTGGTCAAAACTACATTAAGACCTAGCTTAATGTTTCTACAGCAGCTGTGATTTTCTGTAGCAGGTGCACTTCAACAAGAAGTTTCTTTTGCTATCTCTGTTCTCGTTGTGTTTCAAATGTTCGACCAAAGCTTTCCTCTTTTTCCAGTCAGAGCTTTAACTCCAGAGGAGAAACCCTTAAAATACCTGTCTTTGTTTACATACTAGATTATAGTTATTTATGTGCAAAATGTCAAAAAGTGTCAATTATGATATAAATGCTCACTGCTCTAATCTAAACACCATGGCTCTGTGGCTCTTTTTTTTCTTTTTAATAAATATGAAAATGAAAAATGCATACATAAAGAAAAATATTTAAGATCGACTGGGGGATGGAAGAAACAGAAGACACAAATGGAGGCAGAGGAAACAGAAAAAAAAGAAAAGTTTCTAGCAGCAGTTGTAGAACGTCGCTGGCTATATTTCAGCCGATGTCCTCCTCCAAGAAGCCGTCTCTGCTAACAGAACATCAGACCAGGTGTAGATAATATGGAGAGAAGAACATTCAGAGAAAACAGAAGGTTAACAAGGTGGAAATAACGGCAACTAAGGCAGATTCTTCAAAAGAAGAAAGATTGTCCTCCAGCAGCCTAAGCCTGTAGCAGCAAAAATATATAAATAGGTTAAATAACCAAAACCTGTAGAGTGACACATGAAAGAAGTAGAGCAAAGGAGAACCCTCTGCCTACTACCAGATACAACAAATAACAAATGAAATAAATAACAAGTTAAGTAAAGATTTTAAAGGCGGTTATGAGAACGACCTGTCTGATGGGTAAAAAGAGGTCATGCCAACGCAACAAAAGGCCGATCTCTAAGCTAAGACTTGGTTTTGGGTGCATTTAAAAATAAATAAAAGCTTTAAAAAAAATTCTAAAATTCATGTCATATTTTGCACCATCTTCAAGGAGACCGATATAAACATTCCAGGTTGGGAGCAGAATTTTTCTGAAGGTAATTTCCTCAACGTTTTGAGGATTCGTCACACTCTTTTGCTTTCAATTAAAGCAGAAAAATATTTCTGCTGCTGTAAACATAAAAATAAGTAATTTAAAGAACCTTTAAAGCAATAGGGTGGAACATTTTCTATTATTTGAAAACCAACGTACAGTTCAACAGCCTATGCCCATTAATGTTACATCATCTAAATAGTATATAGCTTCAAACTCCATATACTTTAGCCTTTCTGGTCTTTGATTCTGTTATGTAAGCTATGCAGATATGAGTTTTGTAAGGAAGATGCTGGTCAATACAGAGCCCAAGTATGATGATCCTACTTGTATGAAAATCTGAACCAGCTTTACATCTACTGTACCCATCTGATGGAGAACCAAGAGGCAATGCAACAAAAAAGTCATGTTTATTCAAAAGGAGGTTTCTGACTTGTTGGCGATTAGAGAAAGAGAGGTGAAAGATTGTTATCTGGTTATTATGATCACAATGTGGGATAAATAGGGTGAGAAGTATTAATTAGTCTGATATAAAATAATAAAGGTAGATAGCCTAACTCCTTAGGACAGACTCGTTTATTGTGTTTTGAGCACCACCAAGCAAGTGTTTGGGCTAGAACGAGGAGTAAGAAAAAGATCACATCACATTTAGCCCTGAAGCCTTAGTTATTGTGGCTTTTTATTGACACATCATTTAAGAAGAACTATTTTTTTCCCCCGTGTGGTTTTAACTTCTGCGGTAGAAGGAACATTTTAGAACTTCCTAGTATTTCTGCACGAGTTCTTGTGAAGAATGATATATCCTGGCCAGGAGAACAGGTTCCTTCCACCTCAAATGAAAGGACAAATGTTTCTGTTTATACAGAGTGTGTGTAGGGAAACAAGCCTAATAACAGACTTTAGAGACGTTAGCTGGGAGTCTATTTTTAAAACGGAAACTGCCAACTAGATATGAACTAATTAAGCGCATGAATTTGTTACAAAGACTGATGCATTACATTTTTTGGTTGTCTAAGCCCACATGATTCAGACCCCACGTAGTGTATGTTTAAATTTTCCACCTGTTGTCTATTTCATTTGCACAACAGCACGCCAAATTGATTGTCACTCAGTGTTGCTTTCTAAGTGGACGGTTACATTTCAAACAAGTTTGATTCACTTCGAGTTATATTTTGTTGTTTAAGTGTTCCTTTTATTTTTTTGAGCAGTATAGTTATATGTCTCTGTGCTTTTATAGTTACGTACTTGCTCGCATTTGGCACTCCTTAATAAAAACAAAGTAATTTACTATATCTACTATGTAGCTAATGTCGGAGCATTGCTTCAGATCATCCACCCATTCCGTCATATTAGACGGACGCGGCACTTGCTCTGTGCTGTCCTCTTTTGATAAATAAATCCGATTACTGTATCCACATTCAAGATTTGGCCATTGTTTGCGCTACATTCTTGCGTTTTTACAATTGCGCTAACTGACATTTACCGAAGACCGGAAACTCACTTATCAGCGACGCAATGGATCATTGGGAACTGTGGGCCTCTAGGAAAATGGTGGATACTTTAATGCATAGCGACCGTCAAGTTCTATGACACAGACAGAACATCCCTGCATCCGCTTGTCTGTCACTGTTAACAAAAATCTGAGTAGTGAAGAAAATTAGAAAAACCTTTTTAACTATTTTACTATTTCTTAGTAAAAAAAAAAAAAAACAGTTGTATAATGTGATTAAACCAGGGTTGTAAAAATAATAAATAGTTCTACATAACCAATAATAAAATACATTTTAAAGACATTTGTTTAGAGATCAGACTAAACTGTTTCCTCATTCCTCGTCTACTATTTCCTCATTGGCAGTCAACTTCTCGTAGCAGCGCTGCTGAGTACCTGCCTTTTGCAATGGCTTATCCAACAGTGACGACAAACAGTCAAAAAGTGAGCTAATGCTGGAAGTTTGAAACTTTGCAACACAGCAGTTACGTCAGTTGAGGATCATTTGTAACCCTCTTTAGTCTTTAGTCTCTTTAGCTAAACAGCAAAACTGTTGGTATTTTTCTCTAGAAGGCAGAGAGCAAGAAAAGACAACAGAGAAGTAATTTTTCTAAGTTGCTCTGCAGTGTAATAAGTACAAACTTGTGAAACTATCTTCAAACGCATGATTAATAATTTTATCAAAGTATTGTTTCATTTTTTTTATTTTTAAGTTCGCCATAAATCGCAAAAATCATCTGTGGTTAGATCTATTATGTACCTACTATACTTTTTTGCATAAGCATGTCAAGCATGTATTTCTCACTCATTACTAATTAGTTTACAGTTATTCAATTTTATAACATAAATCAGTTTAGTAAATGTAATAATCTTCCAGTACCTGCCACCAAAGTAAAAATCCAAACCATAACCGCCAAACAGGGCAGGGCCGGACTGGGAGATTTCTTCAGGCCAGGAGTCAGTCATGTAACCAGGCCACCCTGGGTTTACCACGCATGCATGTTCACACACATACATGTTCACACCCACACCTAAATGCATGGACACAAGTAAAACGCATTTGTGCACGTGCACACACACACACTAATAGCAAATTCCAAATAAAAGGCCACCTATTAGACCCACTGTAACTTCTGAGATTGGAATATACAATAACTTTACTGTGGGTTAATGCAATATTACTAAGATAATAAAAATTTTACACAATAACAAGTGTCTAAATTAGAGCTTTACATAGTCAAATCATGTAAAAAAATCAACTGCCTCATTGGCAGATTATCATACCCGGGAATACTAATGAACCCCAACCTACAGTAAATCCAAGGTTGTAATACACAAATGGTTTGATCTGGGAGACATAACAGCAAATCAGCAACAGACAGATATATTTACCGACACAGTCAGTTAATAGAATAACACTATAACACCATGAAAGCTATTATTACTGTTGAGAGCCATTTATGTCAATGCTAGCGTCTCGTAGCGTTCATGTGTTGCTGCTCTACAGTAGAAATGGTTTTGTAACTTCTCCCAAATGCTCTACTTCTCCTGAAGTACCAGCAGGACTGGTTTCATCACCATCACCACCTTTGAATAGCAAACATATGTTTACAGTTTTTCCATAAACTATATTTCATACAGTAAGATAATGTAGCCTGTGTCACCGATTTGGCCTTGTACTCATATACATGATAATAATAAGATTATATCCAATCAGCAGAACAAATATATAATTTAAAAAATAAATAATAATAATATTATGTAAAGTGGCGTGTAAATCAGTGATTTTAACATCCCAGTCCTTATCTTAATTTCAAGGCTAAACGTATATAGCCTCCATATTTACACTGTAGACTGAATGTGTGCAGCCTCAAGTTACTTTAGGGGTCTCCGTTTAAACTTTAAACAAAAAAATGTTGGTACCAATATGTTATTAAAATGTAAAATATATATTTAACCCTAAAATAATATTTACACCAACATTTTGTGTGTGCATGTTTTGTTTTGTTTTTTATAACTTACTTGTAATCTTTATTTTAATGGCAACAAGGAGGGGCTGAATAAATAAAGCCGAGGAGGACATCGGCTGAAATGTAGTCTCTCTCCCTCTCTGTTCCTTTTGTATCGTCGGAGACCCGAGTCGCTTCTCTTCCCTTCTTGCACCACTCGCTGATTGAGCGAGCTGCCGTCAACAGACACACGCCACGCCCCTTCCTCTACACCTGTGTGGTTGATACGGACGTTTGGGGCGGGTCTTAATCGAAATAAACCAATCACCTTTGCCCCCTCACATGCTGCTGGCCTGACTGCTTCTATGGGTTGTCCCAGCGCTGGTCTGTCTATCTGATATTCGCAGACTTTTTTTTTTTTTTTTTAAAGAGAGATACAGGCTAGCAGGCCAATATTAGGCCGGCGCTTCGGGAATACTCCCGGTCCTCCCTATGGTCAGTCCGGGCCTGAAACAGGGTATACCATTTTTCTCCTTCCTAAAAATCTTTTTCTTTGTTTTATTTTACAAGGGAAACGGTGCACACAATTTATCGTATCTTTATCTGGCAAAAACAATTGTTTGTTATTCCCAAAGTTATATTGCATTAATTGACAAGAGATGGGCTTCAATCAAGTTGTCGAAATACGACATAGCAGATCAGAAGAAATCAGGTGATTTATAGGTGTAAGATCTTTAAATAAAAAAATATTGTAACTTTTTTTGTTAATTAATTATTTAGTACAATCAATCTTTTGCTTTTCGGATGAAAGACCATTAAAGAGTAGGTAAAACATATTATTTCATTGTTCCTTTTGATTTTTCTAGTCAGAATTCAAACATGTGAGACACCTATAAAGCAGCCTACATATCACTCTTTAGTTTAGAGGAAAAAAATCTGAAACCAGCGAGAGGGAACAAGAAGCAAAGTCCTACAGGATTCTCATTTTACATCGTAACTTAGCCTCACTTCAATACAAGGTCTACTCACTCAAAAATAACTAGGAACACCTGGTTGTGAAAGATAAAATTTAACTCAAGTACAACTAGTAGAAATGTTACAAAAGTTACAACTAAAAAGAATTAGAAGACAAAAAAAAGTGTAAGGGTCTGTTTTAAAGAAACTTTCTTTCCTTTGTTGTTCGGTCACCCTTAAAGCTTACAATATTCTTGCTTTTCATCACTAAACCTGAAGTTAAGAAGTCTCTTTGGTGGAAAGTCATGAATGTTTATGTCTGTTTCCTGCCAATACCAAGCTTTGAGACTAAAACAGGAAATGGGAGCACAGCTCCCGCTGCCTATGGGCTGCATTTACTGTCGTCTGTCTTTTATCGTACCGTACAGGAGATGGAAAACACGGCTCATTTTAAAAGTTTACATTTATGCAACTGATAGTCAATGGTTATCCAATTACATGCTTCAACCCCACAGTCATTAAAGAAAAATCTGGTGGGTAGATTTTAATAAAGGTAAACATATATATATATATATATATATATATATATATATATATATATATATATATATATATATATATATATATATATATATATATATATATATATATATATATATATATATATATATATATATATATATATATATATATATATATATATATATATATATATATATATATATATATATATATATATATATATATATATAT
>JAVLVB010000902.1:145159-165102 GCA_032876305.1 Orestias chungarensis | reverse complement strand
TCTAGCATAAATCAGTGTCATATATTCAGCACACTACCTAAGTAGGGAAAAACTACATTTTATGAAATTTGTTTAACAAACCAAATTTTAAAAAACTGTATTATTTTCTATAAAAAATATGAAACTAAAACATTTTAAACATCTGCTTTCCTCAGGTTGTGATACCTGTGATGTGTAAAATGGTTGTTGACATGGGATATTATTTTAACCCTTTCATTAAATTAAAATTGGAGATTATGTTACTACAATAAAATATGCATAGATGTTGGAGCTACAAACAAAAAAACGCTGCATCCAAATTCAAGAGTTGATTATATTGCCGCTATACCACAGCTGTAAGTGCTGAATTGTTTCTGTTAAGTATATAGCGAAACCTCAGAATGAAAATAATATATTCCACATTCATACAAATTCCAAGAAGCAATATATTTATGACAGATTAGCTTTTTTCCCCTTTGAAACTCCTCTGTGTATAAATCAGCTGTTCAAGATAACCTTTTACAGAGAAGAAGTGATGAAACATATTCCACCTTCTCATACTCCAGGATACAAAGGAGAGTAAAAAGCAACTATCTTAACAAGCAACACGAATCCATTACCTCATCACCCAACTAAAAACACCGGCATGCACCCACCCATTGACTCAGCATCTTTCACTTTTGCACACTATATAACTCTTTTCCTGTTTGTTCGATCTTATTATTACTATCAGGGAAACTTCTCAAGTCACATGTTGACACAGCGAGTTCCACTACCTCAGCAAGATGGCGTCGGGGTTTCACGGCGCTTTTCTGACCGGGGGAGGACATCACCTTCCAGCTATGGAGGAGGGGGATTATCACACAGACCGAGACACACGTACCGAAACGATAAGTTTGGCTTCCACTCGCCGATTTGAGAAGACGCAATCCTTTTTTTAGAAGATGGCTTGATAAAGTTTCAAATCTTATCTCGTCTTGCACAGCCCCCCTTTTAGAAAAATTGCCCAATTCCAAAGTGAAACACCCGAAGTTTTGAAGAAAACAGACGCCCACAATGTCAAATTTCAAAGGTTATACGAGCACCGAAAGGTCCTGAGAATACTGGTGACATTTAGAAGTAATATCCTCCAGCTGCAGACAATGAAACATAACGCGATTGTTTCACAAGTCTGCATTTTTAGACCCTCCGATTTCATTTTTACTAACCCGCCTTGATCTTCAAAAAAAAATTAAAATTACTGCTCGACGTCAATCTTAAAAAAACTGAATCCGTGGAAATCCGTTCCAAACGACATGCCTGTTTCCCGACTATTGAGGTTAAGAGCACGACATTGGACCTCGTTTGCAAGAAGAAAACGCAGAGTTTCTAATAATTTATTCTTCCATGAAGCCCATATTCACTTCACCCAACTGTGCGGTTATCTGTTGCCCAGCACCTTCAATGTACAGGTGGGAGGGGAGGCATACATGAGTGGGAGGTTCACTGAAATGAAACGGTGCAAAGCCAGTTGTTGGTATTTGTTGGAAAATGGTGTTGAAGAGAAGTTAAAACGAGTTCTGATTTTTGGGTGCATGATAAAGTTTCAACTCTTATCTCGTTTTACACGCAAATCCATTTCCAAGTAATACACCCACTGCGTTGAAGAAAGCAGACGCCCACATCCGAAAGTGGGCCAAGTCCCTCTAATTGACATAAACAGATGAGTTTGACGAGGACTGATCATAGAACTGTGAGGCTGTGATGTCAGTCATTCTTTGAAACAAAACTTTACGCAGATTAATATTTTGAAACCATATCTGTACACTGTGTTGCTCTTTTTTTTAAATCTTGATCTTTATCCAAAGGTTCAGAGGTAAATAGTCCTGATTTGCAAAACAACTTAATGGCAACTTGAAAACACTGTTTCTAATTTTGGGGTATTTCTAGAGCCACATTACATTTTTAAGATCCATTTGCAACCAAACTTGAACTTCCTGGCTGATGTCCTAAGAGGTTGCTTCAATACATAATGGTGTTTTCTCAAGAAACCCTATTTCGTGAGCCACAATAGTCTCTGTAGGAACAAAAAACCCTGCAACAACTCAACTTCTGAGTCAGATTTTCTCTGGCTTGCAAGTATTCAAAATGCAACCTAATTAAACTAAATAAGTTTCAGTTTTGGTCAGTTTCTGGCGGTCAGTGTGGACAAAAGCGGTAGCGTTTTGCCTGAAGGAAGACTGCATTTCCCATGAGCACGAGCGCAGATCATCATAAAATCCATATCTCTCTATCCCCTGCAGTTGGATTGTAGTACGTTTCTGTTCCAGTGTCTGTGTGAAGGATGAATAGCGACGAGGTGACGAATCTAATTTTGATGAAACAATCTTATATGAAGATGTTGAAAATAAGAAATAGGGGAAGTGACGTATGCCGTAAAGCAGTCAGCACATTTGTAGTTGTTTTGTTTGACAGGGTTCCTGCCACCGTCCTCAAAGATGCTTAGTGCCGGTTAAAGCTATACGGACCCCCTCTGGCCATGACAGAGCTGTCATTTAATGAGCTGTGAGTCAACATATAATCACAAAAGTTATGAAAATATTATATGAAGGTTGAAAAGTTACTTAGAGTTGCTTTAAATTTCATGAAGCCACAATATTTCCGCGAAAATGAACGTCTCTTTTAGGGATTGTTTTAATCTGAGTTGTATTGTTTCTGGAAGTAATGGCTTCTTCTTTACAAAGTGGCCTTTCAGTTCATGTCATTCCGCTTGCACCATCTCAAGGTCCTTTGCTTGTGCTCTGGGTTTGGTATGCAAAGTCACAAAAAAAAACACTCATCTTTGCAACATAGCCAGTCTACTTCCTGGACACTATGATGGCTGGGCTTTCCTATGCTTGACATCCCTCTTAATAATGTCCTTGTGGAAATATTTGCTTTGACTTGAGTTCACTTTTTTTCGTGTTTGGTAAGGGCAGAGCCTTACAAAGTGTCTGTATGTTACCTTTCTTAGTTCACTCCTGAGTAACAATTACACATTTGAAGGTTTGTCTTGTTGCAAACTAACAAAAAATGTGACAAACAGGGCATAAAACGATTTAACATGTTTTTATGCAGGGTTGCATACATATTTGAATAGTTTTTAAAGAGAATGTGTGAAAATTGAATCAACATTTTGTAACTTGTATTTTAAAATGCAGATACAAAATTTCTCTATGAATTTATGGAAGATATTTAGAGGATTTAAAGGGAGGGAAGAAAAAACGGATTAATGGATGGATAAACAAACATACAATTGGTACAACTTTAATACAAATAAGTCAGGTTGTGATCAATGACTCGAGCAGAGGTGGAATTGAGAGAATAAATCATTTATTTTGGGGAAGAATAATGAATATAAACAGGAGCTAGGGCAGTGCGGAAACGGAGCAATGCGGAACTGGAACGTAAACAAACAGAGAACGGAAGCGGGATGCGGGACTACAAACATAAACAAAACAGAGAACTGAAGCGAGACTCGGGGACTACAATTGTGAATAAATAAAACAATCGAAATAACAAACCAGCATAAGAACACGGGAAGGGGAAATAAACTAACAGACGAAATATCAACAACAATAATAACAATAATAACAATCACAAGGGAGGAGATAAACTGAGACAGGAAACTGGGGAGAAAAGATGGGGGAGGAAGCACGGTAAACCGCAGACTACAAGAAAACAAAAACCAAAGTAAATACCAGGACGGGACCAGGGGAGAATAATAATGGATAAGAGCCAGGACAGAGAATACAGCGAGCAAGAGGCAAAAGGCTTACTGGGAGACGTGGCGGAACAAGCTAGAGATGACGCAGAGAGACCAGGAGGGAAATCAGACGATCCAGCGGTGAGTGAATGAATTAACGAGGCTTAAATACTGAGGAGCAGGAGGTGGAGTGGTGGAGATGATGATTGGATAATTGTAAACAGATGTGAGTGATAATAAAGAGAGAGAAAACACAGAAAGAAGAGGGACAAAGCAGGGGAAACTAGAGAACACAGAATATAACGAAAACAAAGACTAAACCAAAATAGAAAATAACCTAAAGAAAACAATAACTAATGATTAGTAAAACAAAGCAACTACAACAAATTAAACAGCAAACTAACATGGAACAAAAAACACATATCACACACACACAGGGAAAAAGAGAGAGCAGACAGCGAGGGAGAAAACAAAGACTAGAAAATAACCTAAATAAAACAATAAGTAAACTTAAATAAAGATAACAACAAAATAATAATGAACTAAACCAAACCAAAAACACGGATCATGTCAAAACATGGACAGAAGCTGAACAATAGTGCCAGCAACTTTGACTGAGACTTAAACTGTCAGGTAGTAAGTAACTCTTGTCATTCGCTTTAAAGAAATCATTAGCCAATTCCTCAACAATACCAAAATATCAGGTTTTCACCATAAGAAACTGCTGGAATGATCATCTTCTGAACAGGCATTGAGAGATCAACCTTTGGATGTTTTCTGGGTTTGTAAAAGACGTTTTATGACATTCCAACTTAGAGACTTTTTAATGCAGGCAGGTATGACATTACAACATAATATAAAGCTTGAATAAATAGATTTTGCATAATAACCCCCTTTAATCCCTTACAGTCTCTATGATTTTGGAATAAAATGCAAATTTAAATAGGGCTACTGCAGAAGTTAATGAGACAACTATAAGCAGAGACTACTTTTCTGTCATTGCATGACATTCATGATTTATGTGCACTCACACACACAACTCACACTTTATGTTTGATTATCCGTGCAGGGACATTGACTTCCATTCATTTGTCATTAATTTACGTAGCCTACTCGTAAACCTAACTGTTACCAGTAGATGCCTAACCCTAACTCAATTTACACAGTCATATAGTCACACCTAATCTAGAAACAGCACATGGCCTTATTGGGAGCGAGTTTGGTTCCCACAATGCAGCAATTATATGACCCGGATTTCTCACTCATTTAAACAATCAGCTACGCATTTAGCGTAACACATAAACACACTTGATTCTGTTCCAGAAATAAATTCAAACACAATGAGACGCAATGTACGCAAAAAAAATATGCACACTTCAACAGCTAACATGGAAATAAAAAATACAAAAAAAAAAACATTTGTCCTTTTTTCATGTCTTGATTTACTTATTAATCATACGTCTCTCGGGAGATGTATTCAGTTTCCCCTGACATGTTGTCATTAGGTTCTCTCACAGCAAAACCAAAAACCAAACAAGCCCTTAAACACCCACACAATCAGAGACACACACGCACAGAAAAAGATGTTCTCTCATCTGTGCTTATCGGCACTCCAGGGTGAAGCCGCTGAAGAAACTGAGCGGCATCCCCAGCGATTGTTTTCCTGTAAGTGCTTCGCAGAGTCACGTCATGATGTAGCCCGCATACAGAAATGCAGGGCCAACGGTTACAACGGTCGACTGTAGCCATTTACGTCCCTGCCCTTTCGTTTTGCTTCCCAGAAAAAACTTTTTTACTTCCAAATAACTCAGACAGGAAGTTAATCACATCCAGTAAATATTTCTTCATAATATGGTCTGTTAAAGTTATAGATATAGAAGATGTTTTCAACATGAGATCCAGATGAGGAAATTTGATCGATATTTGCCATCAATCAATTTTTCTCTGTTTTTTTGATTTTTTATTCAAATTAAAAAGCTGGTGGGCAACATTTTTTTCCAATGTTTTTTTTGTATTATTGATTTTTCAAATGCAAGACATTATACTGTTTTTGTTAGCATGTTATAGGCCAGTTGCAATGCTGGTCAGGTCAGTTCAAACACTAAATTTTTCCACAAGAAATTTCTACTCATGTTCCCGGAAGTATTAGTTTTAACAATACCCAAAAGTGTTTTTAACATTGTTTTTTAGTAAACTTAGATGCATTTCTATGTTATTTAAGAAATAACTAATCTATCATACTCACTCTGAAAAGTGAAAAACAGCATAATTAAACATAGACTTTAACACGATTGTTTACTGCAAAAGAAAAACTTCTAAAATCTCTTTAAATATTAGAACATTAAATCCAACCAAAAAAAAGCTGAGGAACCAACAGTTGAGGAACCTGTTAAAGCCCCTCAAGTCTTCATCCCATCCTTAAGTTTTATAACATTTAAAAAGAGCAATTGTGATCCGCACCAGACACAAAGTTCTACAGCAGTAGTTTGAAAGTTACACTAGCAAAAACACAATGTGCTTTAATGCGATTTGGTGAATTTAAATGTTTGTAAAAAAAATCCTATATCAGCAGAATATCCTTTAGCTGGCTAGAATTTGGTATCATTGGTCTAAATATTGTATATCTTGTCACTACAGGCAGCAAAAGATCCACAGTGAGAACACAACAGTAGTTTAATACAGAAGGATTTGACTCTTAATGGAGAACAGAGTTGAGTAGCTTTTTTGTTTTTGTTTTTTAATAGAAGTAACATGACCCTGCTATGTGGACGTAATTCAAACCGACAGTAAGTATATTAAAAGTATCATGTTAAAAAATGTGAAAAGGTAATAAGCGGTAAGCAAAAAAACTGGATATGACTTAGAGGCTGACAAAGTCTGCTTTTGCCACATCACAGAACCCCCTGCATGGGGGCAGAGGAAGTGAGTGCATGATACCTGATGTGGTTCTTCCAAACCACAAGTTATTAAATCAATATGCACTGCTGTAGCTTTTCAGCATATGCAGTGTATGGATATTAAACACACAGCGCACACATGCTTTAATTAAACATAAAAGAGTTTTAGACACAATCAAAGGTGTTACTGTTGTTATCTGTAATATAAAATTGTCTATTTTTACACACTTTAGCCCAAAATTAACCATATCTAGACAGCTCTAGCTTTAAAGTTATCTTTTTATTTTGCTAGCATTATGTTTTCAGACTTGAAGAAATTTTAATGTTTCAACTGATGACAGTTGTTCTTTTTTACGATCTGTCTCGCCCAGCTTTGCATCTACTGAGTAACTGGTTTTGTCCATTCTTAGGCCCTATTTGGGCGGGATTAATATTACCTGGGGACCTCTGGTAATTTGTTACAATTGCTGAGGAGGTCTGTGATCTTAATCCAGTGGGAATGTGCCATGTCTGTGATTTGCAAACTAAAAATTCCATTGAGAATTAACTTCCATGCAGTAAGCAACATTTTTGATATCATCAAGCTATTTATTAGTTATATTATTTAGCTATTAGCTAATAAATGTGAGCAGTATTAAGAGCGATCTGGTTTCCAGTTGTACTTTTAAAGATGTGACGTATGACAGATGCATAGAATGTGGAGACGATGTTACGACAGTTTTTACATCATAACAGCCGTAACGTCGGCTGCGAGCTCAAAGAGATATATGGGAAATCTTCTCTGATGGGGGAACGCGGATTGACGTTACACCTGGTATTAATGTCAGTGAATTCCAGTAAAACACACTCTTCCCTTATCCTGTGTGAATGCGCCAAAAGTAACACAGAGGTAGGTCTGGACTTTGACTGGGCCATTCTAAAAACATTCTTTTTGTTTTACACCATTCCATTGTAGCCCTGGCTTTATCTTTATGGTCATCTTTCTGCTGGAAGGTAAACAACCGCTCCAGTCTAAAGTCTTTTGCAGACTTCAACAGGTTTTCTTCTTAGACCACTCTGTATTTGCCTCCATCCGTCTTCACATTAACTCTAAACAGCTTCCCTGTCCCTGCTGAAGAGAAGCACTCCCAGAGCATGATGCTGCAACCACCATGTTTGACAGCGGAGACGGTGTGTTTAGAGTGATCTGCTGTGTTCGTTCTTTGCCACACATAAAGTTTCATTTGGATCTTGTTTAACTGTCTTCCACATGCTTGCTCCAACTTGGCTTCTGGCAAACAATTGATACTTCTTATGGTTTTAACAATGACTTTGTTGTTGGCACTAATCTATCAAGGGTACCTGACCACACCAGCAGGCACAGGCGTCCTCGTCTTGCATGGGCCAGGGAGCATTTACGCTGGACGAGGGACCAGTGGGCCTCAGTGCTGTTCT
The DNA here is from genome assembly GCA_032876305.1 of Orestias chungarensis. Classification (NCBI taxonomy): domain Eukaryota; kingdom Metazoa; phylum Chordata; class Actinopteri; order Cyprinodontiformes; family Cyprinodontidae; genus Orestias; species Orestias chungarensis. The sequence continues at coordinate 157,068 of JAVLVB010000902.1, read as the reverse complement.
CCGATGAAAGTCGATTCACGTTGAGCAGAAAAGATGGCCAACACCATCAGCCACCCGAAAGCCAAATATCCTTAACTTTTTGTCAGTACCGTAATTATCTTGTGAATTAAAAAACTTTTTTTCGGGGATGTAACTAATATCGTGTTGCAAAAATATTCTCCTGATCATCAGGTTTGCATATCTGCTGTATTTGTTCAGCCTGTAAGTTTAAGTGAACAGTCTTATCTTGGTATGCCTACAAGTGTGCTGGATCATGGATTTAACAGCGCTCCTTGAGATGTTCAAAGTTTGGGAGATGTTTTTTTTTTTTTTTTTTTTTAGCCCTAGCCTGCTTTAAAGTTCTCAACAACTTTAATCCCTGACCCGTCTTGTGCCTTTCTTGACCATGTTTGCTCCAATATCTTCGTAACCATCATCTGAGGCGTCACAGAGCAGCTGTAATTGTACCTAGATGGGATTACACAGCAGTGGATTGTATTTAGTCATCGGCAATCATCAGGCGACTTCTAAAGGGAAAAGGGGCCCTGAATAGTTTTACACTTATTTTCGCACTATATTTTATGGTAATAATTTTTAAAAAAATTTTTTGTAAAGGGCTTACATTGTGTTTCTCACAACAGAAATCCCACGCAGCACCAAACATTTGATACTTTTCTCAAAATAGCCTCATTGACCAGGAAATGGATGAAAAAGCACTCAATATTACTCATAACTACAAAAAGATTACACAAATAACTACATGGTAAAGCGTTAGTACCCAGTGTGATTTCATGTTTGTGCTTAATTGCTTTTCATCATAATTTTTTTAGAGAAGGTCATGTAAAAGAGAAGCTGTACTTCTTATAGCACAATTCGATTCACAATGTCTAAATTGGTCAATTGGACGTCCAGTACAAAACAAAATTTAGTCATCTACAGCAATACTGGAATGAGTCTCCAGTCGTCACATGGATGAGAGCTGGAGAGGAAGATGAGCACATAGGGAGGTTTCATTGTGTGTTGTGGTTGGGATCACTTTATCCTAAACAGACCAAAAGAGATGACTGGATTATAAAGGAAAGAGGATGAATAAAACAGAAATGGAAATGGTGGAGGAGTAAAAATATCAATTTACTTGAACAACAGACTGGACTTGAGACGCAACATTTGCAGGTGTTACTTCTCGGGGAATGCATATCTTTAAGAAGTCTGCTGTTAAGTGTTTTGCTAACATTTGTTGGATTTGCAGTATCAGAGCCAGAGACTTAAAAAGGCCCAACAATTAGTGAAAGCAGCACTAAGTAACCTTTCAACCGTCAAATACTTTCATAACTATTGTTATTATATGTCAACATACAGCTTGTTGAATGACGCCTCCGTCATGGCCCAAGAGGATCCGTACCGCTTTTACCGGCGCTGAGCAACTTTCAGGAGGGCGGCAGGAACCCTGCCACACAGAACTACTGCAAATGGGCTGATTGCTTTATGGCATAGGTCACTTCCCCCGTTTCTTATTTTCAACATCATTGTTTTGCCACAATTAGGTTCATTAGCTCATCGCTATTCATCCTTCACACAGCCACTGGAAATAGAAACATACTTTAATCTAACTGCAAGCGACCGAGAGATGAGGATTTTACGATGCTCTGCGCTGGTCCTTACGGGAAATGCAGTCTTCCTCCAGGCAAAACAACTATAATACTATAACAATGTTTTCAGTCAGAGGCTAATATTCATTACTGCTACAGGAGGTGTCTTATCCCCACAGCCATCAGCATTTGAGTTTCAACATTTAATTTTCCTCTGGTATCAAGTGTTTTTTTCTTTAAAGTTAAGCTTTGAAAAATAAAATCCTTCTCCACACTAGAGAGCTTAGAAGCACTTTTGGCTCCAAACCTGATGTTCAGGAGAATGTTTGTGCAAGACAATATTTAGTTGCTTCTACCCCAGGAGAGTTATTCTTACAGCAGGAATTCATCACATTCTCAAGCCCAAAATGCTAATTTAAAACACCGCTTTTGTCATTTGCACTGTTTGTGACAAACAATACCAGACAGACAGGAGCCACACATCAACACACGAACAGGCAGCGAAACTGCTGTCCCAACCCCAAGGCTATGAGCGGAAAGCGACACACACTGCTTATTAATGGTGTCTGTGTGTGTTTGCGTGAGTGTGTGTGTTGGTATCAGAGCACCAGACATCAAAGTATGATGGCTTGGCTGCCCCCATCAGCCACAGCCTCCTGTCGTACTCTCTGTTTCTCCGTGGGTTTGTCCGTCTCTGTCTCTTCAGCACCTATTAGATGGCGGCAGGGTTAATAACAGGCTGGTGTGTGTGTCTGTGTGTGTGTGTAAACAGACAACTGCCGAAAGAAGACATCATTTCCAGGGAAAAGTTTGTCAGTTTGTTTTCTCAGACAGCTTTAACATGTTGGGTTCAGGGTTCTATCTATCTATCTATATATATATATATAAATAACCTCCTTTAGTTTATTTGTGGATGTTTTGGTGGTTAAAGGATTTAATATGCCCCTTCTATACCTTTTAAATAAGCCTGTTGAATACAATCAGTTGAACGACAGTGTGGGGTCATAAACATCTTTAAAACAACCAGTAGACGGTCGGGTGAAAAGCTAGATTGTATTTGAAATTGACTTTGCCATTAAAGAGAGAAAGACTGACATTTGTGTTTATGGTGTAAAACAGTGTTTTAATAGCACCCACTCTTAAGCACAGTGGAGTTTCTGGGATCCTGTGGGCCTGAAACTATATTAAAGGCATTAAAAACCTTATTGGAGTGCAAGGCATTATATAAATTAAAACCTTTATGTTTATGATACAGTGTAATTATATATTTATTGCAGAGTACTTGTTTAAATAAACCTCCTGAAAAACCTCAAAATTAGCTTTTTCCATCAGGAAAAAACATATAAAGTTATAGAACTGTGGTTTATTATAAAGCAAAAAGATTTTATTTCTTTTTTTAAAAGTTTTTCAAAACAGCAATGTCTGTCTACACAGGTAAACCTAATAAAAACTTTAAAATGAGTCAAATTTTGATGTAAAAAAAAAAAGAAAAAAGGAGGAAGCACTTTTATAATCACAGTAATTTTTTTCTTGCAACACCTTCATAACTGCTGCATTCGTGGAATGTTTCAGGCTGTCACGCAGATGCTAAGGCCTCCGACTCTGCAGTACTGGTTATGTTAAATGCCAATAAATGAGAACAAAAGCGAAAAGCCGGTGTTCCTTTTAAGAGACGCACGAGGAAGTGAAAACAAAAGTGGAGGAGCAATTAATTCTTTTGTATAAAAAAAATGCAACTGTCCGAAAGATGAAAGTCCCAACGCACACGACAGCATGCTTTCATGGTGTCATCCGAGTTCACTCGCGTGTGTGATGGTGTGTGTGTGTGTGTGTGTGTGTGTTTGTGGGGGCGGGGTGAATCGTGTCCTTTGAATCATTGCAAACTTCAAAGCCCATCGTTCTCGTTAAAAAAAAAAAAATGGACATCCAGTCCTCTGTCTTCTGAGAGAGAGAGAGAGAGAGTGAGAGAGAGAGAGAGAGAGAGAACCACAGAAAGGAGGAGATGTGTGTGCGTGAGTGTGTGTGTCACGCTGCCAGGAACACAGAGACAAAGAAACACACGCGTGCACTTTTGGTCGTCGGCCTGTTCGACGGCTAAACTTGAGGAAACTCGATTCTTTTTTCCTCACACAAACCTCGTTCGTCGGCTGTTGCACTGTCGGCTTGACTTACGTCCACATATCAGGGTCATGTTACTTCAAAAGTCCTTTTGATTTATTGACACGATGTTAAAAGTATATTTGAAATATTTTGGGGACATGCATTCAATGTTAGTGCTTGTTGATCCAGCACCCATGGGACCAGCGAATGGTCCTTTTTCACGTGACTAACATCGCACTGATGAGTGATTTATCGATGTTTTCTAAATGAAAAGACAGAGAGTAAAGTTACATGGGTGTAAAACCCATGTAGAGACATTAAGGAACTTAGGATTTGACGACGACGTCTACCGTTTTTTCCCCCAACTAGCTCTCACAGCAGCCGGCAGTTTTAATGATCTGAAATGTAAAGTTTTGGTCCCCGCTGCGACGTTCTGATGTCACATGTCACACTGTGTGCTGTAACGTGTTAGTGCGGCTCGGGAGGAGAAAAAAAATCACTCATGACTTCCTCTTCATCACTAACCACTCTCATCTGTTGATCTTCTTGATCTCCGGCTGATATACAGCAGAGCACAGCCTGAACAGCAGAACCGAGGGGGGTGTGTGTGCGTGTTATGCTGTTGACCCCTGTTTGTGGGGACCACTTTGATTTTCCACAGATATTAAGGTCTAGGATGGTTTGATGATTTCAACATGACAGTCCTCACAAGTGCAGTAAGATGTGAACGGGGAGACTGCGGTTTCTTCAAATTAGGCAGGACAGTAGGGGACTGAGGGGAAGTAGGTGGCATAGTTTGCGGTCTGAGCTGATGGTAAAACTGTGAGAGCATGAGAGAGACTGGTTTCACGGAATCTGGTGGAAATCAGCCATTCGGTAAACTCGTTCCAGGTTTTATTGGATAGTTATTGGAATGGCGCGAAGGGAGCGTTTCCAGTTTGGCTCGATAGAGACGAGTGTTGCTCAAACCCAAACAAAACAAGCTTCTTCTCTGTTGTAAACAAACTAAAAAATCCTTTTAAATATAAACCTGGCAGCTATATTAATAATATTGGTCTTTTTTGTAACAATCTTTTTTTTTCTTTTTTTTATAATTGTTGTGGTTGTGCGAATGATAAACATTATCTATCATCACAAAGACGCTCAACTACTTTGGTCTGATCAATAGTCCCAATCGTTGATATTAAGGACGACTCTAAAAAAAAAAAAAAAGAAAACTACAATAAGGGGAAATCAGGTGTGAGATTGCAAATAAAATGAAATTAAGCTAGATAATGCTTAGGATTTGAGCATTGTGTAAATACGTATCTTCATATTTCATTGAAAAAACCCATAACAAGGGATGGTTCCATATTCATTTATAACCTTAGGGTTAAACTCAAAGCTGCTCGGATCAGCAGCATCTGAATGGGCCGAATATTTTCTGTTTCTGTGATTCTGGCCAGTCCAATCTTTTAGTGGCACATTCATTCGGCCTGTTGCAATCCCGAACACGCACATGAACATACCGATAAATCTGTAGAGAATTTGTTAGTACATATTCTGCCCAGGGGGACAACAACACGTGTCAAGAGGAGGAAGGAGGAAGTACTTATTCGAAGACGACTGTTATACCAGATGCCTCAGGAAATGAATGAGAAAAATGTTCAAGTGAAAATTGCACGCATGTCATTTCGGTTATTAATACCTCCATGATAAATATATCCAAAAAATATTTAAGATATTAATAATAATAAGATAAGATAATAATAAAAACAGACACTATGAATACCACATGAAACAAAATCTAATCATCTCAATTTAACAAAAAACAACAACATAAACTTTGGTTAAGACTTTCAGGTGTGCAAAAAATCTTAAGACACCGGAAACGACCTCGATGGGGGATCCCAACCCAGGTGTTGACTTACGAGGAATGTTAAACAAGGATTGTTTTGAGTGTAATAAACTTCTACGACTGCTTTACTTTAGGTTAGGCTTATGAGCTTTTCCTTTTATTTACCACAAAACCTGGTCAGAGCTCGTCTAGACTAGATCTAGACTGAGCAAAAAGATTAGGCCGTCAGTCCTGATTCAGGTTTGAAGCATCTCAAACTGGGATGGAAATAGATTTCTGCAAGCAATTTAACTCATTCCATCCCCGCCCCTCACTAGAGCACCACACTCCCACTCGGCTTTTATTTTCCCCCGAGTCGCTTCTGCCTCCCCGTGCCGTACAGTGTGGGGGATGGATGACGGGCCGGGAAATCCCATTAAAGTGTGTCAGGCCCCCATATCATCGCGTCTCTGGCTCCATTACCATTGCATGGTACACAAAACACATTTTCACACACAAAAACAGACACGTTACCCCACGCCGAGGGGCCGCTTCTGACTCAGCCCCATAAAAACCGTTGTCCAAATCCATTCTTGGCGGCGGGAACGCCAGTGAGGAAGCCCGACGCCATGACACGATGTGTGACATCACTCACACATCATGCACTTTGAATTAGCCGACTGGGATTGTGACAAAAGGCGAGCATCCATGTGTTTGTAGACATCTGAATCTGCATACACACAAACACACACACACCTGCAGGGGGCTAAAAATTATGTCTGTAATTATGTACACACAGACACAGACACACACACACACACACACACTTTGCAGAGTTCGACTCCCTGAAAGCACACAGAGTGACAGAGCAGCCCCGGGCCTGTCTGGAGAGTTTAGTGGTCTCATTAGCAGCGACTAGATGCCAACAGATAATTAACCAGGAGAGATGAAGAGCGAGAGGGAGGGTGAGTGTCAGCAGTAAAAAAAGATAATAAAAAAAAGAGAGAGAAAGAGAGAGAAAGCGAGATGTTCTTTAAATGATGAATAAAGTAAAAACGAGAAAGCAGGGACAAAAATTTCTGTTCGATTGTCTAAAAAGGACAATAACAAACCCTGCCCCCACCCCCCAAAAAAGCCTTAATTATGCAAATATTTGTGTTTAAGATCTTCAACAACTTGTTTTTCCCCCCCGATTTCAATATATCGGTAAATTAATAAATTTCTGGACACGATGATAGAACTTACAAAAAAAGAAAAGAAAAGAAATTCTTTTACATTTCTGTCATAAAAAACAATTTTTACATTCTGTTATTTCAGATCTACATGGATTTTCAAATGTGCTGTCGTTTTTTTTTTTCAAACAAAAGGGACTTTTCATGGCTTCACAGTATTCACAGCAGAACATTTTGTCTACCTTTAATTAAAACTTCAGATATCATTTGCTGCTGCTTTCTGATGAATGCCCTAGATCATTCTTTAATTTTTTTACCAATCCTTTTTAAATCAGATTTTGTGTTGTTTCATGTATTTTTATGTAATGTTTCAACTTTTCTACTTTCCTTTAAGTGTAATTCTTCTCTTTAATGTAGATTTTTTGTCACTTTGCTGCTTAATTTTCATCCAAAACACTTTGAATTATCGTTATCTCCACAAATAAACCGTTTCAAAAATAAACTAATTAATTTTACAGCTGTGTTGTTTTGGATAACATTTATTTGTTATATTGGATTGAACCGCTGGCCTGATATAAAATACAGAGCAAACAGATGTTATCTGCTATAGTGGTGTGCCTGCAGTTGACAGTTGATAGCGAATATACATTTATTATGAGCTTGACAACAGTAGGTAGGTGTCGTTTCAGGTAGCTGACCAGCAGTGTGCAGCAAAAGAAAGGGAATTTGCAGCTGTGTGCTAGATCTAAGGCTCCTTTTAATGTCAATTTAGTTTTTTTGGGGGGGGGGGGGGATATAGAGGGAACTATATTAAAGATTTCCATAAAAAGATTAAAAAAACAGTCATACAATGTTTAATTTAGGACATTACAGAAAAAGTTTTATTTAATTAAAAAAATTTAATCAACCAACTAACTTTGTGTCATGTTGGTTCAATATTTTTGGATAAATTCATTAACATTTTTCTTTTTAAAATCTTTGATTTCATCAGTTTCTGGCAAAAAAGTCTGCCTTTTAAACACACGTTCTCTCTACTTTGGACAGCTGTGCAACTGGATGAATGTGTGCTGATATTTTTTTACTTTTGGACATTTGATGCACAAGCATGGCAGCAAGTTGTTTTGCAACCAAAGCAGCTGTTTGACATCGCAAAACTGCAACCACAGATCCCAAAAAAGCAAAGAAAAAGCAGGCAGCTAACAGCGTGTTGAGTATCATTGCACCATTTTTCCTCTGGCTATTTTAACCACAGTCATTAAAGGTAAGTTTCCTCACAGCCAAATTACGTTAAAACAATCTTTAACTAAAAATGCTAAACTAGAAGATATCTAACCATAAACAGATCTCTATCAATGTCCAAATGAGGGTAAGTGTTTATTCAATTAAGCTAAAACTGTCTGGTTTTCAATGCATTTTTCAGAAACAATAACTGTAATAATTGTGATTGGTGGGCTAATCCGATCAGTGGTTTGGCATGTTGATCCATATGTGTTGACATCGTCTCATGTGTTAACAAACGTAGATATGGTAATTAAAAGCTATGCTTTAAAATGTTTGCACACCTAATGTTAACGGTCTCATCATCCAGGCTCGGCTCTTTAAGGCAAACAAAACCAGATGCTAGCTTGGCCGCGGATAAGCACGTTCGGGCCAAGTCTGTAAAACCAAGCAGAGGGTTTTACTGATGCCGAGAAATCAACGACTTAGGATGTGTGGACCGTCAAAACCTAATTACTTAGCATCCCAAACATCTTAAGGAATCAGATGAAACCAAACGAAAATGTTGCATCTCTGCAATGATGAAAAGTTAAATGAAAGAAGAAAAAACAAATCTGTTTTTGTTAAACAGATTGGTTTAATAATCACAGGTTTATAAATGTCACTGAACAAAGAAAAATGAGGATACTTGTTTTTTTAAGTTAAAGTTTAATTTTAGGTTCAACAATTTGAACATTCCACGTTATTTTGTCGCGACTTCAGGATGTAGACGTTGACCTCAGCGGTTGCAGGAAGAGTTCGGTCCAGCCCACATCCTGGGAATGATTTGAAACCTCTGCAACCATTCATTGGTGAAGCTTATGTTTTGAATTGGTGCAACAGTATGGAGAAGTTTCTAAAAAGGTGACCAACTTTCTAGACTGCGGCGTACAAACAGCAACATCATGTCGGTCATGATGCATGACAGTAGTTACTAAGGCAACTTCAGCAGAACCCGACACCGCATCCTCTTCACAAAAAAGACAGTCTTAATATTTAAATTTCAAAAATATATATTCACCTCTTGTGTATATTTTTTGGAGAGTAAACATAAAAACGAAAAAAAAAAAAAAAAACTGAAGAAATGTTTTCATACTTTGGATCCTTCAGTAAATTTCTGAGGAGAAAAAAAAAGTGGAGTAGTAGTAGTAGTGAGCAGGTGAAAATGTAACCAAACGAGGGAGATTAGTTACGCATCTCATTCCCATTTGGTTTAAACTCGTGAGGCAACCCAGCTGGCAGGTGATGGGCCGATGCGTCCTGCGACGACGAGCTGCGGCGCTGCGGCCTCAGTCTGAGGGCGTAGGGACGACGCAGATGTGCAGGAAGTTGTCTGGATGGCTCAGGTGTTCACTGAGCCACTGCAGAGGCGTCTCCAGCAGAGGTCCGATGCCGTGGATCAGGACCTGGTAGTGCTTCGGCTCACCTGGACGGAGACAGGAGCGTGGCAGCATTGTCAGGATTTCACCCTGTTTCACTTAGAAGTTGATAGATTTTGCAACAATCATTGGTCATCTTTCAATTTTCGAGAATGTATGTAATTGTAGGTTTCATCTAAGTGTGTTGTGGTGGTTCGGGAATCGCTTTTTAACTTATTAGGTAGTGTGGATTTACTGTGGGTAGTCGTTACATTTTGGTGGCATACATTTGATAAAGAGACACTGGAATAGAATAGAATGGAAAACACCTTTATTTCACCTTAAGAGAAATACACTTGAGGGGTGTCTGATCCAGGATTGATGCTTTCTAAATAATGTTTAACTTGCAACCTGAACATGCTGCATGCGTTTAAGATTAAATTTGATGCTTAAGAACAACTGTCAAGCATGGCAGTGGTACCATCCTGATGTGGGAATACAAATACTTGGGAACCATCTAAAAATGCTTATATCTGGCTACTTTATTAGTTAAAAAACCAAATCTACCCCAATATGCACAGAAGCAGAAGCTTATATCCACAGTCTTTCTGATCTCCACTCTGGTCAAGTAACAAGTAAACGTATGTGTAAAAAGAAAACTAAAAAAAAAAACACACCGATAAAAACACAACCTGAGGAATACCGACTGCTACAGGACATCATTCCTGCCCAGCACCAGCAGCATCTACAGCAAATCTTTGAAAACGCTCTGATAATACGACTTACATACACATTTAATTTCCCTTTGGGATTAATAAAGTACATTTGGATTGAATTTCAATGCTTTGCAAACACAAGCTAACAGCGTGTTGAGTAGCATTGCACATCAGTATTTTAACTTTCCTTTTTTAATTTTCACTTCATGATGGTTGAATACAAATACTTTGCAAACAAAGATGTTTAAAACTGGCAACTTTATTAGTTTAAACACCTAATCTAACCCTAATATGGAGAAGTTTGCATTGGCCAAACCTTGCTAACATCTACAGTGGTTCTGGTCTCCACTCTTGGGGTCAAGTAACACAATAAAGAAAGGCGTGTAAAACAGAGCAAGTTTAAAGATGGTTTGATGAAAAAAAAAAGACAAAACTTGAGGACTGTGCGGAGAGAAAAAAAAAAAAGTAGATGAGGTGTGACAGACCACATCAGACGTGACAGCAATACCACTTCTGTGGTGGATGAGGCAGAGGAAGACGAGAGAAAGTACCAAAGGGACTATGACTGTGCTTTCAGTTATGGAGCACTGTAAAGTGACAGTTGATTGTTTTTTGCTTGAATTTTTACCTTTCATTCTGACAAGCTTGTGTCCGGATGCATCGGCCTCCTGTGACTGCTGCCAGCAGTCTCTGAGAGGCCGCGACCGAAAAAAATAAAAAAAACGTTCCATATGAGAAACGATTTTACTGAAGCCACGGGAGAAGATATTTGACCCTGTATAGACGTCCGTTGACGCCTTTTAACGGTTTGTTTTTAACGGGTATAAAAACACCACACAGACTTTTTTCTCCCCAGGAAATGTATGTAATCTAAGATAAACCAAAGACCATAAACTGGCACGTGTTACACTTTTACTGTGCAGGTAAAAGATATGTAAATAGGACTGGAAGACTAAAAACAAAAAAACAAACAGTCAGTCATGTGAAACATACCAAGCTTAGTTTTAGCACGTTATTCACGAGGCCAAATCCTCCTGGACGCTTTTGTAACCACTTCGCACGCGTTTCACTTACATTTAAAGCAGCAGATCGCTAATAGTTGCTGATTAGAAAATAAAAAAATAAAAGATCAACTCATTAAAAAATAAAAGGCTGTAAATGACAAAAATACAGACAAAACTCTTATTTGTCACTTTTAACAATAGAACTTTTATGATTTTACACACAAATGGGCCATTTTTTATTTGTCACCAGTTTACTGATAATGTAAAAAAAAACTTCCTGTAATAATATTTCTACAAAAATGAATTTTTTCTTTGAGTAAAAAAAAAAACAATTAGGTGGCCATAACAAGGTAATTAATTTCTCTCATGTTTTCAATAATAATTACATTAATAATAATATTAATAATTATGATGATTTTACTTCTAAAACAAATATGCTAAAATAAAATAGTTGTACGCACCTGACAAAGTGTCTCAAAGTCAAGAAAATAAGATGCTTTATGAGATTTAATTTTAAAATCAAAATACTTTAAAATGGAATTGAAACTCCAACCAATCGTAACTGGTGTTCAAGCATCTGGATTTAATTTGTCTGGTAAAAGCGAAACAATGCATGTGCGTGACAGAGACAGATAATAATGGGCCCTTTCCCGTCAACCACTTCTCAGCTCTCACATAAGTGCACATTAACACACACACACACACCTATGTACATTTACTTATTTATTTATTTATTTATTTATATATATATATATATATATATATATATATATATATATATATATATATATATATATATATATATATATATATATATATATATATATATATATATATATATATATATATATATATATATATATATATATATATATATATATATATATATATATATATATATATATATATATATATATA
>JAVLVB010000902.1:75829-141027 GCA_032876305.1 Orestias chungarensis | reverse complement strand
GTGGGGGGTTTCCCTTGATTATTCACAGATAGTAATCAATAGAGGGTTAAAAAAAGAAAGAAACAGAAATCAGACACTTAGCTTACGAGAACTATCCGTCAGTCATGGTAGACTGTGTGGGAAGCTCTTCTACCTTCTAGGCTTTGATTTCTGAAGCAAATGTTCTGCCAAAGCCTTACTCAATAACACACCTGGTTTTAGAAAACATAACGCATGAGACGGTTGCGACACACGTCAGCGCTGACCGCTACTTACAGGAACACGATGTTTCGTGTTTGGTTAGTCGATAGGCACAGGGGTGGTGGGGGGTGTTAGAGCCTCACGGCAACACAGACTTTCGGCCATGGCTTTCAAAAGATTCGGGAATCCCCTTTCGTTTTAGCTCTTAATGCAAGCCACCCCTATTTGTTTGCTCCAACTGTTTTCTGGCTCCCAGAGGGGTCAACAGAAATCCTCTCTCAGACATAACAGGGAGCGAGAGCGTTTGAAAGAAAAACAAAAAAGAAAAAGAAAAGAGAATGCTATTTCATGTTTGAAAGATCACAGAGATTTAGAGCACTACGGTTTGTTATATGTTCGGGTCCTGGAGATTTAAAAAAGAAAAAAAAAAGTTCTCTGAACTCATGAACGATACCTGTTAACCGCTACCTAAGAAACGACGGCGCTCTACAAAGTCCCTGAACGCACTTCCCCCGGTCCTCTAATCCAAACACGCCACCATTATCCACGCCTATCATCCGAACCATCTACCAGCCGAGGAAGGAGGAGGAAACCAAACAAACGGGCTTCAGACAAAAGGACACTTTCACCTTGATCAACCAGGCAGGTTGGCGGAATCCTCTGGAGGGGAGCGAGGGGGAGAAAAGCCGAGATTTAAAGTCAAAGACATAAAAGGCTTCCACAGCAGACGGAAGATGTTGAAGACTGCACCCGAGACAGAGATGCAGGATCAAAGAGGAAATACAAGCTGCATCAAGGTAGAAAGCAAAAAAAAACAAAAGTGAGATGAAAGTTTTCTTTACAGCAAATATTAATCCGACTTAAAAACCTGGTTCTGATTAAATTAATAATGCCCAACGCCACTGAAACAGATCAGCGGTAAAACACATCCTTCAGGAAGATGGTGTAAAGCAGATGTTACTGTTTAGAGTCCACCTCAAGTGTTGTCTGAAAGGTTTGTTGCCTACGACCCCAAAACTAAACACATTTCACTACAGACTGGAATCCAGCTCCAAGCATTGTACAAGGAAAACATGGTTTTAATTAGTCGCAAAACAAGAAACCAAAAAACACACTCATGTGTATTCATCTTGAAACGCATCTCATTACTCGTGAATGATTATCTTTACAAAGGACCCTGTTTAATTTAGCCTTGTGTCTAAAAAACGCGAGGTTCAACACAGTTGACGCAACGATATCCACGCGTACGCCAATGTTGGTGGGGGATGTTTCTGCATTTACAAACACTTTTGTAAACGGCAGTCAGCAGATTCCATGAAAACTGTCCTGAGTTTAAGTGGAAAATACAGAATAGCAAATCTTAATAAACAGACATACAAATGTATTTGGAATAGAAATAGTTGTGACCGTCCTATTTTTTTGGCAGTCACATTTTTTTGGTAATAATCCTAACTATTCGTCCTCCTGGCTGCAAATGTCACTTCTATCCATCTGTTGACCTCAAGACCTGATGTGTATTTTAATAAATCTGCCATTCCCCTATCGAGAAGACTTTGTCCGGGACAACTAGCCGCTGTTAATCCTTGCCTGAATTTATAAACACCCGTGCAAGTGAGATATGTAAAAGCAATTACAAATACTAATACAAAAAGGAGCATATTTGAAATGTAATCAACATGCACTGGTTCTACTTCGGTAATTAATTCAATGTGTTGCGCACAAAGTTCAAATCACACAATATCAGTACGTTGCAAATTTAAATATTATATTTCTTTATATAAAGACCCAATTTAACACAACAACTGACAGCGGTGAGTTACTTTGAAACCAATAAGCAAACGCAGAATTTCTGAATGAATCAAACATAAGGCGCTAATAACTATGAGCTAATATGAACTTGTAAACCATTACCAGGCTTTTAAACATATCCTCACGGGAGAATATAACTGTTTTAGTCAGAGCTGTAGTCTTTGACCTCTTATTACAGGAGACAGAGATTGCTCACATGAATTCAGTTCCAGAATTAAAGGATCGTTAGATCAGAACTTTAAGTCAACTCCTGAGTCTGTTCTTTTATAGGTTACGTGTGCTAAAGTCTAACTCTTAATTCATTAGTAAAGCTTTTTGTAATATTTTTGAATATCAGTTTTGACACTGGCGGCATGTAATCACTAAATATAATAGCAATTTGCCAGGAAAAAGGATGTAGAGGGAAAGGTAAGACATTCATAGACTATAAGATAAGCTTACACTTCAGCTCTAGATATGAATGCGAGTGTGAGGCACAAAAAAAAAGAGAAATAGGACAGAAACACGAAGAGAGTGAATACTAGACAGTAGGGTTAGCAGTGGACACAAGACGGTGTTAGTGGATGTCGCCTCTGTGCAGGTGAGTCTGCTGCGGGTCTTTACTCCCAACATACTATTGTCTCTTAATCTACTTCCCCTCTCCTCTTTTGCAGACACTCTGTGTTTTGACTGCTGCTTGGCCTCTCTCTGTCCCTCTCCTCTCATCTCTCCTTTCATCATTAGCTTGCCACCCTCACAGCTGCAAAGGCAGCGTATGCTACAAGCCCGCAGAACCTTAAAAAAAAAAAAAAGCACTTTGAGTCAGAATATAATAGCAAAGAAGAAAACAAGAGTCTACAGGTAGATTTTGAAAAATTATTTTTATTTTATATGCTTACTACAAGTATTTGTCTGTTTTATGGATATCAATAAAGTTAAAGTTCAATTTTAATCGTCTATTGTTCTACTAACAAGAACTGCTACATCATTTTCGTTTTAGGAATATGAAATGTTTTTCAACATAAAATGAAAATATAGGGAATCGCTTGATGTAGATGAACCAGGTGAATTGTGATCGACTATTTTATTTTTCTATATTCAACGTTAAATATTAAACAGTTGTTATCAAATTTCAAATCCCCAAAAACTCCTTTTGTGAACCCAGCATCGAACAGATTGCAATACAGCATATTGTAAAAAACAAAGCAACCATTGGCAGCTGAACTGACCGAGAAGATGCACAATTAGGATTTGATAGTGAGAAAATTCCTGTGTGAATAAAGAATCATGCACTGCATTTGACTTCACGATAATTTGTTACTTTCAGCAAAGTTATAGTCCTGATGGCTGCAGTTTTTTATAGGTCTATGTTGAGCCCGTGGTTTCTGCTGCAGCATTGTTCTGCAACTGTTGGATTTCTACAGAGTCCGTTTGAGCAGCACTTTCAGTAGGAGTCGAGAAAAATGTTCCTACAACAGCAGTGACAAAGCGCAGTGCACATCCCTAAATTTGTAATTATCTTATTGTCAGGCCTCCAAATATTTTACATTTGTTTATCCGAGTGAACACAGTTGAAAATCCTTTAGCCATCTCAGATTATTTTTCTTTCTCATTTTGGTTCTTCTTTTTCCTCACATATTCATTAATTGCTTATAGCAACCTCCACTTTCTTCACCTTTCTCCTACAAGGGTTGTGTTGTCAGAAAGTCTGAATCTTCATATGTAAAAGAAATTAAACAATGTTTCCTTTCCTTACTGGTTAGCTCGTACTGCTCACCCCGCCTGCCTGCTTGCATGCTTACCGTCACTTGTCAGAGCATCTGGGTACATCTCCTTCAGCAGGTCGCCGAGGGTGTGCGCATTGCCTTCGGTTGAAACCGGGCGAAACAGCTTCTGGATGAATGGCCTGTCGCTCAGTGTCTGCAATTAAAGGATAACAAATTACCAAACAAACTAATACACATCAATAAAATGCTTCCACCATGGCAAAAACCAAATATTTAAGTTTCTAAAGCAATCAAAGACAAAAACCTGGTTTTGTTGTTTCTTAATAATAGTTTTTTTTGTTAGTTCTTATATGCATTCATCCATTTACCATTCCCTTACACACAGACCTTTATTTAACTCTACATATGGTTTATTTTAATAAATGTGTACTGTTTACAACAGTGCTAGTCTAAGATGGTACATCTTATCACGTAATATGCAAATAAACTGTTTGGTTCATGTCATAAAAAACGTGATAAGGATTAAATAGATGAATATATCATTAAAGCTAAAAACATAAGTATTACATTTCCCACAAACAGATGCCTAAGGACCGGTTAAAAGCACAGCCACCATGTAAAATTGATTTAGACAATTTTGGGGACGAAAAACAAAGCATCCAGTAAAAGCAAAGGCTTTCTGTGAAACAACGTGGGGAATTTTGGATGTGATTAATAGAGGTTGGAAGGTTAGGGAGTGAAGAATCCATAACAGGATGTTCGCAAGACGTTGGGACCGTAACCTGGCGATCATGACGCTTTGATGAGCAGCAATGTCCAGAATGTAATATTTAGGCAATCTGCATCAATTTTACAGATGTTCCAGCTGACGCTGAGATGCTTTATAGTTCGGCATCAATCTATCAGTCTGGAACTCATTATGTGGTGCTTTAGTGCGTGGCTGGCAGACAAGTAGGTTTCTACAGAGACTAAAAGCTCATCTGGCACTGCAAGCTTTTTAGGAGGGATCACAACAATTTACTTGTCTGAAAACAACAAATCCACAACTTTTCATTAGATTATACACAGATTGGTTTGACGTCTTTGACACTCGGACTTCAGTTTCTCATAATTATCTTTATCATTCTGCTGTTCTTTGGTGAAAGACATAAAATACTACTAAAAATGAAGTTCAAAAGAATGTAACTGAACTGAAAAGAAAATTGTTAGAAGCTTAATCTCGGATCATTTCAGCTCCATCCGTGTAATCTATCATTTTCTAACATTGTATGCGTTTACAGAATTGGGAATGTTCCCACTATGACGAGTCATTGAGCTGTGACCACAACCCCGAAAGTTAGCTGTAAAGTGATCCAGGAAGCGAAGCTTTTCATACTTCCAGATGAGCAAAACACAACGCTCTGGGAATCAGCGACCATTAAACGTAAACTCAGTAAATCACTACGGGAAAAGATAAACGACTTTGAAAACAATTCTCAGGAGTACATCTTTGCAGTGTTTTTGACTCAGCATTCCATGACGCAAGACTAATCGGCAAGAGCTTTACCAACAGTGTTAGGCCGATCGAGCTCCTAAGGTTCCTCAGATCAACACAGAGAAGATGGGCAGGTTGTCCATCACAGTCATTAGCATTCCTCTTGTCATATTCTTAGTAAATGTCTCCAAAGTACCAAGTTCTATCTCCACTGCAAAGCTGGAGTTATTCACTGGCTTTTACCATGTTGTTTGCAACACAAACCTGATGAACCTTTATAGTAGAAGGCCTCAGTTTTATCTGTCCAGTCCTGTTTATTATCGAGTTGGAC
The DNA here is from genome assembly GCA_032876305.1 of Orestias chungarensis. NCBI lineage: Eukaryota > Metazoa > Chordata > Actinopteri > Cyprinodontiformes > Cyprinodontidae > Orestias > Orestias chungarensis. The sequence goes on along the minus strand of JAVLVB010000902.1, from coordinate 135,527 downwards.
CTCCAGGTCCGCCTTCTCAGCTCCCTCATCCCTTATTAAAACCGTGTTATGGGGCCTTGTGCCGCATCTGAAATCTCGTTTTAAGATGGAAATAATTACATCACAACATCCAATGAAGGAAGTGGATAGTAACGTAAAAACGGTGCCAACAGAGTTTGTTCAGCGCGTGCCAGTATTGTCGACTATGACGTCTAACAGGCAACTATGCAGCCTGACATACTCCGCGTTCTCAGTAAGGAAGTAAATGATTCAGCAGGCGGCGAAGTGTCAAACCTCTTGAACAACCGGTTGAACTGATTGACATTATTCTCATAAAAATTGTTTTAAAAAAAGCCATTGATGTGGAGTGATGCATAAGACCATCTGCCACCCACCGACAACTGGCGCCCCCGCCGGTTGTGACCCTGCAAGGAGTAGGCCTCCGTGTTTCCATCCCAGCGTTTTGGTTGGTGAGGATTCTTTCAGATTACGATATTTAGCACCAAGATGTCCGTTAATCTTTTAAACTGCTTAAAACATTTAAATATGGTGCGAGTTTAACCTACAAAATACTGTAACAAATGTAAAATTTTTGAAAATTGACCACAAGCAAACATCCAAGCGGTACAATCTGGAGAAAATTGTTGTAGATGACTCATTTTCGGCAGGCTTTTGGGTTACGTCTCGTCAATTAAAGCTGCACTAAAGAACTTTCAGTTTTGGTCCATTTTGGCGGCCAGTGGACAAAAGTGGTAGTGTTTTGCATGAAGAATACTGCATTTCCCATGAAGAATAGCGCAGAGCGTGGTAAAATCCTGGTTACCTGGAGTTGGATTGAAATACATTGCAGTGTCTGTGTGAAGGATGAATAGTGATAAGGTGATGAATCTAAATGTGGTGAAACAATGTCACATGATGATGTTGAAAATAACAAACGGGGGAAGTGACGTATGCCGTAAAGCAGTCAGCAAATCTGTAGTTGTTTTGTGTGGCAGGGTTCCTGCCACCCTTCTCAAAGTTGCTAAGTGCTGGTTAAAGAGCTACGGACCCACTCGGTGCCATGACAGAGTTGTCATTCAACGAGCTGTAAGTCGAGGTATGATTACATAAGTCATAAAAATATTTTATGTAGCATCCAAATCTACTTAGTGTTGCCCTAAACTTCAGGTTAATTATTTGATGGTTTTTGGCAAGTGACCCAAGTTTAGAAATTATTTAAAAAAAAAATACTAATGGGATCAAGATAAAGCTAAAAAAAGTCACGTAGGAATAACAAGGCTGATGTAATTTTATTTAAAAATATGTTTTTGCAAAGCTGGCTGTTGGAAATACCTAGAAAAAAAAGTGCTAATTATTTATATGTAAAATGTAATCTTTAGTCATAACCGGTGTTATGGTGTAGTTATGTCTAAAATTTAGAATATACAATATTAATTTACTATACTTTAAAAAGTCCTCTTTTAACACCTGAAAACAATCACTAAAAGAAATACAGATACATACAATGTTTTAAACTGAATATAAATTTAAGTATATCGCAAGCCAGCACAATTGGTGTTATTATGATTTTTATCTTTATTTGTGTAATTAAACGTAAACAGTACTTATATATGTAATTAAATAGTTGTTACTTTTACATTATTCTCAATCTGGGCATAAGCTTTACATTCTACAAGAAATGACTCCTGCCTCTATCTACAAAGAGCAAAATAAAAGAACTGTCTTCTCAGAAACTGAATCATGATGCAGACCGATACCCAACCTGAGGTGTCAAACGGAGAGTTTGACACACTATAGGGTCTAATCATGGAGCAGAGAAAAGGAAACCAGCGAAGAGCAGGATCAAGTGTCCAAGTGGTAACTAAAGACGCAGAGCCAGGTGAAAACCAGCGTGAGGAAGGTGGCAGTGGAGGTGCGAAGTCGGCGCTCGGGTTACGCAGAAAGACTGAGTCACTGACAGGAAGCGAGGCCTTTCGTGCGGGATCACAATCCCGAGCCAGAGCAGAGAGAGTGCGGTAAGTGACAGCTACTTCATTGCATTTTTAAATAGGCAGTCATGAATTATTGAGGCGGCCAGCGTACAAAGAAGAGCCACCGATCCCCAAGGAGAGAAGCCTAATACTGTTTGGATGAAGACACTTTCTTTTCAGCCGGCCTGACACCTTACCTGGCACAGCAGCACATGGCAATACAAAGAGCGTGAGGCGTTCTTTAGGATTTGGGTGAAAAGGTATCGCCTGCTCTCGCTGATGGAAAAGAGCAGAGGAACTCAAGATGCCCCCTAATTGATTTGGAAGACATCAATCCAGCTAATTGAAGATAAAACAATGGGCAATAATAAAAGCGCTTTCCATCCATGTGTCATTCCAGACAGTCCAAAGTAATAGAGCTTAAAAGCAACACATTTAAAAACAACAAGTTTTTAGCCTAATGTTACTGCAAGAAAAACACTATTAAGGGTTTGCAGATAATTTTACTCATCCATTTGGATTGTATGACAGGATACAGATTTAAAATCCCTACTTTATCTTTAGGATATCTTAAAAAAAACTTCACATCTATCATGTGATTTGGACAAACACAAAGATTGTTGTCCAACAACCGCTGACGGCGGTAGCCTTTAGCTTTGATTACAGCAAAGCATGGCACTGATTAGTGGTTTTCTTAAGGCTAAACATCTGCTTAGTTCGGATTCATTGAGTTTGCTTCACATTATGCCTGAGATAACGCTCCTACTTTTACAAACAGACAATTTCTAGAAATCTTTTTATTTCAGGATTTGTTTTCGACCACATTTCTTCCTTCTGCTGACTTTTCCTCTGGTTTTTAAACATGTCGCACACATCCTAACCCAATTTTAGTAGTTCTTGCAGTTTCCTTAGATGTTTTCTGTGTATGCCAATTAGTTTCTTAGACACGCATAGATCTGTTCTAAGAATATGGTATGCAGTATCTAGAAACTACCATCTGCAGCTTTATCATACAATAAACATAAAAGCATCAGCATATCTACTATTACACATTTACCAGCCGATCTCTGTTCCTACTCTCATCTATGGGGTTGAGCTTTTGGGCAGTGACCGAAAGCACATGATCACACACACAAACGGCCAGAATATGTTTCCTCTGCAGGGTCTACCCAGGAGATACGGTGAGAACCTTGTTGCGAAGAGTTCAGAGTAAAGCAGCTGCTCCTTCGTATCGAGGAGCCCGCTAAAACTGCTCTGGCAGCTGGTTAGGACTAGGCCTGTCATGATAACAAATTGCTGAGCGATTGTCTCAGAAACTATTGCGATGAACGATAATATTGTTTGAGACCATTTTAAATTAAAATAGTGATTATGACATAATATTGCAACTTTGTACTGTCAAAGATCAATAAACTATTTTCAAATGAGAAAACTAAACTGGATGGTTGCTCTTTAGGTGCATGTACAAGTAAGTTGTATTGCCGCTCTTCGCTGATACAGTTTTCCCGCGTGTGCGGAGAGAAGCGAAGCGGCGCGGCAAAAAGACACAGGGGAAACCGTATCTGACGGGGAAACGCGCCTCGACGGAACACCGGCTCGCGAAGGTCCAGCGGTTCGCCTGGAAAATGCTCCGAAATGCTCCCACACTGGTTCAGTTGCGTTCAACTTTGTAACCAGTTCTATGTTGAGGTTTGTCCCGATATCAGCTAGTGTTTCTTAAGCATGCTAATTGAGCTAAAACGCTGGAGAAGTACAAAATAGCGCACCGCCCTGATTTATTTGTTTACTCCTCCCTCACGCTGAGAAAGTGAGAAAGGGAGGAGCGAGTGGAGAGCACCGGAGTTAAGCCTTTTTGTCATCCAGTGTCGAAAAGGGCTGGTAAAAACGATAAAGCCGATTAGTGAAAATGATCAAACTCATTTTAATTATCGTACGATTAATTGATTCACCGTTCATTGCGACAGGCCAAGTTAGGACGCCTCCTGTCAGCCAATCCAGCAGTACAGAGTCTCAGGAGTGGACATAAGAAAGACAGTGAATGTGTTCTCTGTGCTTTGTAATGCACATTAAGGTTTATGTGGCGCTTCAATTTAAATGTTTTCAAGTGGAGGTCCCAAGTGTTCATAGATTTAAGGAATTTGCCTGCAGCTGTTGTCTATTCAAGTCTTTTGTAACAGACGTTTGTTAAAAAGATAACAGTTACTCCATGAACACTATTCCCTTTCTGATACACCTATAAATGTTAAAACCTGTAATAAACAACCAAGACTGGCTGCGTTTCTTAACCCTGCATGTCTTGGTTGTCTCCCTGCCGACTTAGAATAAGTGTTTGCTACATAACTGGCAGCACTGATATGTCCATAGTTCAGTCACATTAAGAATCCAGCTATAATTATATGCATCAGCAGTTTCCAGCTCAAAAGATGTGTGGTGGCTCTTCAGCTGCTTGGCAGTGGAAACTAAACACAAAAAATATTTTCCACTGACAGTCATGTGTCGACTAAAGCTGTTACTGTAAAAGAGACGGGCACTTACCCAACAAAACAACACTATCACCTGTTGCCTATAGCAAATCTGCTCTCAACCGTTCCCCCCCCATTCCAGTGTTTTGTAATTGTCTGCCGCGTCACTGGGGCCCCCTCAACTCGTTAAGTCAATACAAGATATCTGGAAGGCTATAACTGTGCATCCGTCAAAGCTAGCACCTCCTGAAGCACAAGTAGCTTCGGGATATCTTGACAGCTTTCGCATTGTGGTTTGGTGAGTAACCTTGAGTCATGGACTGAGAACCGGATGGGGGGGGGGAGTACCAGCACAAACACAATACAAGGCTGTGCAGTGAGGAGTTTTGGCTCACCGTCTGTTTTTAACTGTAACTTACATAGGTGCGTTACTGTTAAGTAAAAAAGCTAGAGAACAGCTAGAAGACAAACTGGCAAAAGCGCACAAAAAAGAAATTACAACGTTTGTCAAAAAGAAAATGACTGAAATAATAAGATGGATATAGCAAACATTTGTGAGGTTGTGAACACACATAAAAACCTGGGAAAATTTGAATTCCGTGTTCCTTTTTTTTTAAAATCTCCTTTCTAAATATTTTAACGCATCAATAAAATCCACATTTGCAAACACACTCATTCAATTGCCACCATTCCAGCCACATGAGGTGCCTTCCACCCCACAGACATCAGGCCAGACGGAAATGAGCCCTCTGTTATTTGGACCGAATGTTGTCATTAATTCTGACGGCATCAAACGCGCAACATTATTTACACTAAATACCGAGCTTAGGCTTTAAAGGGGTCCAGATGTGTGTGTGTGCGTGTATATGAAAGGAAGGAGTCTTAATTTTGGTCTGATTTCTTTTTTTTTTTTGAGGGGGGGGGGGGGGGATTGTTGTTCTAGTGCCAATGTGAAGCCAAACACATTTACTTTCACAAGTGAAGCATTACAGCTTACACTGCAATGCTCCAGTTTTTATATAAGTGTAAAAATCTTGAGTTTATGTCACGTATAATGATGATATGGAGAAAGAATGTGGAGGGAAAAAAAGGGGAAAGAGGTGAGTTTGTTGTTGCACCAGCAGAAAGAAAGGGGGGAGAGAACCAACAGAAATAGAGAACTAGGAAACCGTAAGGAGAGAGAACATGTGGCTATTTAACAATAGAGATAAAAACACAAATAAAAAATCCACAGTATTAGTTAACACAATATTTAGTGGCCCAAAAACTGAGTGTATCTGAGATAACCTGAATCTAAACTCCTGCCTGTGTGTGCGCGCTTTTGTATACAAGTCTCTCTTAAATGTCTTTTTTGTGCTTTATCTTTACTCCTCACCAGGTGTGCTTTGTTAGGAAATAAACTTTGATCCAACAAACATTTGTTTTCTTTGTATATTCCTATTCTCAAGTCTAAAAACATTATTTAAAAAAAACATATATCAATAATTCTAAAAGAAATATCTTTTCTCCAAGAAAAAATCAGAAAAGCACATTAAACTTCAGTTATGAGGTTGTAGGTTCATTACCTTCTTCCATTTGGGCAAGGCACTTAGCAACTAGCTTTCTATCAATCTGCATAATGTTGTGTAACTGTGTGCATGAAAATCATTGAATACTTGAAAAAAAAATAACTTCAGTTCTTGATTTTTATTAGTTTTCCTTTTAAGTCAAGTCGCTATGACTGCACATCAAAAACTGTTTTTATTCCATTACTGAACAGTCGCAGCTCAATAAATGAATATATCATAGGAGAGTTTAGTTTATTTCATTAATTCAAATGCAAACGAATCATATATTACAAAGATTCACTATTCAGTGGTATTCATTTAGACAGAGTGATAAGCTGTACTGACTAAGACCAATAAGAAATGTTCTAAATTATGGGAAAAGACTGCAGACTTGACAGTCATCACAGACAGTCAGGCTGTGCCTCCACACAGTAAGTAAGCCACAAATGATAAATACTAAAGAGGCTGAATTTTCACAGTGTCCGGGCATTTTAGTGGGAAGTTGATCAGAAGAATCGAGTGTAGCATAGTAGATAACTGCAGCCTTGAAAGAGACTGAGAGACAATCAACAGGTGTGAACTACAGACTACAGACTCACCAGAGACAGATGGGTGCAGGACCGGCACTGTGGTTGTCTCATTCTATGTAGTTTCACTCAATCTGACACTTTTTGAGAAACATGAAAACATCAAAGTCATCTCTTCAAAATGAAAGGTCCATTTCAAGTTCCCTGATGGTAGCGTGTCGTACTGTAAAGACCACAGACATGAGTGGGCTTAATATTTGTATAAAATATCTTTTTTATTGGCTTTTGTAAAAATTTTGTTGTATAAAAAACTGAATCCGAAACAGAGTTTTCATTAATTTAAACAAATAAAATGAATCTAATAGATTATCTGTTAATATTCTGTTTTAATAGGATGGTTGTACACCACCAGTAAAGGGGAACCTCACCGTGCAACTGTTGCCCTTTCATGCTGAGGTTCATCACGCCACCGGATTCTCACGTAATATTTAAGCTTGCATTAAGAAATCAATGTAATAATGGCAAGGGGAGCGTGTTTGAGCACGTACAATTTGTCCCCGCGAACAAACAAACCAATTAGGTGCTGTCACGTCCTACGGTTATAATCTGCTCCAAGATGAATCAGCGGCGCATCAGACTCTAAATTGCACCTTTGTAGCTAAAAACAGGATACCATTAGGCCCAGCAGAACAATCTCAAGTTACAAGGACCTTTTTGTGTCTTTAAAAGAGAATGAATAAGCGGCGGCGAGTAGAAACTGGCACATCAACCCGAGTCTGACAGCAGGAAAGAGCAAAGTGGGACAATCCGCATTAGATGTAGAAACCGAGGGCAGCACCTCTTTGCGGCGTTGCTGTGGCACGCCTCGATAAAGCTTGCAGTTTTCTTTTCATTCTTCCTGCTAAACTGATCACGATCAACTGTGAACACACCTTGCAAATTCCGATAGTTGTTTATAAACAAAGAATCAACATATTCACATTTTAGATCGAGTGTTATGGCAGCGTTTTGGATGGCAGCTGACTGTGTTGGAGAAAAGCTGGCTTTCCAGCACAATCACAATACTAATGTAGTCCTGATAATATGTGACAGAATTTTTTTTTATTTTTTTTAATAATAAGTGAAACACGTTCTGATTTCAACAACAAAACAAAACAAAAAAAGACTCATGTTTAGGTGATTCTTGGCTATTTCTGTAGGGATGTGACATTTGCGCTTTACAAAACGATTCTTAGTACAGTAACTTAATGTTTTATTTTTTTTTCTTTATTTAACTGCTTAAATAATTATGTTTTTTTTAATTTATAGATCTGTTTAGTTATCAAAATTATGTAAAACAAAAAACTATTACATAGGAAATATAATAATAGGTCTTAAAGCTAAAGAAGTTTCAGATTTGGTCAATTTTGGCGCCTGCCAGTGGACAAAAGTAGTAGTGTTTTCCCTGAAGGAAGACTGCATTCCCCATGAGCAGTACTTGAATCCATTTATGTTTCCAATGGCTGTGTGAAGGATGAATAGCAATGAGGTGATGAATCCAATTGTGGTGAAACAATATCATGTGATGATGTTGAAAATAAGAAAGAAGGTTTTGTGAAATTATAGGTCTTTATTTTATCTAGCCCCTGTCTGAAATATTTACATTTTAACAGCAATATTACAGTAAAACAATATTGTAAAATGAGAGCATGTAAAACTAAATCACGTGTGAATAAATTTGGACAACAAAGCAAATTCTTTTTCCGAAATATGTTCTTTAGTCTAGAAAAAAGTTTGTTGGATTGAGTGATTCCTCTGACCTGTCGTGTGGATTCTCCGGCGTATTTGGAAATCACATCGTGGGGCTTATAAAAGGCTTTGAAGCAACAATTGTCATGAAACCATGGCAGCTCATAAACGGCCGCAGAAACGTTTAATTAGGCCTAAAGCTGGGATGGTCTGGCCTTGTTCTCGCCCCTGCAGCAGTGAGATGGCCTGAGAGCCGCAGCAAGTGTAAGCATAGGAGGGCGTGTTGGGTTGGTTCGACTGCACGTTTCAGTCGGCCAATTTAACGAGCTCCTTTTATGACTGAAAGAAAGAATGCTTTTCTGTTAGAGTCAGTTTATGGATATTTCAACAATGTGAAAGTTGAAAACAAAAGTGTTTAATTTTTTTGAAAGAAAAAAAAAAAAACACAACCAAACAAAGTCTGGGTGTTGACAGCGACTGACAGCTCTGCATCCCTAACCCCTCCGTTTGTTGTGCAAAAATGTAAATGCAGCCATATGTGGAGGTTTTGTCACAACTTGTTATGCTTTAAAAGTATAACGCTGGGGAATTACCAACACAAGGCCTTCGTACTTAGAAGTCCGGCTGTTTTCTCAACATCGAAAACTATTTCGGTTCCACTACGTGACATCTCAAAGTCCTTCTTTCTAATTGGGTTACCCTCACTTTTTCAAAAAAATATGTTTTATTTCAATAGGATTTTTCAAACTTTGAGACATAAAGTCAAAAAAAAAAATAAACTTTGTAAAAAAGTTTGTATTAACACATTTTCTATAATCCTTTAAACATTTTTCTATAAAAATTACAGACCTTTTCCAGACTGAAATTATCTCAATTGGAAAATTTATTTGAAAATATAGATATGCATTTAAGGTAAATATGTCCAAGGAGAGGCAGGAGACAAAAGGAAGGGAAGGAGGCCACACAAGGAAGGAAAACACGAAGGAAGGAAACGACTAAAAGAAGTAAGGAGCAAACACAAACAAATAAAAAAATATAAGGACAGGAAAAGTAGGACAGCGGGACAAAATGAGGGAAACAAAAGGAATAAAGGAAGGAAAGGAAGGAAGGACATGAGACTTGGACATAAAATGTTACTCCATGTTTATTAAGGAATTTCCAGACTGCGTAGGAAACCTCTTTTGATGTCACAAAAACCTGAATGTTGCACAATTTACCTTCCACACTTTTCCAACCGCTCCTGTTCTCCTTCACACTTGACTCAAAAGAGCTTGGCTGGCCTGCAGCAGGCTAATGTTTTCCAGCCGAACATCCACCTCTTATTCATCCGGCCGTCCTTTTTCTCTCATCCTGCAAAGGGGCTTTTCACCCGAGTCAGGACTTATGCTCAGTGGAAACACCCGACCCAAAGCTGCCCGTCTGCTTCTACCTGTCCCTCCCAGACTAGACCCTGAAGCCTGCCTACTGCCTCAACTAGGGGAAATAAAACAGCAGCCAACGATGGTTGACACGCGTCTCAGACGCATTTTTTCCAAAAAACAAAACGCCTCTGTGAATTCGTCTCTGACGAAGGGGCTTTTACAATTTCGATTGTGAAAGTATCACGGGTCACCTGGACAAGCAAGGACATGTACGCACAGTTGGATTCAGTAATCAGAAACGATGATTAAGAGCTTTTATTTTATGTAAAGAGACATAATAAATGTCACAATACAAAGAAAAAAAAGAAACCGGAGTAAATATAAAGTTACTCATGGTTTTGGGAAACAAAACAAACACATTTAACAAAATTCTTCCTATTTACTGGAAGTTCGGATCCGAGAAGAACAGGTCACCGGCGTTCCAGGTGCAAGACTGACTGACGGATGACGCTATACTGTCATCACTACTCGTAAACACTGTAACCGACGCGAGGACGTCAACTTTAGTTAAATAGGAAAACCAAACTCATTTGGTTTCCACTAACTTTCTCAAACAAACATATTACATTTAGACATCACTAAAAATGTCTGATGCAGAAAAACAACCTTATGGGACTAATGGAGTCAGACGTCGAGTTGTTTTGCTGCATAGTCAAAACTGACAGATTTTACATAGAGCTCTGGCTCCATCTACAGGCAGGAATGAGTATTGTGTTACTCAAATTTATTTGAGAAGCTGTTTTGGCGATAAGTAGTTTGTTTGCTATCTAGTTTCATTTTAGATTAAGAGTGTTTGCGTTACCTGGTATATCCTGAAGGGAATGTACCTAAAGCCTCCATCTTCTGTGGGATATTCCATCAGCTTCCTGTTCATCGCCCAGAACTGGTCAAACTTATCTGGAGATACATAAACAGACACACATGGATGAGCATCTGTAAGAATGTGCCATAATTGTCACCGAAATAAAGCTAACAATGCTTGTTGGAAAGACTAAACCTAAACCCTGAAGCCCTGCAAGAAAACATCGCTTTGGGCATTTATTAATGAAGGTCTGAAAATTTGGGTTTGAGGAATAAAAAATCCCATATTTAGTAAACCCGATTAGGATCCAGGAACAAAGTCCTTCATCTAATTAAAATCAAAAATCATTTTTATACCAACCGGAAATTAATGTTGTCATAACTCTTACGTTTCTTTAAGTAGTAATTGTGGTTAATGATGCAGTGAGAAGGAAGTATATCTGCTGCCATGACAGTCTCACTTAATATAAACAGGTTATTTTCTTGGCAGCACACACAATATTACAAGGTAGCATGTATAAAAAAAAACACATCATGGGTTGTTGCCAAGAGAAGCTAATCCACCTCAGTAGCTTTAACTTTGGTCTCTGTCTGACTGAGTGGTTGCAAAGAGAAGCAGAGCAACATAGGATGTGAGAATATGAGCCTTGCCACTTAAAGAGATGGTTTAAACTTCCTCCTTCAGTCTCTGAATTTATAAATACTACTTTTTAACTCCCCTAGGGTTTGGGGTGGTCGTTTAGGTGTTACGGCAGCTTTTGAGATGCTGCTCCCAGTTGTAAAAAAAAAAAGAAGACAATTACTAATCATAACGGTTAAAAATTAAGAACCGAGAGCCTGAAAATAAAAAGCCTAAAAAAAAGCATTGACCCCTTTTTCAATACAACCTATGAAATCATTGATCAATGATCACCTCTTCTAAAGAAGGCATTGCAGAACATAAGAGGAGTAACCCCCCCTGTTATGTTCATTTCTGGGGAGTAGCAATCACGCTCCCCTGGGTCAGATTGACCCGGTGTATGTATGTCAGCTAAAGATGTCCTAAACCAAAAGAAATTCTTACAATCAGAGTGAATACTTAATTTCTAACACTATTACTAGTTATTTTATCAACATTTACTGCAAAGGTGTTAATTACCTCTAACAGGTAATGGTTCAATCATGAAAAGTCACTTCATTTTCATAAGAGAAATATACGTTTCAACTATTTCTAGTGTTAAAACACCTACATATAAAACACAATAGATTACAATCTTTAAGGCAAGCAGAAGAGGTTTCATAGATAAAAAAAGAACAGATTTTACTATTTCTCCTAGATCTTCAAGGTTTAAAAATGTGTCAATTTGACTCGTAACATAAGAGGAGGGTTAAAGATTACTGTTGCTGCAGCACAAACCATTTAAAAAGGTGTGGGCTTCTTCTGTTTTCTTCAATACAATCATGTTGACTGCTCAGAAATAAAAACACATGTTTGTGTTTAGACCACAAGTAAAACAAACAAACACAAAAAAGTTTCTCAACTTCCTGTCAAACCTTAGACATTCATGCAGAGTAGGGAATTTATTAATCTTGTAGATCATCACCAGTCTGTCAAAAGGGATTGCTTAAAACAAGAGGAGAACTTTCAACAAGTGGAAAAAGGAAGAAGAGACTTCAGAAAGCATTATTGCTACTGTAGTTTCAAACCGTCCATAGAAATGTTCTGCTTCTGGTTCTATAGAATGAAAGTCAACTTCCTCTCTGTTTCAATTCTCTTTTGGACACGAGAGTTTTGGCTTAGATGAAGTTTCATCTCTCACTTTCTTGTGCGAGCCGGCTCTTTATATTTGGGACCATTTAAAACTTTTTGCACCTCAGACAGCAGTGTCGTTATTCAACATCTCATCAGTGCACTATGTTTTCTATCGTCCTTGTTTATTTGAGAAATGCACTTTGCTGGAAAACAATCTGACCACATCTCCTGTTACTTCCTTCTTCTACTAACCAATCTGCAATAGTTGCATTTTTATTTCAACTGTTAAGTTTCTTTTTTTTCTCTAAATCTTCTTTTTCTTCTACATCTAGTCTGGCGTTCTGTTCTCTGCAACACTTAACATTCTCCCTCTCCCCCTGTAAGCTTTTAAATATTGAAAGCAGCTGGAAGTTTCTTCCTGTTAGGGATTGCTGCACAATGCAAGCTATCATCTACCATGTCGGCTGGTCTAGGAGGAGTGAATGCTGCAAGCTGATGACACAATGCAATCTACTGGGTTTCCTTAAATTGAAACCTTTTTAAACTAATTAAGACAATAAACTGAATGTGACAACACTGTCTGATAACTAGGGAACAATTAGAATTAATTGCATGATTAGCCGGAAATGATTTGTGAAGTCCTTTGAGACGACATGAGTTGTAATCTGGTGCTATATACGGTAAACAAACTGAACTGAAATCTTGGCCGTCCCCCGACATCGTCTGCCAGTCACACTATTTGCGCTCTATTCGTCATCACTTCTATCTAAGTGACTCTCCAACTTACGGTTAAAGGAATGCCCCCAGTGTCTTAATTATAAGTTTTCAACAAATTAAAAAAAAATTATTATTATTTTTTTTTATATATAGTTAAGTTTCAGAGTACAAACCAGACCCTCGACTAACATGCAGCAACCTCATTAAATCCAAACATGCTGCTTGGACGAACCAGATCATGCTCAAATCTGCTTCTTGTTAAATGCTACCTTAGCTGCAGTCAGAGTGAATGTAGGAGCCATGTGGAGGCTGAGGACCTACGTTTTGAAGAGTTTGTGGTGTGTAGAGAGAAACACCCATGTTTTTGCAGCAGGGAGATGTAAAACGTTACATATGTGGGTGTCCTAACCAATTACTGAATCTGTATTGTGTTGTCCAGATGATGAGGCGCACTCTGTCTATGTGCGAGCCTGCGTGTAGGTGGATGACTTGCAAAATTACAGCATGTGTTGATCTGAGTGTTCGCCGGCAAGCGTGCGCCTGCAGGATTGAACCCGGCTTCTCGTGCGGCCGGCTGCGGTCTCCACGTACGAACACGTGCATCTCACCGTTCTGCAGGCCCATCCACAGCTGCTTGTGGTCTTTCTTCTGCATGTCGTTGACTACTTGGCTCTTGTGCTTGAGGGCGTCCGCCTCCTTGATGCTGGACATGAAGTGGGCCTCGACTACGGAGTTTGACGAGCAGTGCAGCAGGTCCTGGTCTGGAAAATTCTGCCAGGCGTTCGCGCAAACATTTTTTCATTAGGAGCTGCATCACAACAGATTATAGAACAAGACATCCAAATAGAAGTGGAAAAGGGTATTGCTAAGCACCAGATAGGTTATATCCACGTTATATCCAAGAACTATTTATGACCACAATCTTGTGTCTAAATGTACCCTTAAATACACATTTTACTGTATTTGCATACAAGAATAGTATAAAAACATCCCACAGCATGGAAACTATTTTGTAGCATTAGTATTCAGAATTCTGTGTTCCAAGGATGCAGCAGGAGACGAAATGATGAATATCTTGTTTATTCTGTGTTTTTAAGAGGGACATTCTGATTAGCTCTTACCTTAAAGTGCACAGTGATGTTCCAGGGTAAGACTGTATTAGAGGCGTGAAGATCAAACAGAACTCCAATCGGGTAGTGCCTTTAATGCAAAACATAGCAATAAAAAGCTAAAAAACAACAACAATACAATTTCCTATTAAAAACTTTGATTTTAACCTTTTAGTTTGTGATGAATAAACTTGTAATTCTGACTGTTTCACTGTTTCATTCAAACAAGATCGCTACTGCCATTAACATTGTACTTTCCTTTGACACAGAAAGTACGTCTGGATTAAAACTTCTCGGTTTCTTTCGTGAGGATTCTCCGTCTCCTCATACCTCCAGTTAGTTGCGGTAGATGGCCGCTCACATTTCTGGTTATGTTGGAACTTCATTCCTGTTAATGGGGAGTTTCCCTTCCCATTAACGCTTGGTATGAGGGATTGCAATAAAGTTAGTGACTCAATCAGTGCAAGCTATGGTCCACATTGAGATCACGTTTGTTGTGAATTAAAGCTTTGCGGAAAAGTAACAGTAAAGCCTCATAATTAGGTTTGTAAAAAACAGTAACCATATATTTCGGCATTTTCACACAACTGTTTATATTGCAACAGGGACACCTAATGGCCACAAGCTGTCACTACTTTTGGTTGATCCCAAGTATGTGCAGTTAAGACAGGTAAGCAGTGAAACCATCAGAACCAGCACCTTACTGCACATGTATGGGAGCTGAGATGGCTTAAAAATGAAAGCCCCGTTTTCTAGCTGTGGAAACCATGTGTTGGAGAGCAGGTCGATACAAATAAGTCGAAGCGAGTAAACAAAAGGTTTCTTTTGCAATTAGGTGAAATTCTAATAATGTAGAATACTAATCAACATGAACCAGAGCTGTGCGTACTGATATACAGCACTTTTCCCAATGAGAATCTGAACTGAACGTGGAAGCTGAAGGACGGATGAAGTTAGAATCAAATTGAACTACTACACGTCAGTCCCTTACCATTTCAGCGGAGTCCCTTCATACTCGAACCACATCTCCTCCACATCTTCTGCCCGCATCACTTTGAGGAAGTGTTTCTTCACCTTGTCCGTGACTACAGGCAGGTAGCTCACCCTGGGTAGCAGCAGCTGACAAAGTTAGTAGAGCAGAGGAAGAAAACACAGTCAGAGGTGAAGTGATACTTTGAATTACATTCAGAATACAGATCTAAAACCTGAGATCCAACAATCTTATAAACTTCACTGTGGTTGAGCTACGCTAACATGCAGCACACAGATACTCTGTGCAGTGCAAGTGATTTTTCACAAACAACATTTTGGGGGATAATGGTCATAACTAGTTCAGGACAACTAAAAAATAAATTTAAGAACAATATATACATTTGAACCATAAATACTGATGTCATTTGTACTGTCAACTACAAGAAGCAGAGCTAAATGTATTTAGATGCATAGTTTTTGCTTCTGTCACTTTACTGAGGAAAAGATTAAAATATAATTTTACCTTTCACTTTTTTGTTTTGATTCCTAGAATCAAAAGTATGTCAAAAAAAAAGTGGTTATTCTGATACGTTTGTTTAAGTATCCAGTAAATAAACGGACTACATGCACTGGTGGAACATTAGATGGAACAACCTGAAGGAATCAAGGAATTTTATTTGTCACATGTGGTACATGAGCTGGGACGAAATTTTAATCCCACGGTCCAGTTTACACCCTGAGAGCAATTTTAAAATAGCTACAAAATAAGAATATAATAAAATATAAAGAAATATAAGAGAATAAGATTGTGACTAGACAAAATCTACAATATGGGACTTCGGACATAGCAGCAATGAAAAATTCGGAGTGCAAAATCTGCTGTAGCAGCATGGATGGTTAATAAAGTGACATATTAAAGTGACATTTTAAAGTGTGATATTAAAGTGAACAGTGCCGGTTAAATGAGAAAGTGTTTTTCATTTGTAATTGAGTGTCTATGAGAGTCTCACAGCTTCAGGAATGAAGCTGTTTCTCCGTCTGGTGGTTTTACACTTGATGCTCCGCAGCCTCCTGCCTGAGGGGAGCGGGACAAAAAGTGAGTGTGCTGGGTGTGTGGGATCCTTCATGATGCTGGAGGCCCTTTTCCTGCATCTGGAGGTGTAAATGTCTGTGGTGCTGGGGACGCTGACTCCAACAGTCCTCTGTGCAGCCTTCACCACTCTCTGCAGAGCTTTCCTGTCTGCAGCAGAGCAGCTTCCATGCCACACGTTGATGCTGGAGCACAAGACGCTCTCCACCACACATCTGTAGAAGGAGGTGAGGAGGACTGAGCTCCAGAGTCCAGCTCTTCTCAACCTCCTGAGGAAGTAGAGCCGCTGGTGCGCCTTCCTGACCAGAGTGGAAGTGTTGTTGCTCCAGGTGAGGTTGTTACTCAGGTGTACACCCAAGTATCTGTAGCTGTTGACCACTTCCACCGCAGATTCTCCCATGTGCACGGGGAGGTGGGCATGCTTGCCCCTTCTGAAGTCCACAATCATCTCCTTGGTCTTCTTTACATTAATGCAGAGGTTGTTCTCTCTGCACCAACCCTCCAGGTGTTCCACCTCCTGCCCGTAGCTGGACTCATTACGGTTTGTGATGCATCCAACCACTGCTGTGTCGTCCGCAAACTTCACAATATGACAGCCTGGATGGATAGGCGAGCAGTCATATGTGAGCAATGTGAACAGGAAGGGACTCAGCACACAGCCCTGAGGGGAGCCAGTGCTGAGGGTGACGGTGGGGGAGGAGATGTTGTGAATCCTCACAGACTGCGGCCTGTTGGTCAGGAAGTCCAGGACCCAGTTGCAGATGGAAGAGCTCAGACCAAGTGAGGACAGTTTGTTTATCAGGGTCTGAGGAATCATGGTGTTGAAGGCAGATGTGAAATCCACAAATAGCATACGGACGTAGGAATCCTTCTGCTCCAGGTGGGTGAGGGCAGTGTGACACACTAGTTCTTCTAAAGGCTGGGTCAGACTTAAGAAAGCCCAACAGAGGCTGAAGCCCAGGGCCAAAGTTTTTGGAGGGCCCCTTGTATTTGTGTTAGCTACTCAACAAAGCATTCTTCTTAAACCAATAGGTCCACAAACTTTTAAGCGTTGTTTTTTGCGAAGATAAAGAATTTGAGCAATAACAGATCATAACCGTGTGTGGTCAGCATCAGCAATAGAAAATATTTTGTAGAATGTATTTCATGACACCATCTAAGACAGGTTGGGTTAACCTGATCATCAATCAGTTTATATTCACTAACCCATATACCTATCTATCAATCAATCAATCAATCAATCAATCAGTTAGCTAAACTACCAACGTGTCGCCCAGGAGATTAGATCCTGCTAAATCTGCCCCCGCCTGCAGGATTTAAAAAGCACCAAAATCAAGACTAACAAAGATAATTAATTAGTATATTTTAACAACTTGATAACAGATGTGTTGTTTCATTTAGATTTTTAAATATGAAGCCAAACACAGAGTAGCTGATGAACCAAACATGAATGAATGGGAGTATGAGCCTGTTGAGCTTACATAGTATGCTTCTGCCTCCCTCTCAGTCACCTCATCCGGGTTCAGAGTGAAGCAGGTGGGTATCCGGCCGAACCAAACGTCTCTCAACACGTCCTTGTCATCTGCCATGTTGTTGCTGCTCCTGCAGTTCCCAGTAGGACATAAAGAACACGAAGCAGAGGAGCAACCCTAAAGATGCTCAGCTTCCTGCTGTGATAAACAGAACAGGACAGAAAACATTTTACAGATAAACTCCAAATAAACTTCCCCCAAATCTCCCTCCATCAGTAGTTTTGACATATAAACCTTTCAGAAGATATATTAAGAAGAAGCAGAGGAGAAAAGTTACCTGCTGGGCTCCAAAAATTTAACTCCACGCCTGACAAACTGCAACCGTCCTCCACCTAGACGTTAGCTTCAATGCTAAGTAAGCTGTGTTAGCTTGGGGAAATTCAACAAAGAATGAGTGTTGTTTTTATTTCCCCTCACGCGCATACGAAACACACCCAAGAAAACACAATGTTAGGTGGACAACCTTACTTTTTAAATCGATGTTTGATAAACAGGCTGAAAGGAAAAACGGGCCCTAAAGTGTTGTCCCCCGTCTGCTGTCATACCGGAAACCATTATTACCCGGAAAACAGTGACCCCTAGCGGACATCCTTAATAATTCGACTAACAGGGAAATAAAATATAGTTTAACTTTATATACATTTAATTATACAAATTGATGGATTTTGTTTTGCTTAATATTTACAAGGTTTTAGTTTCATTTTTGATAGTAAAAATAATCAATTAAAATAAATGAAAGCCGCATTCAACGTCATCAGTATGCGACGCCACTGTTGTTGTGGCCAAAGCCGTTTGGTGTCTGTTGAGCGTCAACTGCAGCTCTAAAATGGACATGAAATTGGAAGCGGGCAGCCTTGAAATGCGGCTTCAGGTGTTGGAGAACCGATTATACGGCGAGAGAAGAAACAAAAGTGGAAAACCCGTGAAGGTCTCCCCGTAGTTTAAACGTATATGTTGTGGTTTTGGCAGATATATACAGCAGTTAGCTGTTAGCTTAGCACAGCTAGCGACGGTTCGTTCCCGTTGAGTGTCAGTTTACGCCCTTTTAGAAAGGGCTAATTTTCAATTTTTTCTTTGTAGAAATTTTGCCAAATCTTAAATTAAGTTTGAGATATTAACCAAGGCAATGCATTGAAATCAAACGTTTTTTTTTAGTTATGTGTCGTAATTTACATTAAATCGAGCTAAGCGTCAATAATAATACAATATAAGGAATTTCACAAGAGTAGGAGCGTTTAAATTTATATATAAGGGGTCAATTTTATCGTTGATTAACACAGCTGGGGTTTGTGAGAAGCAGGAAAAGTGTTTTGCCCTAAGGGTTTGTCTTGTGATACTGGATACTGGAGGTCTGTTGAAGTTGACCTTAATATTTAGCACAGGAATTCAATTAATAAGAATTAAAAAAAACACTTTATATTATTCTGTTGTTGAGTTTTTCTGCCATTACTCTCCTTATATGTTGGGGATAGCACCATCAAAATGACAAAGAAAAAACCCCGCCTTCTATTATGTTTTATTTATGTGTTTATTATACATTAGGGTAATATTCATACCTTTTTCCCCATCAGTGTGCAGAAGCTGTGACCAGGATTCAAGCAGGTTTGACCAACACGGCTAATAAGAGGGAGAGAGTAAAGATCCTTCACAAGAAGAGTGAGTCCCTCTTCAGTGATTTCATTTAGCCATGTTGAAACTTTTTCTAATGTTTTAATTGAAACAGCTCTTTTATTTAAGGATTTGAAAAACTTACAAATTTTAGTAATAATATTCAACATCTGCTTTTCTGTCTGTCTTCCTTTCTCTCCATGCATCTGGTTGTCTTGTTTGTCCAGTATTTGTTTACAAACTACGTAAACACTAACACTGTTTCTGTTAAATGCGCTAAGCACAGTAACAAGATCCTAATTTGAAAATAAGAAACTCCTCCCATTTCTTTACTGAAGCTTCTGCAATTAAGGTTTTTGTGATTATAGTTGTGTTTTTAATTATGTCTGATTGGAATATGCAGTTGAGGACCTGAGGAAGTACCTGGACCCCCAGTTCACCGACCACATCACTCTGCCCGATGCCATGAAACTAGAGTTTATTCTTGCAGGTATAAGCAAAAAATTGTAGAAATATAGTAATAAATGCTTCAAACCCTGTTCATAGTGTGTCTAATCGTTAATATGATGCGCAGTTCAGTATATTTAATCTGTGTCATCATACAGAGAAGGACTCCTTACTCTCTGAAGCCGCTTTACTGGAGCAAGTTAACATTTTGCAGCCATTGTTGGACAGCACCCATATAAGAGGTAACTGTATCTATACTAAAGGAGGATTTAAATTAGTGTTTTATGTCCATTACCTCTGTGATATAATTTTTGAAATGTCCACAGATGTAGCTGAACATGCCACAAAGCTGCATCGTCTTTCACAAATTCACATCAAGCAACAGGTAGGCACTTCTCCAATTTTTATTATCCAATTCATCTGGTGTTGTAGAAATAGTTACTGATAAGTTGGTGTTTTTTTTGTGTTTGTTTTTTTGTTTGTTTTTTCAGGACCAGACTGAAGTTCAATCCCAGGAAGTCAAGAAGCTTTTTGAAGAGTACAACAAAATGGTACCAAACACAACCGACAATGAAATCTTACGTTTATTACAACAAAACAGCCCTAAAACCCACAAAACAGTTTTTTTTTGTTTTTATATTAACAAGTTCATTCATGTAGCACCATATATCATTGAAAATGCATAATTACAGTTACTTAATATAGTCATTTAGAGTTTTTAGAGTTTAACAATCATTTTCCTGATTTGTAATCTATTCTTAAAGGAGATTCATGTCTTTTTGTTAGATGTTGCTGCTCTCCAAGCAGTTCACCCAGTGGGACGAGACCCTGAGACAGATGGAAGAGGCCAAAGGGATCCAACCTGTGGAGTAGTTACTCTGAACAAATCCGAGAAGATGAAGATGATGACGACAAAGAAGAAGAAGAACACTGCACTACGATGGGAGCTTCAGAATAGATGTGTTGCATTTTGTAGCTCTTTCTACCCCAGTAAGTCACAATGAAAACATCAAAACATTTCAACACAATTCTTTGTTTGCTTCTTTCACTTTTAATTGGTTTGCACACCTGAAGAAAAAAAACAAAAAAAGCATTGTTCTTTTATCTTGGTGAAATATTGATGTTGCCTCGACTCTGTCAGTGACGGTTTATTACTCATAATGCAAAGTGAAATGATAAAACAACTGAAATAAGGCTTGTAAATCTTTAATCTATTGTTTTGTTTGTTTTAACTCTGTTCCATTCCTCCAATTGGCTTGTGTTTTTGCTTTTGTCTTCTCACACAAACGCATCCTCAGACCTGTATTCAATGCTTTCATTTTCCTCTGGTTGGCTATAAAAAGTAAAACTTTAAATAATGTGTTATCATTTAGTTTTTTTTCTGTAAAAAAACAAAAAGCAAACCGATTGAAGACTTTGTGTTCTTTACACCAGATGGTTTCCAAGTGGTTACAGATTATCCTTCTAGAGGTCTGAACATTCCCGACGCTCTGTCCTCGTTCCCAAGAATCTCCTTAGCTATTGGGGTGCGAGGAGCATTTGGACTTTTTCCTCAAGTGTTCCAGTAAATGCTTCTTGTCAAATCTGTCATTTCCTAAAATGAGACCCTCACCAGTCATGTTGAACTGTAACAATAAAACAAAGTTGGTTACGTACATTATGACCAAGTTACTACAACATAAATTATGACATACAGTAACCATTATAGAAATTCATAAATAGTAGTAGATGGGGGTCAAAAAAAAAAAAAGAAACTTTGATTTTGGTTTACAGTTAACCTTTACTCGTCTTGCCTCTTTTTCTTCTTCTTTTTACTAATTACAAATCTGTTTTTGTCTCTATTTAAGCGTTATTATTATTATTATTACGGCTGCAACATATTGATCTTGCAAATAATTTAGTTAATAATAACCAACAATGATGATGATGTAAACAGTCCCATGTGATGTAAATGTGCACACACTGGTGTTGTGATGACAATTTAATGAAATTTATTCTGCAGCCTTTGTTATAGATCATAAAGAAAAGCCTATACAGTATATAATAAAATAAATGGATATGAATTTTGATTTGGTGTGGATTTGCTCTACATAATTTAAATCTCGGATAAACTCCTCCAAAAGCTTAGAAGCCAGTCGCCACAGGAACCCAACTGTTCCTGGATTAAACCGACCATCTCCATGATTTATTAATTATATTAAAACATTAAAGATGAATACAGGCATTGTATTATTGCGCTACTATACATTTTAAAACTTTATGGATATTTCCAAATCAATTAGTTCTATCTAAACAATAACTAAACAAATGCATACTTGAATTCTGAATATAAATTGATTTAATTGATAATTGTTTTTATAAATTGTGAAGATTATTTAATATGTTTTATTTTAATTTTACATTAATATTCAGTATATATTTAAACTCTGAGGTGATCAGAACATAGCTTTAAAAATTGCATTTAAAAGTGTTTATGAGAATGCCTAAAGTAGCAAATTTATTAAGGAGACACTTTTGATATTGACATATTGATAATGTTTAATTAAGGCTAAATTCTAAAATAAATGTGCCCACAAGTTCGGTTGCATTTTCTTAATCTGAGGAATTATTCCTTCTTGTTTTTTTTTTATAACTGAACTTTTAGGGATTATTTGTATATTAAGATTTTAGGAAAGGAGGGATGACGCCAGAAAAATGAGCATCGGCCAATGGCGAAGGAGCCGCGTACCTGCAGCGCCACCCTCACGCCGTATCGGACGTAGGTGGCGATGTGTTCACAGTTGTTGTGCAAGATGCCGTATAATCTGCAGTCCTGATTTGTCTCGATTATGCGCCTAATTATGTCCTTGTCGTCTCCTTTGCCATACGTCTCCCCTGTTAACGGGTCTGTGTATTCATCAAGGTAATTGTTCACCTCTGGCTCTAGATTCATTTTCAGTTTGGCAAATTTACACGATTTATCGTGATACTTCTCTGTGAACAGACAACAGAAGATAAATAGGCAGTTTATCGGCCCAGTTCACGATTATTGTAGTTTTGTTCTTTAAGGATACTTACTTGCTTGTTCATATATATCCTGTCCTACGTTTTTCCCACAAATATTTACATCCCCCACATAGATGGCAAAGTGTTTGTATCGAACTCCGACCTTACACCTTGTTTTATAAGAAATGATGTCTCCAAATTGGAACTATGTGAAAAAAACCCATGTATAAAATATAATCAGAATATGATAAAACTAATTGAATAATTTTTTTTAAAGAGGTATTATTAAAACAATAATGCACTTACTCCACTCATTTCCAGTGTTGTGATCATCAGCAGAAGGATAACATCCACCAGGGTAGCTTCTTCATCTTTTAGGTCAAGGTCTGAGATGAACATGTCAGACGAGTGAAACAAATTTTTTTTTCGACTAAAGTTTATAAATCCATCTTCTGTAATAAAAAGGAAAATACACGTTTGATAAACGGGACCACTGTTCATATTTCAGTCTGTATCATAAACGTTTAAGGAATCAACAGTTTAAGAGTTAATCCAGAAACATAAAAAGTCGTCTCAGAGGTCTTACCTTCATGTGAAACAGTTGGAGCTTACTGAATCAAAGGAAATCGCCTCCTTATATACACTTTGGAATAATACTTCCGGCCTCTCCTGCCTATGTATCCACGTCTGTCCTTCAGCTAACCACAAGAAGAATATATATCTTATCAGCTTTTACGTTCGCAGCATGTTTGCTTGGCTCTGAACAGACTTTCCCATGAGCGGCACAGTTCTTCCCTCCTGGTCTCTTTGTTCGCAACCAGTATTTGTCACCTCCTGCCAGATAAGAGACATTTTAAGGCAGTAGGTTTGCTAAAAAAGGAGCACACGACATTCATCAGTCGCTCTGTTTTTTTTTTTTAAATGTACAATAAAATGCAACTTAATTAATTATGAGGTATTTACAGATAATTGGGCACTAATGAATGAGTAACTTAAAACATTTTTCTAGATGAACTACCGGCTGTGAATTCTAATCATGAATGAAAGGTAGAAAATAACTGTTCAATGTCACTTTTATAATAGATTTAATTGAATATTTACATGAAGTTGGACCTATAGTTTTGACCAAGTACCAACTTGAGCCGTTTTTATTTGTGAAAAGGATTACAGTAAACAATATATATCAATCATACGTTTTAAATGTTTTTTTAAGGCTTTTTTGTGCATATTATGAGTTAATACTAAACATGATTTAGTCCCTTATTACTATGAAATAGAGAATCGAATAACTTTTTTTAAATGTCAACTATCAATCCCAATAAAGCAGGATTAATGCTTTATTATACTTCGAATTCACACAGTGACCGTTAATGTAAATGATGTGAATTCTTAAAGCCATATAATGCAGCATCTCTTAAATAAGAGCGTTGTGAAACTTTCTCAGCTCTTGAACTCACACAGTTCCGAGGTTTAGGATGGTTTTATGTGAGTGACACTACAGTAAATAGGTGAATAAAAAGGTATACGTTGTATGGAAGAAAATCCGGAAAGCAATGTTTTAAGACCCCTTTACTCTTATGTTCCCAAATAAACTTGGATTGCTGTCTATGAATGCGCCAGAAAAAGTTTGGAGATGACGTTTGAAGCAGGGTGAGACCCAAGGAAATCCACAGCTCAGGAGAAAAAAAACAGAAATGGTAACATTGGTTGTGTTGTAATCTCTAGAACGGCCTGTTATTTATTTTTCCAACCAAGTACGAGTTGGTTTTCCACTTAACAATCATACACTACTTTGTGTTAGTCTGGGATACTTTTATTGATAGTATTATACAATTAGTTTTGCCTAGTCTGAATAATGTACCCCTTCGTTAAATTTGTTTACCTACCCCCATTCGTACAAGTCATGTCTGTGTTTGTTGCATCATAATCTCCTTTTTCAGAAACCAATGTCAGAGATGGTGAATAAAGATGAAATAAGTACCAGCATATAAAACAAAAGCTAAAAATGCTTCTATTAACCAGCAAATAACATTCAAAAGAACACAAATAATAATAAAACAGACAAGAAATGGTTAAAATTCTGTTCCCAGGTACAATTTGTGAAACAATTTTTTTCCCTCAAAAGCTCTTTTTAGGATCTTACCTTTAATAAAATAGTGGACACTGAGGGTGTTGGAGTGCTACAACATCCATCTGAACACTCATGTCACTCTTCTCCACGTTTATTTGAATAAGCCATCCTACAAAATGAGATTAACACTTGATGGCAATTCAACTTGTAAAAACTCGTCAAGACGGAGAGATGTTTTCTTTCAGGTTCCATTTTTATAATAAACATTTAACTTTCAATTTATTTTTCTTCAGAGAAAATGTGATTTATTTACAATGAAAAAAAAAAAGCTATAACTCCTCTGCTCTTCTTCCATTTTTGGACCCATGGTCAGACTTCATGTCATATATTTGCATGTAGTTTGTCATACTTATCTGTTTGGTAGAAATGGATGTAGGCAATTCCCCGGCAATTATGCAAAAGGTCACTTCATTGCAGGTTGAATTAAGTACAGGATGGTTTGGAAACTAAAATTTATTTAATTCTCCTTAACTCATTTGCCAAACGGGTTTTGGGGCACTAGTGGCCTTAATGTGTGGTTTTCAGACTGGAAATGGGCAGACAGAGTAGTAGTAAAAATCTGCGGCAAAGGTTGGAAGTCAAACACCGGATTGCTGCATACAGGACTGATAGGATACAGTACATGCATTGTTCTGTAAACCCAGTATCTCCCAGAAGTAGTCTGCTCTGTCCCTTCTTGCAGACATCACCGCTGCATCTCCATTCTGGTTTCCAGGTGAACCCTGACGTGTTTATACTCCTCCACCAGCTCCAAACGGGCTTCGTTTGCTTTTCCTGAAAATGTGAGACTAATAACTAACATTTGTTTATCTAGAGGTGCAATCCTCAGACTCTGCTTGCTTTTTTGGGGGTAAAAGTTTGACTTTGCAACCATTTGATTGGCTGTTTGGTTAAACAATCAATTGAGAATGTGTACCTAATAAAGTGGGAATATAGCACAAAAAGAATAATAGCAAAAATATGGATGTAATAGTTCCTTGTCATTAAGTGTAAATTCAAATATCAAATCTAAAAGTTACTAATTAGACATCAAGAATTTCCATTATTATTTTCTTTGCAAACAACCCTGCAGATATAAAATGTGTTTTATTTAGTTTAATAACATAAATGTAAAAAAAAAACCTTCACATGCAGTCAAGTGTCTGATAAATGTGTTTATTGAACTATTGAGTTATGCCAAATGTGAATGCGTGGACATTTCACTGGTCCTTTAAGACTATCACGTATGTAAATATTTATTCAGCCCGACTTCTGGCTTCATAGACGATCTGCGTCTTCGTGTGCAGGAAGTGGCAGCTCGGCAGGAAGCGGGTCTGGCTGCAGCTCAGCCGCCGTCATGGACCGGACGGCCGTGGTGAAGGTCGGAGCCGCAGCAAGCGCCGGCGTCTGCGTCGTGTTCGGCGGCGTGGCGCTGGCCCAGTACGTCGTAGCCAAGAAGAAGCGAGCAGGGAAGAAAACCAAGATCATAGAGATGGTGAGTTGAACGAATCTCTTAACTGCGCGGTTAACCGGAGAAACGGCGATAAAAGAACAGGAAGCGGGATGTTTGGGGTTCAAAATAAAGCTACGCTGCATTTCATCGGGCTACGTTTCGACTTTCGCTATATTGTCACTGGAAAGTTAAACGACGACCTTGTTTTTATTTTTCAGCCGTTTTAAACTTGGCCGACAAGTCGCGCATGCGTAGCCGCGCTGCTCTTCAGAGGTCAGCGGTTTTCTTTTTTTTTCTTTTTCAAACGAACTTTATTTAGAACAATAGCAGTGACAGTCTCAACATGTACAACGACACAATCAACATTTGGTGTTAACAAGCCAAATAAATGACATTAAGGTAACGTGTTTCAATCTAACAAATACATATCTATATTTAACAAATACATATCTATATTCAACAAATAAATATCTATATTTAACAAATAAATATCTATATTTAACAAATATCTATATTTAACAAATATCTATATTTAACAAATATCTATATTTAACAAATATCTATATTTAACAAATAAATATCTATATTTAACAAATAAATATCTATATTTAACAAATAAATATCTATATTTAACAAATATCTATATTTAACAAATACATATCTATATTTAACAAATGAATATCTATATTTAACAAATAAATATCTATATTTAACAAATAAATATCTATATTTAACAAATAAATATCTATATTTAACAAATACATATCTATATTTAACAAATACATATCTATATTTAACAAATACATATCTATATTTAACAAATACATATCTATATTTAACAAATAAATATCTATATTTAACAAATATCTATATTTAACAAATAAATATCTATATTTAACAAATAAATATCTATATTTAACAAATAAATATCTATATTTAACAAATACATATCTATATTTAACAAATACATATCTATATTTAACAAATGAATATCTGTCTTTAACAAATGAATATCTATATATAACAAATACATATCTATATGTGACCAGTTTTCTTTAAGCAAATTAAACTGCTAAGAAACATCTGCGTCTTTAAAAAAAAATAATTTAGCACGAATAGATTAAACCAAAAATAAAATGTCAAGTAGTTTGGCATCTTAACTTAAAACAAAAACAACATCCTCATTTACTACGTCTGCCATGTTAAATCAGAAGTATTAAAATAACTTCTAGAAGTAAAAAACAACCAGAATGCTACATTTTAGGACAATCAGATCAATATTATAGTCATTTTTAAAGTGTTATCAGAGAACATTTCATCAGGTTTCTCAACAGGACGCCTAACTTTTTCTGTCCTGATGAGGTTAATTGTCATTAAGAGAGCTGGAGAGTTAAAGATGGAAGCAAAAAGCTTTTCCCAGCTGTCTCCGCACTCCGGCTCCCGCTGTGATTCTCAGGATGGAAACTCGTAAACATCTGCTTTTAATGTTTCCCGCTGCTGTGCTTAAGCAAAAAACAACATCCGGTCCAAAACCAAGATCCGAGTTAGACTTAAGCATCTTAGGAACATTTTTAACCTCCCAGATTTAACATTAAAAGCTCTTAACGTTTCACAAATGAGGTTTTCTTTTCCTAGAGAAAAAAAAATTTGTCTTGATTTCTCCCTCCCACAATATGTTATATATTTAGTGGTTCTCTTCTCATGTTTGTCTCCTTATCTCCACACTTCAGCTCCATAGCTCAAGTGTAACAAAAGGAATTTGTTTTTCAACTACCACCCTAACCAAACTGTAATTCAGTTCAAGCCTCACATCAGGATCAGGTATTTAAAGTATTACAATCGGGTGGGACTCAATTATGCAAAATTCTATAGATGCAGAAACCAGGACAAGAAGGTTCATAGAAGAAGTTAATTATGTGATGGAAATGTCAGACCAGTATAATAGGAACGATGTGTTAATAACTCAGATAGATGGAATATAGTTAGGATGACATTTGTTTCAGAGTTACAAGTTACAGCGTTACAACAGACGCAGCAAACCATAAAATCTAGTAATTCACACAATTTGTTAAAGGTGTTGATTATTTAAATTTTATCAGCATATTTGCTGAACATGGTTATCATTTGAATATTATGTTTTTAGCTCTACATTGCTTTGCAGTTTTTAGCACTGTTGAATGTTGTGGGTTTTTATCCTAATGGGATTTCTTTCTGCATTGACTTTGCATATTCTCCCTGGCCCTGCAGGCTCTCTCTGGTTACTCCCACAAACAAAAACCATAATATTAGGTTAAGAGGTTATTCTTAAATTATGTAGGCATATGTATGCTTGTTTTGTTTTTTCCTGTTTGTGTCTCGATGTTGACCCGTGATTGACTCCACCTCATGCCAAGGACCTTTACAGATACGCACCAGCCACCCGGCAAAGATACACAGTTATAGATAATTGTTGTGTCGTGTGTCTGTCGTGTTGCGTTTGGCAATACTCCTGTGGAAGACAGGACAAACTCTGGATACTATTTATCTTTAAAGTCAATATAAAAGCACCAATTTTGGGTGCTTTTATATACTGATACTCTGAACATGCTCATACATCCTAAGTACATCCTCAGCCATGCTAACATAAAGATGCTTGTTATTTATGTATAAACGTGCATTTACTTAACCCTTGTTTGTTACTGTGGGGTGTTTTTATGACATAATATCACCAGCATGGCAGCAACCAGAGTCGTTACAGTAAAAGGAGACTGAAGTAACAATGTCTTAATATTATCTTAATAACCAGACCTAGATTGTTTCTTTAGCTGCGAATAAGAAAAAAAAAAGTGTCTGTTGTACTGTTGACTTCCAGACGGCAAAAAGTTTCCTGAGTATGTGTTGGTCATAGTTTTTTTAAAGCAAAGCAAAAAGTGAAGCCAAACCTTCACTAAGTTAATTTTGATTAATTTAATTGTACTTTGAGTCGTAGTATTACGTTATTCACTCTCAGTATATGAATGTTATAAAAAAAATGCTGTTCTGGTACTAAACACTAGCTAATAATGTTGTGGCAAGAATTAATTAAAAAGCGTTTAAAATGTGTTTTAAATCAAAGAATGTCAGCAGGGATTCTAATGTTTTATTTCCTTAAGGTAATTTAAAGAAGTTTAACATTATTTTAGTTGTTGTCTATTAAATTTTTTGAGTGATGCTGTTCGTTTTTTAACGTTTGAAGCTTGGAGGGTGGGTTCAGACTCGCTGAAGCTTAACCAACGCTCTCTCCCCACTATGCTTATTTTATCACCAGGAACATGCGGATTTCATTATCATAAACGCCGCAGATACGACTATGGGGGCGGAGCTAAATGCGCGTCATTGTAGTTGTATGTTCACAGAAGTGCTCACGCCCAGCGTGGTCGTCTGATCAGTTCTACTGAACTTCCATTGGATGTGTAGGAATTTAACAGCCTTGTTGGTTTGTAAAGTTAAACCGTGGAGCATAAAGACCTCAAAGCTAAAAATGTCTTCTATGATTTCATGATTTTAAGAATGGGGTTAAAATTGTATCAGTAAAAATTGTACTGTAGGTCTGCTCCATGATATAAGACGTTGTTCCACATTGCAGCGACTACATGAATTGAAATCACTTAAAATCTTATAGTTTTACAATTGTTGCATCCCAACAGTCGATTGCATCTGCGATAGAATACATATTTGGCATTGCAGTGTTAATTTTTCCTCCTCTCTATCTGAGACTTGTACAGATCTGAGGTCACAGAAAGGTGGGATGAAATCTCTGCAGACCCCACACATCCTGCACAAACTGTTGAGACTTTTAACTTATTTTACAAATAATGAGCATTATTTGTAAAAAAGCAGCAACTATAGAAACAGTTTCCTCCCCCAGGCTCTTTGTTGGCAAAAATTTCCAGATCCAAGCCGTGGATATTTGTGTTTTTTTTCCTTCGTTAAGCTGCTTGTGCTAAATTAAGTGTCCCTACTCTAACGGTCTCAATAGTATCCATTTTTACAGTAAGGTTTTTAGTGAGATCATCAGTCGATACTGTGTATAGTGATTAGAGCAAACACAGCAGCATTGTCCGATGACGTAATGCTTTTACTAGAAAAGGTGTGAACAGCAGAATTTGCAGCTCTATCAGTAAACACACAGTTGTATTTCAAAGGTAAATCTGATTAAAGCCTCCAGTCAGGTTGTGTCCACAGTAGTCTGACTTGCTGTAACCCTCGTTTCATCACACATTTATCAATTTATTCCAGGACAGAGTTGGGAAAGATTTTTAAAGAAATAATTCATTAGCTATGTAGCTAGGTGCATATAAACTCATTTAGATATGTTAGCATTATTTTCTGGTTTGATAGGCAGATTTTCTTGTAAAAACCTCAGCCCTGCTGAGCTTTTCCTCAATGTTTTGATCCATCACCCATGCCAAGCAGCATTTAAACCAAATTCTTTTGTTTTTGTATTTTTTTTCTTGTCTTTTATGATTATCTTAATGTTTATTGTTAATTTGAGTAAAATACTGTGTAATTGTGTTGTAGCCTGGCTGCAATTAGGTGCTTAAAATTCGTTCTGCACATTACATGACTGCTAAAGATTTCCTTAGCACAACACATAGGTGGGTTTCCTTAGTTGTCACGCTGTGAATGTATTCCCATTTTAAGGCCGGATATATCTCTAGATATTTAAATTGGTTTAAAAAGTTTTGGAAGATGTCTTTCAGTCAGCCTCCCAGCAGCGTACAGCCACAGGTTAGGAAAGAGCCTCACTTATTTAAAGCAACACTAAAGAATTTTCAGTTTTGTTCGTTTTTGGCGGCCCAGTGTGGACAAAAGCTGTAGTCTTTTACCTGAAGGAAGACTGCATTTCCCATGAGCACCTGCGCATAGCGTAGTAAAATCCTGATCTCCTGGTGGCCTGCAGTTGGATTGAAGTACATTTCTGTTTCCAGTGTGTGTGAAAGATGATTAGCGATGAGGTGATGAATCTAATTGAGGGAAATTAATGTCATATGATGATGTTGAAGATAAGAAACAGGGGAAGTGACGTATACCGTAAAGCAGTCAGCAACTTTGTAGTTGTTTTGTGTGGCAGGGTTCCTGCTACCCTCCTTAAACTTACCCCACCCCCCATGCAAGCTGATAACCTTCTTTACAGAGTCTATAAAGTCAAGATTTCTGCTGCTGACGTAATTCTGGTGCCAGAAAATCAACTATTTTGTTAACAGTCACACTGACTGTTGTTCTGACTGGAGATTGTTGCTTGTTCAGGTCTCACATTTGATCAACTGGAAAACAATAATGGTTTGTCTTCCATTTGAAAATGATTTTATCCACCTGAAGCACAAGTATACTGTTTATTCCTGATACTGATTGTGGATATTGTTCGAAGTTCAAGTTGAAAACCATCCATGTGAAATCCGTAAGATAAGGTTTCGGGAAGAAGGAATGATGGATAAATCCATCATTTTAAAAATGCTGAGTTGAACGTGCTTTCAGAGGTTATTCCTTTTGCAGATGCGTGCTCCTTGAGTCAGCATGTAATTACAAACCTTACACCCTTCCTTACGGTGCTAAATATGAAAAACGGTCTCCAAAGTATGACCGACTTTATTTATTGTATTAAAACAGCGTAGATCGTGATTTAGTTTTTATTTAAGGTGGAGTTTTTCCTCAAACACACGGGTTTGTTTTGTTTCTCATGCTTCGCTGTAACGGTAGACGGGACTATGTTTGACCAAATGTATGTGTATGTCATTCGCTGTAGTACTGGGGTGTAATCCGAGGCCGACGACTTCCTCTTTAGGGTCCATGGTATCCATAACAGTCGGGGTTAAAAGGATGACGTTTCAGTTCAACAACGCTCACAGCCTACAGCTGCTGTAAAGCATTAACTTTTCATTAGCGTTTCTTTACAGCCAAATCAACTGAAGACGCATCTGAAAGCTGTTTTAGCGTCCTTCTAGCCTCCATCACGCCTTATCTGATACGGATGTTATACGAAAAGTGACTGAAAGATTAATCATTGTGTGAACAGAAAAAAAAATATTACACTTGATAAACGGATGATGAATTTAAGTGAATGTGGTGAGCTGATAGAAATAAGTATCACTGTTTGTTCTGGTGGAAAAGGTTTGATTCTTAAAGTTCCCCCTGGATTACCTCATAGTTTTGCTTCAGCTTTGAATTCAGTGTCCGTCAGTCTGTTTACAGTTCAGACCACTTATATTGAATTTCTCTTACTAGGTGGGTCACAGGGGTGAAGGCACAGTGGCAGCATTCTGATTTGTCTGTAGAGCGGAACCGATTTGTGCCAGGATCTAATTAATTCAGCATTTAAATGGAACCAGCATCGGCCGTAAATTGACAGATGTGTTGCAGCGTAACAGAAAACAATTATCCGCGGCTGTCTCACATGTGCGCTGTAGACTTCATCCAGAGGAAATTCCTCTCATACATACAGTGATTTGGAGATAGACAATTGTAACTTTTATTATCGATGAAAGAAAATGAATGAAAAAAAAAATGCTGCTAGAGTTGTGTATGTTAAACCTGAGAAGCATCAGCCAGTAGCTAACAGAAAAGAAAAAGATAAACTGAGGAAAAAACAATAGTTTTTACAAAAAAAATATTGATACCGACGAGTTAAAGTTCATATTAATTGCTAGGTCAATTGTTTGCTGGAGTCCTAATTGTATACCTTATCTGAAACTGCATCTTGTTTTTCTGGAGAGGGAAAAAAAAAGAAGATTTTCTGAACTTTTAAAATGTTCAAGGCTCTGCGTCTGTCTGAAATAATAAAAGCCGCCTCCGTTACCTTTGTGTGTTTCAGCCTTTCTCACCTTGCAAGACACGTTTTCGCTACAAACACTAAACCGTGAGGATCTCCAGCACATTACGTTGCCCAGCTCTGTGTTCCGGTTTTATGTTTACGTCCAAGAACTGTGGTTTAAACTGAGGTTGGGTTATGTTCAGGGTTTCGGAGTGTGAAGGTCAGGGTACAGAAATGAATTCATGCTGAATGTATGTCAATGCAAAGTCCTTGTGAAGAGGGTGAGACATACTGTGTGTATGGTTGTCCTTTTTAGGCCGTTCTCTAGATTTTTCTCTAACCATCAGAAATCCGATGAGTATTTCGACACAATGCTCTGGACCCACTTTCTTAACGGTTAGGTTCAGATGTTTGGTGTAAATGTTTTTTATTTATTTCTTAGTTAGAGTTGGTCATACTCTGGTGAGGGGTAGATTTAGGTTAACTGTTTGTGTTCAAACGTGATCGTACGTCCTAACATGGACGTACGATCTTGCATTTTGAGGGCGTGAATGCGTGCGAGTATCCGCACGTTGACCGGTGTGCGGCGTTTCCTGACCATTGTCAGAACCAACAGCCCTGATGCTCCTACTGAAACTAAACCCTTGTGACCTCTCATGTGGCTTCAGGCTATTTACTGTGTGCGTGTGAGGAGGCCTGTGTTTTAGAAATGTGCGTAGTCAGCAGCAGCACCTTTGAAAGCCAGGACGCCCCTTCCAATCGATTTTTAAAGGTCAGAGGTCAGATTACTGGAAGAATTCTGGATTACAAGCACTCCTGTAACAACACTGGCCTGTTTGTGGACTTTGTGTCGCCTAGAAGTGTCCCTGTGTGTGAGGCTGTGGGGTTGGGAGGGTTTTTTTGGGGTTATATTGTCTAATCAGTTTCGTCAACTCCCCCCACGCCTCCTCTCTTTCTGCGGATATATAAACCATCCGCAGACACACAATCTTTTCCTCACTCCTGTTGCTACGCTGACATCAGACCCGAGGTAAGCTCGTTCGTCCCTTTATTCTGTTCACTGAAAAAAACGCCCCAGTTTTTGTTGCAGCACTGATACTGCAGTCAAGATAAATAGAAGCAACAACGGCATTAGTTTACTAAGCTACACTGCTAAGATCTGACAATAATCCATGCAAGAAATGGACTTAAATGTTTTCTATAATGTAAATGTTTTGCAAAATAGTGAAATTCCACTGTACTTAAAGTTGTGTAAAACTGTTATCTCTTCACAAGCAACGCTTTGGACTCCATCCAACAGCAGAGAGCTTTAGGAAGTTTTGAACCGCAGGTTTTATGAGCATTAGATGAGTTTCATTCCAAATGCATTTGACTCTCTGCAGAACATAACTTTTTGTGGTTGTTTTGAGTCTTGTCTTGTTTTGCTTCCCTGCGTGACGCCTTAGTTATAAAAAACAAAAGAAAAAAGGAAGAACCCTGTGGTTATTTTTAGCTTATGCTCTGAGTATCGAGTGTCTGAAGGACTAGAGTGATAAATGAGGCATTAGTAAAGCCAGTTCTGATTGCGTAAGTGGAGGCCGTGTTGTTGGGCGGGTCGGTCGGTCGTTTCTGGATGCGTCCGCGGTCTCGGATGTTTGCATTTCATCAAGTCTTTTTTTATCTGCTGTTCTACTCTTGCACGTCGTCCTTTTAACCAGGATGTCATTAAACTCCCTCTACCCTCATCGTGTTTGTCTTTATTATTCAAACGCTATGAACAGATACCACTCTTAGTTGAGTTATGTCATTTTGGTGTGAAAAAAGCAGCTTAACACTTCAATTAAAAGTTATGCTTCAACTTAAAAGCCAAACTTGCCAACAAACGGCAAGTATGTAGAGCCGTAACTTAGCTTGCAGTGGAGATCTGGTCTCAAATTGAGACCTGCAGGATTTCTTTTGAGGGAATCTGTAACCACAGTCACAGAAGCGCTTTTGAAGCTGGTGCTGTATCTAAAAAGAAGAACACAATGTTCAGCTCCTTCCGGCAATATATAAGAGTGTGTAATATGACAAGAGACGACTTGTAGTCTCTATTGACACGCCTCCCACAGCTCCTGTGGATCACAGTTAATACTGTTGCAAGTCAGTCAAAGTACGGTACTCCTCTAATTCCTTATCTCTATTTCAATTTCTGCATTTTTTTTATTAAATCATGCCTGTGGGAATTAAAAGAATTGGTTTACTTCCTCCTCACTGTCAGTTTTTTATGATATAAAAGAATACATTGTCAAGGCGCTCTTCCACCGTCAGAATGGAGAATTCAATGCATACATTTTTATTTATGTCTTTCATTTATATTAAATTTGATAAATGGATGATGAATCAAAACGAACATTGTAAGCTGATAGAAATAAATAATAATTTATTGATTTATTTAGTTTTTTTTTTTTTACCTGTTTCCTCTCGGGAACCATATGGAGCATCCGGTCGTCTATAAGCCCAAGGGCAGATTTTTGTTAACCTATAATAATATTTCCATATCTCCATTTTTGTCTGTGCTGAAATCCAGATGCCTCAGTTTGAGAAACCCACCGTCCACATGAGAGACCCTGAGAGGGTGGAGCAGATCATCTGTGGCCTCATCAAGGGAGGAGCTCCCAAACTGCAGGTACGTCGTGTTCCACCTTAATCGTCGCATTTGAGCGATGGCTGGGTTGTTACTCATGTTTTTGGGTTCCTGCCTTTTGTCTTTTCTTATGCCCGTTTCATCAAAGTCCTCTCGCATTGTCTGATGTGTAGCTTTTGAATGTTTCAGGTCATTACCGACTTCGACATGACGATAAGCAAGTTTGCCATCAATGGCAAATGCTGTCCAACGTGTCACAGTAAGTATCGCCTAGAGATGATTCCAAAACCTTCTGTATCTAAATAATTTAACCTTAGGTTGAATTCAGGCGAGATCATGGAATCTATTATTCTTTGTGTTTTTGTTGCATAGACATTATCGATAACTGCAAACTGGTGACAGAGGAATGCAGGCAGAAGCTGCTGCAGCTGAAGAATAAATATTATCCTATTGAGATTGACCCTCACCTGACTATGGAAGAGAAATATCCCTTCATGGTGGAATGGTTTGTCTGAATCACGTTAATGAGACGAACTGTAACCAACTAAGCTTATGATGTTTGCTTATGATTTTCCTAACCCCTTTTTTTTGTTGTTAGGTATTTCAAGTCCCACTCGCTGCTTGTTGAGCAACGATTAGAGAGAGATAAACTGCCAGAGGTGGTGAGGGAGTCCGACGTTGCTCTCAGGTACCTCTGGAGCATCAAATGAAGTGGATGTGTGAGATTTCTGTGCGTTTTCTACCGAGTCAAACCCACGAACCTTGTTTTGTTGCAGGGAGGGGTACGAGCAGTTCTTCGATCGGCTTCATCAGCGCAACGTGCCTGTTTTCATTTTCTCCGCTGGGCTGGGAGATGTGCTGGAGGAAGTCATCCGTCAGGCCGGAGTTTACCACTCCAACATCAAGGTTGTCTCCAACTTCATGGACTTCGATGACAATGTAGGTCCTCTGCAAAACACCGACCCTTCTTTTCTGCATTGTTGGCACATCCAACCGCTATGCAGAAATAGAAATTCCCCCCACTTTATTATTGCAACAAAATGGATCCAAGGTAGGTTCAGATTGATGTTTCATGAAAGACGAAGTACGAAACAACTAAGAAACAGTCAAGAGGCAAGAGATCCATCACTTGGCAAAGTATAGCTGTAATGCCTCCAAGAGAGAATAAGTTATAAATAGCTTTATAAGGCTGCTGTTTTTCCTGTGAAGAAACTTTAAATACCTCAGCGATACTGAAAGCTCCTAACTATACCCTCAACGAAGAGTGTTAAGGTTATTTCCGACTAACCGATCCCCAGTCAGGGCTAATCCATCTAAAACAAATCTTCTTGATTTCAGTCAACAGCGGAATTATCTCTGACCACCAGTGTCGTTGTGGTTGCTTGTCGTCTTGCAGGGAGTGCTGCAGGGCTTCAAAGGCGAGCTGATCCACGTGTACAACAAGCACGACGGTGCTCTGCGAAGCACAGACTACTTCAAGGAGCTGAGGGATTACAGCAACGTCATCCTGCTGGGCGACTCGATGGGAGACCTCACCATGGCCGACGGAGTTCCCAACGTGGAGAACATGCTCAAGATCGGCTTCCTCAACGACAAGGTACAGCTACTAACCACAGGCGGGTCTGTCAAATAGCGGCGTCCGCGAAAGAAATTCAGTCTCCCTTCATGTTTTCAATCACGTAAAAAGTGTGCATTGCATTTTAAGGATTCTGAAATAGTTTAGTTAGGTTTTCCCATATGCCAGAAAGGCTTGAGTTGTTTGTGCCGTGTGCTTTGTTTTACAACTTTCCCTGTCCTTTCTGCAGGTGGAAGAGCGCCTTGACAAATACATGGACTCTTACGACATTGTCCTTGTAAAGGACGAGACACTTGAAGTGCCGAATGCCATTCTCCAGAAGGTTCTATAACTCCATTATCTAGTTGGCCTCTCCATCCGCACCCCTTCCTTCAGACAGCTGTCCAACATCAATAAAAAAAAAACATTTAATACCTGATATTTATCAATGTGTTCAAAGCTGCAACAGTTTGTCTGGATCTTCTTCAGTCAAAAACATTTCTCATGTTGTGTGTCCCCCCCCCCCATTGAAGTCATTTTATAATATAAGAAACAGAGATGTGAGGAATACAAATATAGAGACTGTCGCACATTAAAGATGTTATTTTTGTTAGTATTTTTGATGCTTATATGAGCATAAACGAGGAGACGGTGTTACCTGGCTGTGTGGAATCGGCCTGATGAGTGTTTAAGAGTAAACTAAAATTGTTTGATTCCGACTGCATCTGCCAAAGTTTGTCCTTTCGAGAGTATAAGAAACAATTCAGTATCTAATGGCCCTGGAAAAACGTTTTCTCAAAAGCAAATTGAATGTAACATTGAAATGTGGGAGCAGCGACATATTAACCACAGTATTATTACAGGGAAGAGAATTGGATCACGAATTAGACCTCACAAGATCACAACATAAGCAAGGAAATGCACTTTAAATTCTTTATACAGAAACATAAGACGTGGCTCTAGCTTTGGTTTGTCAATGTTAGACATTATTGCACGAAAAAAAGCTACGTTTACATATTTATGTAATTCTGATGCGCTACTTTAATATCCTTTAATCCACAGAGGAGGAAGAAAATTAGGTTTTTATTCTGCAAATAAAATATTTTCTGACTGCATAACTCATTTTCTCAGACGGTTTTGACACCGATGTTGAAACGTGGACAAGGTTTAAACCTGAAGCTGACCTCTAGTGGTTTATGGGTTATGTCTAATTACAACAGTAAAAATGGGCTGACGCCTCAGATTTGCTTGTAAATAAAGATTCTTATATTCATTATATCTGATATGTTTCAGGAAAAGGGTTAAACATAATGTTCCTTTCTCAGTGAAACCCAGTATAATACCTGTTTTATCACTTTTGTTTTTTAATCAGTGGTTAAAGTTGATTGCTACCTCTGAAGACGCGTTTTTCAGGAGTTTTAAAGCTAAATTATCTCAGTTTTTCTGCATGTTGTCCCTCTTTAATTTGCTCCTGTTATAAATGTGCTGCTATCACCTGCATGCTGCCTTTTCTAATAGAGTTCATGTCTGAAAAATGGGTGACTAAAAACATATTTATCATTTAAATGGGGAATACTGTCATTGTGTATGTGGACGATATGTGGAAATGTTTATTGTTTTACTGCTTTGGAGACATTTTCTGACTTTTTGACTTGTATGTTTTATTTTTATAAGCTGATAGTTTTTTTTTTCTTTGATGCTGTGGAAACAAAACATATAATAAAATTTTTGAAACCATAACCAGATTACAGAAAACAGAAACCCCCAAGGTCTCTGTTTGTGTCTTATTTAAATGTGCATCTATTGAATTAAACAAACTGTTGTTCTTTTATCCAATGGGTTTGTAGGCAATTAGTTTTTAATTTCAAGATCTCAAATTTTTCCAATACAACATATGATCATAGTACAAGTACAGACTCACACAAAATCTAACCATTACATAAGTATAATGACTGGATATAATGTTGAAGTTGTTTTTGTTTGTTTTTTGGTAAAGAATTAAAAAACAACTCTGGAATTAGCTATAAGATTTTTTGATCAAAACCATTTATTTATTTATTACGGTTATGTTTAACATGTTAACATATATCTTAATTGTTGGTACACAAACAACACAACAACTTTCACCGTTTACACCAAATTATCGACTTTCACACAAAAGAATATAATTCAGTTAAACACTGAATGTTAAAGAAAATAAACCCTTTGGCTGAATTTAAACATAAAACCTTTTAAAACGAGTTATTTATATATTTTCTATGATTAAATGACCATGCACTTGATAATAGACGTCAATTAATTGTTTTTCTTTATTTAAAATAGTTTTATTTTTTACATGTCTAAATTGAGCCTAAAACCTATTTGGTCCCTTTTTAACTGCTTCTAAAACCAAAACTCTTATTCCCACGCGCCCCCCTTGGTTTCCGCTCCTGCGCACTAACTCCGTTTCTCCGGTTAGCGTCAGTGCCATGACAACAAGACGATGGCTCCCAACGAGAAGAGGAGAAATGTGTTTGTGTGAACAAGGAGTAACAAACGAGGAGTGACGCTTCTTTAAAGGTGGGAAATCATGACAACCAACCTGACTGCTGTTTTTTTTTTGTTTTTATCACGGGATAGCCCGGTTCCTCCTGACCTACTAGCTTACAGCCACCAGAACTTGGATAGAGAGCTAATTAGCCGCAGCTAAGCTAAAGTTAAATTGTTAGCTTCCTTCTTTAAGCAGTTTAAGCTTTGACACGGAGCCCGGGTGTGTGGCAGGTTGTATTTATATTGTTCCAACACGAAGAAAAAAAGTGTTTCTCAAGCAATTTACATCCTTTGATGGAAACCATCAGGAGTGTTATGACCTTCTTAAACCAGAAATTAGTTTGCAGCGGCTCTTTCTGTCCTCAGTAGACACTTACAACAATAATCACGTATAGAGTAGATCAGTTTTGGTAGTTCAATGCATCAACTGTACACACAATCGGTTCCGTACTCTTATATAAGCCGCATATGAACACAGACATTCAGTTTATCCACCGTTGCAGACAACAAAAACATTGTTTGTACAGATACGCTAAATTTAAACACATTGTTGAATTTCTGTCAGATAAACAATCCTTGCAATTTGCCCCAACGTGCATCAAGACAAACGTGCTCACTTGTCTTTAGGATCAAGTCTGTATTTTGATTTCTACTACAAACTAAAGGTTATGTGGTACAATTACAAACGTTTAAAGGCATTTACTGCTATTTTACTTTAAAGCCCCACTCCGGCTTTAAGGTCGGTGTGCTGAACATAGGAGGGATTCTCTCTCTCTCTCTCTCTCTCTCTCTCTCTCTGGATTAAGTGCCTGTTCCACCTGCTCAGCACTTATCAAGTAGAAAAGCTGCTTGCTCCCACCACGTCGCCTCCTCGTTCTCCTGCTTGTTCTGTCCTCAATTCTTTGGTCACATTATCAGCTGCAGCTCCTATCATAGTGAACAGAGATACAAAGCTAAATGCTGACTTTGCATTGATTGAAATTGCTATATTTGTTGTTTTTTGTAATAATCCTGTTATAAATGTTCTCTTGTGTGAATTCATATAAATAATTTATACTAAATGACATTTGGCTCTGCAGTGTACACAGAGATGCTTCTCTCTCAAACGCACCAGTCAAGACTCCCCTCTCTGTTTTTCTTTCTGTCCAGTTGGAGGCGCCATGTCTCTATTTAAAGCCAGAGACTGGTGGTCAGCAGCTCTTGGTCAGGGGGAGGAATTTGACCAGGGATGCCTGTGCGTCGGAGATGTGGACAACAGCGGTACAGGACATGGTCGGTTTGTCATCATTATCTCTTCTTCACATCCGCCTTCTTATTTTTTTTTACAAAATAATAAGATTGGAGCGTCTTAAAAAGTAAAGGATCACAGTAGATTATTAGCTGGACTTAGATTTTAACTGGACCATTGTAACTGAATATCTTGTGATTATAACCCTTCCTATGCTGCTCTGGCTACCTGTTTATTGTGGTAATCCTGTGTCTAATCTTTTCGGTAGCATAATATCATTATTCAACTTCCTCCATCTTCAATTCCAAACCATCATTCTGCCCCGTTACATGCTTGGAGTTAAAATGACATATATTCCATATATAGTGATGTTTGTGGTCCATCCGTATGATTACATGTCTTACAGACAAGATTGTTGTGGGCAGCTACATGGGGATGCTGCGGATATTCTCCCCAAACGCCAATAAGCTGAACGACGGTGGCTCAGTCGACGCCCAGCTTCTTGAAGTTCAGCTTCAAAATGCCATCATCCAGGTTGAAGTTGGCAAGTTTGTCTCGTAAGTATTTGTTTCCAACCCAGCACCAGAACAATTCATTAGAAAGAACTTGGAGTTATGTATTGCATGTTGTTTTGTCTCGTATTTTTCTTTCATACATTGCAGTATACAGTTTGAAGGCATCACAGTGAATACCTAAATCCTGTTCTCACCTTCTTATCTGAAAGGCATCGGTTGAAACTAGCTTGTCTTTTACAAACTTTACTGCTTCCATGCTGTTATGTCAGATGCTTATTTAGCTAGCTGATGATCAGTAGTTAAGTTTCATTAGTTTTTATTTAGGGAAGCAAATTCAGTACATAAAATTGTGGCACCCATACCTTATTGTTTAGTGAAACAAAGGAGATGAAGATGAATGGAAAAAAGTCAAATCCAACCCACATCATTAGTGTCGTCTTTCATAAAAACACAAACAAATTCAGCTTTTTGGTTGCATTTTTCTATAGTCCTAGTTCTGTTGCATTTAACTCTTCCTGGGAAAACCTCCATACTTTTGATAAGAAATGGGTTTTTGGTCTCTGACGAACTTGTGAACTATTTCTATAATGATTAGGCCCAAAGCTTAAGGTAATTTTTCTGCACAAAAACCTAACAATAGCTTAGTTTTTCTGGCAGTAGCCATCAGATTTCATTTAAAATGTCCTATAATTAAGGACTTCTTGATACCCTCACAGGTCAAAGATCCTACATCACTCTTTGAGTTCTTCTTTGGCCAAATATTTTTATCAATATCGTAATATTTTTTTTTTGTCTGTTTCATTTTCTCGATCAGTCCAAGTGCCTGCTTAGAGCTGGTGTCTAGCATTGCTTTGTTTTAATCTCTGTCGCTTGTATTTAAAGTTATTTAAATGAAGTTTGATTGACTGTGGTCTCGAGATGCTCTTACCTATTTTTGCCACCTGTTTGCATACAAACAAACAAGCTGACTCAGTTGAAAAGCTCAATCTTAGTTTCATCCGGCTTGTGTACTTGACACATCATCGCTACGTTGAAATGCGAGTGTTTGCTGCAGTTTTCCAACGGTGAGCTCCAAAACATCCAAAACTTGTCAACATTTTAAACGTTTGCTCTGACTGTAAATATGGGTACGTTTAAATAAAAAGCCATTTTCTTTTAAATTTCATGGAAAATTAAAACAATATATGCTTAAGAACTTATTTTCCAGTCTTTGCCATGTTTATGAGTGGCTAAGAAAAAACTGGCCTCCGTGTTACATTTATTCTTCTAAAATTCGGATAGTGTGTTTATACTGGAATATAAGCGTTTATCTCTAACCATACACTTTGGTAACATTTCAGTTTCGTTTGTTATCTTAAATATACTCAGCGTTTTTACAAGAAATGTGTTTGTACATCCTGCCAAAATAAAACTGTTGACAATCATTTTTGATACTGTTACCTCACAAGGCGTTCTTGTGGCTACGCAGGAAACGGCGTTTCTTGGAAAAAACTGCGGTTTACATCGAAGGCTTCCCACATTGTCACTAAATCATTTGTGTTTGTTTTTGTTGTTTTTTTTGGGGAGACGACACTCGCCAGAGACTGCACAGAGTTTTGGAGGTTGTTTTTGAGGAATGCTGTAAAAGTCAGGCTGAGATGGGCAGATGCTAAAATGTTTTGTTTCAGCACTGACAAGCTCAACTTTGAAGGGTTGGAAACCAATTTTTACTTCTTTGTTGCCCCACATGCACAACAAATAAAGGGGAATCCAGAGGTATTAAAAGTCGGAAAGGCTGCATTTGCCTTGCTGAGTTCAAAAAGAAAACTTCTCCGTGGTTTTGTGGCGGACTATATAAAAAGCTAGGATTAACTTCACTGGAATATCACCTACCACACAACCGTAAGCGGTGTTTAAAACAAAATGGAACAGCTGTTAAAGTAATTACTTTACAAGTGAATGTTAAAATAAGTCTGGATTCCACCCTCAAGCTGAAAACATGAGTTTTTACCACAATGGCAAGAAGCATGTGCCTTTCTGGAATATCTGAGGACAAAACTGCTGGGCCTGCATGTATGTGCCTATTGTTAGAGAACTCCAATGTACGACAGACTGGAGCCTTTTTGTTTAGATCCATCCCATTAAACTAACATCTATACATATTCTAGCTTCTAAAAGACTAAACATTGATTAACAACCACAAAAATAAGATTTTGTTTTTG
Organism: Orestias chungarensis; assembly: GCA_032876305.1. NCBI lineage: Eukaryota > Metazoa > Chordata > Actinopteri > Cyprinodontiformes > Cyprinodontidae > Orestias > Orestias chungarensis. The sequence goes on along the minus strand of JAVLVB010000902.1, from coordinate 91,935 downwards.
TTTGTTTGCTTTTCTTTTTGCTTAGGTGTTCAGAGCTTCTCCACCTGGCTGTTCTTCACCCCAGGAAGCTGTCGGTTTACTCCGTGACAGGTAGCAACCACGCACACATCAGTTCCACACATACCTTGCACCCTCTGTGATCGGTTAACCTCTTGCTATTGTGCGAATGCTACTTCCTCGCTGTTCAGGTACTTCGGGAAATGTGGAACATGGAGATCAGTACCAGCTGAAGTTGGTTTATGAGCACAACCTGCAACGAACGGCCTGCAACCTTACCTACGGCACGTTTGGAGGAGTCACAGGTAGTCGCTTGATCTGCTTCGTATCCTCGCAGACGAAGAAAGAGCCAGTGCAGCTTTTGTTGAATAAGTAACCCGATTTTAACTCGTAGACACTGTTTGTGGTCATATACTTGATTATTTTATGCGCTATAATGGAAGATGTTTAAGAAACTTTACAGTTGCCAATGAGGGGGTTATCCTTATATCTAAGAAGTACTTCTCCGAAGTTTTCCACACCTACTTTTATGAAAAGCTATTTGAATTTCCTTTTTTTTTTTATATCACAAAACTTGATTTGCATGCATTTAATTTAAATAATAATTATATTGTTACATTTGGACTTGTATTTAGGAGTTAGTGGAGATATGTTAATAGTGTTTGAAGGTTTATTGAAGTTAACAGTCCTAACATAAAACCTGTAGATTGATTAGTGCGGCTGGAGCTTTTTTTCATATTATGTTCCAAAAAAAGACAAAATCGATGGATTTTATGTGACAGACCACACAACACTATTAACAACTTCAATGATAAAGCAAACTGAGACATAATTTTGTTTTCTTTTTTTATTCTGTTTTATAGATTTTTAAAAATTGTTGCGTGGGAATAATCTTAGCCTCCTTTTTTTTTTTGTACACCTGGATAAAACCCAGCGGTGCAGCACGTTTCCTTCAGACGTTCGCTGTTACATGAACTCTATGCAGTTCTGAAAGACCTTTTTAAAGTCCAGAGGACATGGCAAACAAGTTTTTTATAGTAGGGTAACTTAAAACAAAAATCTCAAACTTCAGACCTTCAAATAATCCAAAAACATCAAAAATATGACATAACAGCTGGTCCTCTAAGACAAAGCCTTTGACTCTATATGTGAGTTATGCCTTAATCAAAGAAGCAACAAGGAGGTTCATGGTATCTCTGAAGGAGTTACAGCACAGGTAGAAGAATATGTCGTCACAACAACTTTGGGTCCTTCGTTCCAAAACAAATTTAGCCTTATTGTAAGACTGGCAAAAAGAAAACAACTGCAAAAAAATAAAAATAAAAACAGAAAAATCCTTATGGCAGATCTCCACGAGCCATATATGGCATATAAAAAAAAACATCCCTTTGCTCAGAGACCTTAATTGAGGTTTTTTTGCCTACATCATGATTGCATGATATTAAAAAAAATCTTGTGATGGCGATAATATTGGTAACTAAGGCGATGATAATTTTGCAGGCGATATATATCTGCGCGCCTGGTCTGAGCTTTTGCTCCAGTGAGAATCTCCAACTGACTATGAAATATACAATACATATATATACATATATATCTGCACAATATATATATATATATTGTGCAGCACCAGCCTACTAGCATGCTACGTCTGATGGAAAGAGAAAGACTGACCACACCGTCCTCTGTGCAGGAGATGGGTTTTAAACCAATCGTGCTGTGGGAATGCTTTTCTTCATCAAAAACAAGAAAAGCTTGTTGATGAGGAGACGGACGGAGGTAAACTTGGTGTCATTCAACGTCTACCAAAGTCTTGAGAAAAAGGCACGGGAAACCTGAACAGCTAAGTCAGAGCTCTGACGACAGAGGCTCTCAGTCCCATTAGACTTGAGTTTGAGATATTTTGTGACAAAAGCTCTAGGTTTGAACACCCAAAATGAGCTGCAACAGGGATTTCTGGTTAAAGAAAATGTTTCAGGGGTACAGATACCCTTGCAAGGTACTGGCATAAGGGGGCATGATTGTGATGCGTGTGTTTTTGCGACAAAAGGCTCGAAAGCTTAAAGCAGTATGCGAAGAACAGAGGAGAGCAAGAGGGCACATGTACCTGCTCCTTCCTTAGTTCACCGGACGGTCGGAAAAAATAAAAACCAAGAAGGGGAAAGCCCTCTGTTAGTCAGCGTCCAAAAAACACACACACGCGCACCGACACACGGGGACTCCCCTTTAAAGCACAGAGAATGACCTTTTTAAATAAAGGCCGTATTGTCGAGGTGTGTGTGAAGAGTGCGGTTGCCAGACACTGCGGCCTGGCACGGCGAGCCCCTACGTTCCCTGCATGTTTGGAGAGCCGGTACTGGTGCGTTTGCATGTGTGTACGTGTGCTTTCGATTGCTAGAAAGAGCAGCCCGGACTCAGCCCCAATGCCTCAGCACATAGTCTGATCACGTGTGCGGTGCGTGCCACAAAACCAAACCAATGAATGTGACTTTGTCCGCGCGGACTTTCTGCTATTACAACACCGTGGAGGAGATCTTGGAGATGTCAACTGAGGTCTCGCACAAAATCCGGCTTTTATGTGTATGAAGAGCATTTTCCCGTCCGCAACGGAGCCCAGACTTCCAGCACTCTAACCCAATTCAATAAATCTAAATAGTATTTTAGGCTAAACCCAACGTTGGTTCCCAATGTTGAGTTTAAAGTTCTGCTAACAAGTTTTACCACCATTCTGATATCAACTTAAAGCAATAGCGATGCACACGTAACCAGAAGAAAGACACTGTCTCCTTTCATGGCCAAAAGCCTTTTAATTTCCTGTTTTGTGTTGTTTCTCCACTGGATGGCAGTGAAGCTTCATCAGTTCAAATCCTAAAGCCTCTTGTCTGAATGAATGGGATGTTGTGTTGCTTCAAACCTCTCTGCATAGAGCTTATAGTTGAACTGCAAAGTAATCTTGGTTAGTAGAAACTCAATGTTAGTGGTACGTTAAATGTCTTCTTCGTCTACATATTGTACATGTAGCTTTTCGTTTAATTGACTAGTTTGTAAAAATCGAAGAAATGACTTGTTGGGTTACATTAGTTAAATTAGTGGGGATGTTGGCAGCACTGTAGCTTTGCAGTAAGAAGGTCCTGGGTTCAAACTCTAGCCTCTCCAGGCTTCATCCCACAGCCCAAAAAACACGATTGCTTGGTTAGTTGGTCCCTTTAAATTGTCATTAGGTGTGTTCAGTTTCTATCAGGTACAGATGATGGATGGATGGATGACTAAATCCCAAACACGCTTTGTGATTAAAACACAGAGCAAGTGGCGAGGGAATTCCTTTGATAAGTTACTGAACAGGTCAGAGCCGCCGGGTGCCTATAAATGTAAACTTTTGTGACGGTCTGCTCAGGTTGTGCGCTTTAATACGCACAAGTCGATGTGCGTGGGAATGTTTTTACAAGACCTGTCTGCTCCTGCACGTGAGTGTGTCCGTGTGGGTTTGTGGTGGTCTATAGTAGTAGTGCTGTAGGCGCTGTAATAGCAGCCCTGCACTAATACAGCGCTAATGACTGAGCTGCCTCTCGGTTTGGGTCACATTCAGGCCACACATGCACACACACACACACACACACTCGAACCCAAAGGAGGAACTGGTCATTACGGACCTGGGCGAACACACACACACACACACACACACATACACACACACGTACACACAAACATTCACGCAGAAGAGTAAGAAGCATGGGCAAAAACGCTGACGTGTAAAGACGGTGTGTTTCTCACACTCTCTCATGTTCTCGCACACAGAGGTGAGGGGCAGCTCTCCGCAGCGCAGCAGCAGCCAGCCTCTGTTCTTTGTTGGCGGCTCAATTTAACATTTCTTCTCAATCATACAAAAAGCAACAAAAAAAAAAAAACAGAGGCCTGTTTCCTCTACTGTGTCTGAGTGGTGCTGCCCTCATGCAGGGCACATCTGCACTCTTGGTATTAAAACACTGACTTCTACCATTTTTCTTATTGATGAAACGGGGCGTGTTGAGCGGAATTCAGGTTGTTTTTTTCACTGTAATTTTACCGCCAGACACCTTATAAATCAGCCAGTTTCTTCTCTTCCAGCTCATGTTGTTGGGACCTGTTCTGCTCTGTTGCTCTTTTTGACCCTTCTAACATTTGATTTTTATGGTTTTGATGTTTCCGCTTTTGAAAATCATATTTAGCCTTACCTACTTATTTTCTTAACATATTTTTAAGACAACACAATTCAATATATTGACTCACAAAAGGTATCAAAATATACTATTTACATTATCTAAATAATGAAAAAAAAACAGTATTTGGTAAGATTTAAAGCAACACTAAGTTCCTTTTCGACCTTCATAGAATATTTTCATAGCTTTTGTGATTATTTGTCCACCTAAAGTTCCTTGAATGACTCCTCTATCATGGCCTAAGGGGGTCTTTATCGCTTTAACCGGCACTAAGCAACTTTGAGGAGGGTGGCAAGATCCTCGCCATTCAAAATAACTACAAATGTGCTGACTGCTTTACGGCATACGTCACTTCTCCCTTGTCTTATCTCCAACATCATCGCATGACATTGTTTCACCACAATTAGATTCATCACCTCATCGCTATCCATCCTTCACTAAGACACTGGAAACAGAAATGTTCTTCATTCCAACTGCAGGCGACCGGGAGGTCAGGATTTTACCACGCTACGCGTGATGGTGCTCATGGGAAACGCAGTCCTCCTTCAGGCAAAACACTAATGCTTTTGTCCACACTGGGCCGCCAAATTCAACCAAAACTGTTCCTTTAAGATTGCATGGTTTCAAACGTGCTTACTAATAATCTATCTAGTTAGTCCATTAGTTTGTCTTTTTTTTTCCTCTATAGCCGGATCTAAAATAGGGAAGTCCTTTAACATAAATGCAGATCTGAGTCACAAGATCCAAGAACAAGATAGACCTAGGTTGAACTAAGTTCATCATCATCTTTCAACATCTTTCTGATTTACTGTTAAAGGCGGCATTTGCAGCAGCAGTAGGTTGAACCATCGATTGTTACACAAAAGCCAGTACACCAGACTAAAAGGCGTAATAAATACAACAGAAGCTACAAGCATGACTTTGCCTAGCAGCGCCCTTTTCAGTCTGGACACAAATCTAGCCCCTTAAAAGAAAACTAAGTAAATATTAGGTACAAAGTCTCATTTGTAAGGTGTGCTTATTGCAAAGTAGGAAAAAAGTGCTTAAGATGTTAGTTAATTACTAAGTTTAACGATAACAGAAACAAATGTCTGAAGAAGAATGTGCAGCATGCTTTAGTAAATGCTGTGTAGTTATGGTTTTACACATTATTCTGAATGATTTTGTTTGCTACAGCTCGACAAAATTAATCTATGTACACACTGAACACTCCATTTCCTTTAGGAAAGGCTTTATCTAAATTCTTTCCACTGCAAACACCAAAATATTCACAAAGCCCAATTAAAACATTTCCTAACAAATTAAAATGTAGGGTTTCTATTGTTAGCAATTTCTCAAGACACTTGCATAAAAAAATGCTACAAAATGCATAACAATTGAAACATAGAGGTTATAGAAGTAATTTAGAGGTTTCATTCATGCTAGCTCTTGGTATTCAGAGTGTTTTTAAACCTTTTCAAACCTTTTTTTTTTTCAACAATAGTTTTTATTGGTGGAGTTGTTGGCTTTCAGTTTTAATCAGTTAAACCTGATTTGACATATATTTACAGTCGAAATATCATTATAAATCTGGCAAAACCCTGTGGTCGCTAAAGCTGTGCTTAAGTTGTGCTTTTTTCCACATTAGCACTTCTCACACAGCAACTGTTTGACTCTGGCTTGTCATATTCTTTTATTTATCCTATGTGCTTTTACAAATTTTTCAATTATGTAAACGTTACTACGTCAACATACAAGCATTCACGCCTTCTTCTTAAATTGTGTTTTTTATACTCTGTTTTTTGGTCCCTGTGTGCAACTCATCACTAACTCTTACTGATTGACAGAGTAGGTGTGGAACTTTTTCTGGTGATACATTTTGAGTGTGCGCCTGTCTGGGTGCGGATGTATGTGTGCGTGGAGGTGTTGGGCCGTAGGCGGTTGTCTTCCTGACCTGTAGTCGATGGCAGTGTGACTTTTAATAGCGCGTTGAGGCCTAATTATAGTGGCTCATGCAGCTCCACTGCTTTATGACCATGCATGTGTTGGTGTATTTTGTGTTATGGGGGTCTTTGTAAATCCTACATCCTGCCGTTCCCATCAAACAGGCGCGTGTGCACGTACAGTATGTGCGTGCACACTTAAACTCAGACATGTTTGTGTGTGTACCTGGGAGTAGAGGTGTTGATGGAGATATAAGTTTCAGGCGAAGGGAAGCACACCCACAGAACAACATGCGAGCAAAATTGAAATAATCTGGGATTAAAAACGGTTATACTCCATATGAATTTTGAGATTATTTTCTCTTGTCTCACATATGTTTTGTGCATCTGTACAGTCCTAGCAAAAGGGAACCTTCCTCAGTTTTCTTTCCCATAAAGACCTTTTTTTTTTTGCAGAGCTTTTTATGTAATTTACATTTAAATATATAAGATGCTGTCAAACTTGAGTTCACCTGTATTCTGATAAAAAACACATTTGTGTCAGTAACACTAACAGAAATGTGTTTAACATCATTTAAAAGTATATGTTTAAAGTTAGATTTGTTTAAAAAAATAAAAAATACTCTTCTTATCCCAAAAGGAAATTCAACAATTCATATCAATATGGGATCTTTAACAGAGTCGTAAGTGAGCAGGATGGATATACGATGGGGTCAGTCTGGCTTTGTTAAAACATATATTGCTGCTCGAATGCTGTGAACAGGAAATAAGAAAATATAACACAACAACAAATATTCAGCAAGTATTTTTGTTGTCTTTAAAAAAACCATAAAATAACTTGTAAATTGAATTTGGAACTCAAAAAGTTACGTTTGAAAAGAGTAACAAGATTACTTCTTAAAGATAAAGGTGGCAACACTCACTAAAGTAGAAGAAGTTTAAACCTTCTCCTTTGGTGTCCCTCCTTCCTCCATCAGGTCAACATTACTTGTGCATCCAGTCTATGGATGGGATGCTGATGTTCTTTGAGCAGGACAGCTACTCGTTCGGCAGGTTCCTTCCTGGCTTCCTGCTGCCCGGTCCGTTGGCATACAATCCCAGAACCGACAGCTTCCTCACCGTGTCTTCAGCTCGGCAGCTTGAAGGATACAAGTAGGTTCTCTCTGTATTACAACCGTAATGCAGTCATAGGCAGATAAGAATGTTTTTAGAAAATCCAATCAAAGGTTAAACTTATCTTGCTCTTCCTTTTTTTTTCTTTTTTTTTTTTTAGTATCATGATGCAGATTTTGATGCATTTTTAAACAGTGCTAGAGAATCTGTAGCTACATGTTGAAAAGTTAATCTATCCAAATTTTCATAGAACACGTGTTCACGGCTTGTGAGTATTAAAATGCAGACAGTACAAAGACATTTTTACTATAAAGTGACAGCGAGTGAATCTAAAACCAAAACATATACAAAGCTGTGCTTGTACGTACATGGATGTCATCCATTTCCTTTTGGCTAGAGCAAATCTCTCGGACGTCTTGCAGATTGTGCGGTGGTGCATCAAGTCTGGGCTTGGATTTCACAGCTGTTTGCTATCTACCTCCAGAAGAGTCTGACTGGATATCTCAGTGGAAACGCTGACTTCAGTACCGGACACAGACTGAAAAAAAACAGAGCTTGTGAAATTGCAGTATAAATAAAAATGCTGTTTAGAATAAAGCTCCTCGTTAAAACCTTGCTCTTTCTATCCCTCTCCAACTTTTAAGTGTATTAGAGAGGAAGGTGTTATAGGAATAAAGATGTATTTATATGTCATACTTGTGACTTAGATGGCTAGGAAACATAATCATAAATGACCGTAAAAAGCGATTTTTGACAAGCATTGCTTTAATTATTTCCTAAAAATGTCCAGACATGGACCTTATATGGTTAGATTTAAATAATAAATATGAATTCAACTAATAGGATGGTGATATTGACAGGGAGAGAGTAGCCTTTCAATATATTAGTAACTTTTAATGTTACAACCAAAATGTAAAGATTTGTTTAGAAATGTGGGATTTAAAAAGCTTCCAGCCATTAAAAGCTGTAGACAGAATTCATTACTTTGCTTAGATCATACTAACTTTGTACGTATGCTTTAAAAAGACTATAAAAGACTCAGAGCTTTGGAAGCTGTAGCCCAGAAAAGTTCTGTTTTTTGGTCAAAACTATGGAAAAACCCTCAATGTTGTTGTAAATAGCAGTAGTGTAATAACTACTACTATTACTAGTACTAATAATAAAAATAATGAGCATATCGCAATTTTTGCTCGCTGGGAATCCAACTGCTGACAGAGAAATAATGTACCAAAAAAAATAAAAGATGCACAACCCATTCGTTGATTAACTGGCTGCCTTTATAGATCACTGCTGCTCTGATTTAAAATCGGTTTTAAACCTGTCTGCTTCAATTAGTTCTAGTTTTACGGTCCACGGGATTTTATTTTATTTTTTCAGTGTGAGAACACGGGGTGGATAAGTCAGCAGTTATTTAGTGTTTGGTCTCTGGTTCGGAGTTATACCGGGTTACTCTGTGCATTCAGGTGTCGTCGAAGAAAGATAGATTCCCGACAAGCGGCCTCGTCTGCCAGCCTCTTACTGGAAAACGCCTAACGCTGCAGACGCCAAAGTCAACTGACCACAGATCAGCTTGACCACTCCGTTTTTTTCCCAGGTGTATACTGTTCACCCGCTAAAACGGATTGACTGCCGTTTCCTGACGAATGCCAGGGTGTTACACTGTTGATTGGTTTGACAGAACCCTGTAAATAAGTGGAATGAAAAAGGTTCCCATGCTACGTAAAAGCTTTTTTGAAATATGGTTCATAATCTTTGACTTTACCATTTGAATATTAACAGGAATTGAAAGGTCCTAATCAAGCTCAGGTGTTTCAAATAGACATTCGATGAGAAAAAGTAACTTTAGCTGAAAGGTCTGACAATTGTAAAAAATGTTTTGGGGGGAAACATCAGCTGGCTGGAATTCAAGGCCTAATAATAATTATAATAATAAACAAAGAATACAAAGCTACAGATATTATAGATGAAATATAAACTGAAATGCACTGTTGGCTTTATATGCTGATCTGATCATATTACACTTAAAATCGTATATTTATATGTGGTCAAAGAACACCTCAGAAACGAGAAGAGCACTCTGATTTTACTCTGATTTCAGAAGTTGTGTCGCTGCGTCTGTATCAGTAACTGTGTGTATTTTATTTGAACTCTCAGGTACGAGACTCTGTCCGTGGCTACAGATGCAGAAAGTCGTCAGGATTCTGACTCGCTCCCTAAAACCGGGGGGAAGAGGCTGACGGTGAGAATGAGCTTCACAACAACTTAAATCCCTGCTAAAGCAAAGACTGCTGCTCTGTGTTGGAGCTTATCTTCATGTAATGCCTGCTTGGCATCCAAAAAAAAAAAAAAAAAAAAAAGAGTTTATCACTATGTACTTCTGACCATCCCATCAAGATAGAGCTGAGGTTCTTTATAGTTGGACAACCTGACGGCAATTCGATGCGAATATTACGATTCAGAGACGCAAAATATTAGGTAAAAGGGTAAAATTGCAACATAACATAAGAGTCTTCTTCAGCTTAGTTGTAAAACAGGCCGCTAAAGCAGATATTTTCTGTCCACAGCAAAGTTTTCATTTCATTTAATTTGTCTTTGGGATAAATTAAGTTTTTTTGATTGAGTTTTTAATAAACGATTTTTCGATGGTGCAGTGCTATTGTGCATACGTTTTATCGCACAGACCTGCCGTTTGTTCCAATTTGGTGACATACGTAAAAATAAAAACAATTTTAAAAGAAAACGTTCACTTACCTACGGTCGGAGCTCGGAAACGTAGAAACAAAAAAAACAAACACAAGGGAAAAGGTGATATTGTTGGAGCTTATTTCTGCGTCAGGCGCACTTTAGTGTCCACTGGCTGTACAGCATACAAGACTATTACTTAAGTCGCCGACTGTACGTAGCCTCTTGCTATAATATATTGATGGAAATGAACTCTAATGATCTGCTTTCATTTTATGTGTCTGTCTCCAGCCTGACTGGACATTTGTCCTGGGGGAACAAGCCCTGGACATAACAGTGCCGTCCTTCTCCCATTCGTCTTCCTCCATCCTCCTGCTGGGTGAAAGGAACCTCTTCTGCCTTCGCGATAACGGACAGATCCGCTTCATGAAGAAGCTGGAGTTTAACCCCAGCTGTTTTCTACCTTATGCTTCAGGTAAACCGGAGCCGAACCGACGCTGAAACTATCATTTTAATCTTTTGCACGGGAGAATTTCATCCCCACACTCATTTAGGTCTAGATGTTTTCTTGTGTTCGTTGGGAATGTTTCCACATGACTGTCATTTAAAATTGTTAACAATAACTTTATTTTTTTTTTAAAACAAAAAGGAAAACAACAGGTGGCTATAATCTCTGCCACCAAATGTTTTGTATCAAGTCAAACAGTTTCGTCAAGTAAGGAGAATAGACTACAGTGGTCTGTTGCACATGTTGCTTAATGTTCTCCTTCTGGCCACAGGCCTCACAGCTGCCTCATCTGCATCAGATCTCCTCGCCTTATCCACAGCTCCCATCGATCTTGCTGTCCCTCTGCTTCTCTCTTTTTTTGTCATGGAATCGCTTTCGCCCTCAGTTCCAATATGAAATTTCTTCACCTCCATGATAAATAACCATGACCGCTAACTGAAAGAATGTGATAAACAGATGACAGCTCTGTTCAAATACAAGTCATATTATTTGATTATTACAACAAAACGATGTAACTCATATGCAGCGGCCTGCAGATTTAATCTAAACCAAATCACTTTTTGGGGGGGGGGGTGTTTGGAAACGCTTGTGTTTGACAAATCTTGACACCATCAAAATTTGTTTTCGAGGGATGGGTGGAGCTCCAGATGGTTGCGCTTCACTCAACAGTTTTATGTGCATGCAAACGTAAAAAAAAAAATCACAATCATGCCAAAGAAAGTAGTGAGATCATATTTTTAACCAATCAAAGCAAATAAGAAAAACTGTTTAACTGAACGCTGTTTTAAAATTGCAATATTGGTTGCCACGGCGGAACATTGCGGTTTTTATGGCTTCTTCATTATCATCATTATTTATTCTGTATGTGAGGACAATAGGACACAGTGTGGCTATCAGGGTAGTCCCCAACTCACTATTTATGAAAGCAAATCCATGAGATCTGGTTAAACAAAGCAAGAAACTGTTTATGTGATGCCATTAAAATGCATTAGGCGAGAAACAAAATCACTTATCAACAATTCGTGCACATGGAGTGGAGAGAGTAGGAATGAGCAAGCAGCAAAAAGAGAGGATGGAGAAGATGAGATTGACAAACGTGGTGTAAAAATAGCAGTTGAAATGACATTCTGTAATTCACAGTCGACCGCTTTCTATAATTGGATATTCATTTCTGAAATATAAGGTGTGGTTGGCTTGATGTGGCGTCGTCAGACACACTATATTTTTGACCCCTGCACTGTAATAACCTTCTGACCGCTCTTACTATATTATAACCTCCGCAAGCTTTGCTTTAGATCTCACTAGGTGGTAACTGCAGCACGGGTGGGTCGACTGGACGGTGTGAGTTGATACGTAGGCAGTATTTATATTTCTTCCTTTCAGCGTCGGCTAAAAAGAGAAAGTGCCTGAGTTTTATTTACAACACACCTATCAGAGCAGATCTTGTGTGCATGAATGATCTCGATGACATCATCTCCTACTCAAAGCAGATGTGAGGAGACGATTTTTCTGTAAAGGAGAGCGCAAGTGGATCTCATCCTGAAGGGCAGTGCCGTCCGCCACAGGAATGTGTTATTACCGTCCAAGGTTTCTAGATTTCTGAATATGTGCCACTGGTTCAGGCAACTAAGAATGAGACACATGAAAAAAAACTTACATTTGTCCTCCTTTGAAACCAATGTTGAATCCATCAATAAGAAACCACCTTAGAAAGATGCAGCAGATGTTTCTTTTTTTTCCATTATAGAAAAATACTAATTTAATGGAGATGGAAGTTTCTGTTTTTCATTCTTGCGTTAACTAGAATCCTGCTTCATATCGATATTGACTCAAACGGTTCGGCGATTCCTGTTTAATCTCCTGTTTCCATTGTTGTCGTTATTCAGTGAAAGACGGCACCACGAACCTGCTGCTCGGTAACCACAACAACATGTTGCTGGTTTACCAAGACGTCACTCTGAAATGGGCAGCCCAGGTTCCCTTTGTGCCCGTCGCTGTTCGCGTCGCCAACTTCCAGTGAGTACCTCCTTCCGTAAAACTACAAAATCTGTTCAATTCTTCCAAAGAAAGAAAGTTCATAGTTTTATTTCCGTTGAGGCATCACTTTGGTTTTGGACGCTTTGCAGTTGGAAGGATTTTTTACCCCTTTTTACCCCTGACAATAGGACAGAGACAATTGATGTGTAACCATGGCAACTTTGCATAGTGAGAAAGAGAGGAGAACCATATAATCATACCATAAAACAAGTGGGTGTTGATTTAATAGGTGAGGAAAATAAAATTGCTAACAGTTTTAGTTAAACCAATAAAGGACGAGGACCAAAGTTGACCTTGCCAGCACACATGATGAGAAAGATGTCAAGGGATTTAAGAAGGGGACAGCCAAGGTTGATCAAGGTTTTTTTCCAGATCTCTACAAGGGGTGCCAAGAGTTGGGGAGGACTGCAAAGAATATGGATTTGATAAAAGCTGGCATTAATGTTCACTTAAATAAAAATAAACCTGAAGTATCAGCTGTTAAAATCTCATGTCTAGTTTGGTGGCAAATAGCCTGACGATGGGTTCCAGCGGGCCAATCGGAGCATAGCGAGGAGGAGCCGGTCAAAGCCAATCCGTTCTCTTTCTCCAAACGACCACAATCAAGACTGCAAGTTGATACGATTACAAAGTGAAGCACAAACACAGTTGAAAAAACGATGCGGCGTCTGATCCCGTGTTTGCGCATGTGTGGTTCAGATGCTGGAGATAATGTGCGTCTGGGCAGCTGTTTGGTTTAGGTCGAGGCTGTGTTGTTCCCCCTGCTTTCAATAGCCATCGGGTCGCTCGGTGTGTCTGCGGGACACGGAGGAGGAGTGTGGGAGAGTTACACAAATATACAGCGAACCATGCATAACAAACGCACAGCCTGGCGGCTCGCTGTGGATTTACTGCACGGTTCCAAAACATCTTTCTTTTCTTTTTTTTTCTTTTTTAAGGGAAACACAGAGTTTTACGATTGGACTATTTTGTTACAGTCTAAGCTGTCCACCCAAAAATTTTTTAACAAGTCCATATACCTGACAATTCAGAAAACGTGTTCGTCCATTCTTTTCTAAATATGCAGCAGGTTTCCAGCTTTAATCAAGGTCTGACGTGCTGAGCCGCATAACAGGATATAGAACAGACTGCTGCTGATACAACAGCACAGCTTCTGGGGTCCAGAAGACTCTATGCGCTTGTAGCTCAGGGCTTTTACAGCAGCAAACACGTTTTTTGATAATGTTAGGCCTGATGATACTAACTTACAGCATGTCTGATTCCACTTAGGCAAACACACATCACATAAGTTTATTTTGCAGATCAAAGCAGAACTGGTGGTTTTCAGTCCTAATATTTTAATGACTAGAAAGAGTTTACTGATCACTGATCAGACCAGTCTGGCTGATTTTAATCCCAGGCCGACTGATTGCTCTGTTGCTAACTGTTCCGCTATGCTACATTTGAGATGGGCTTGTCAAAGTGGAAAAAAAACAAAACAAAAAATCAACAACATAGTGTATAAGGATATATGAGCATAAAGCTCCTGTCAAAAGAGTAGGCGACCTTCACGTATAGAAACAAACAGTTTTCTCCTCATGTACCATCATGTCCAGATTCAGGATCTGAGCAGCTCAAACTAAAATCGGAATAATTAGGCATAATGGCTCAGACTAATTGCTGGGACTGGATCATTTGCAGACCATAGAGATTCTACAAATCTGGTTCGCTGTTTCAAAGCACACAGTGGCTTGGCACCGTGCCTCAAGTCACTCTGAGCTGTCGGCATAATGATGGCAGTTAAAATTCCTATAATATATATATATATTTTTTAGCATTAACACGGTCAAAAAAGTCGTAAGTTCACTCTTGATCTACAGTTATTTGTGCTCAAGCAGCTCAAACTAAATAGGAAATCTTACTATGCACTGTGTTTTTCCTAATTTAGTGAATATGACAGGAGCAAATTTAGCGACGTGTGCTTCTGCAACAGTTTGTCCTGTCTATATAAACAGTACTTTATCAATGTGTGTGTGTGTGTGTTTCTTTGTGCCGCAATTAAAGCAAGCGTTTAACGCTCCCTCAGACGCCCTCCTATACCGACGGAGCTGGCCGTCTCATGTGTGCGTTTGTGTGACGGACGAATGTTTTACCGTTTCACTCAACTGGGAAAAGATATCGCGCACACACGCACGCAAACACATCTGCAACAAGTTAACGTGACGTTTAAACATTATTGCATCACTCGGCATTTCTCCGTCTTATAATCTATTTGCTCACTGAAAGCCGGCACCGAGCTCCACCTTCTGTTATTCTTAGGCAGAAGTGATGAACTGCAAAGAAAACGTAAAGGAGTTGTTTTTTTGTTTTTTTTACCAATTTAACCCTTTCCTCTTGTTTTCTCAGAGAGCTGAAGGGTGTTGTGGTCAGTCTGAGCTCGGACGGCCGTCTTTTGAGCTCTTACATGGGAACAGACCCCTCCTTTTTCTCAACTCCTAAGGTAGATGCCCGAGAGGCTGATTATGAGCAGATTGATGGTGAGATGAAGAAACTCCAGAAGTTCATCAGAGAGGCCACAAGGTCTCGAGGTGAGAGGGGAGAAAGAGCTCTCACTTTGAAGCAACTACTTAACAAAACCAAACTTTATTTATTACCTTTTTTTTTTCTAATTTAGAGCTTAATGTAAAGTACAATAACTATAATGGAGCCAAGTTAGATTTTGGCCTGGGTAGCATTTCTTTATTTAGATGCACTATGTTTTCTGACAAAAGAAAATTCCTCTTTGTAAATTTAACATCTTGCATTTTTGAAAAGGATCTTCCTGTTTTAGTATTTAGAAATATTTAGAAATATTTTTATTTTTATTTTTAGATATACTTCCCAAATCTGATGCCGGGGACGACTTGTCTGTCAAGGCTACTGTGTCTTCCTGCCTGGACACGTCATCAGTGAGCACTTCTTTACGCACTTATTGAGAGATATACAAACATACACACAGAATCTTCAATCTAATATTAAGGTTTTTGTTTTGTTTTGTTTTTCTTTCAGCAAGCTCTAATCCAAGATATGGATGGTCTGTCTGTACCCTCAGTCACAGTACAGGTAAACTTGATCGTTTCTTCGTCTACAAGGGGTCATGAAGAGAAGGTATCTTGCCTTAAGTGCTGTGGTTTTATTGCATCAGGAAACAATTACATGCAACAGAACGCTAAACAGATTCCACATGATCACGATATATAAAACATGAAACCGAAAGAAAAAAAGAAAAGACTTGTTTGGGAACCATCATGACCAGTAGTCAATAAAGTTTTCTGTTTGACTTTATGAGTCGTAAAATGTTGTGAAGGAAACTTTTTTTTGGGTTCGCTCAGATGCAACTTGTAGTGCATCCTGACTTCTATGTGTTTTTTTATTATTATTAAAGCAAATAAGATTTTTGTTTTTTTCAACAGTTCTGGACATTCTAAACTTTTCCAGCTTTTCATTTTTATAACTGAACAATAAAGAGCTCATAAATATAGCAGGTCTAAGGCCAGTTTAGTCAAAGCAGTAGCATGTATATTATGAAAATATTTATTGGCAAATAACTTGTGATAAATGCATATTTAACCGATCGACCTTATTGACCTCATATGTGGAGTAGTTTTCAGTTTTATATTTGTTGCTCGTTGCTTG
>JAVLVB010000902.1:62723-75729 GCA_032876305.1 Orestias chungarensis | reverse complement strand
ATATATATATATATATATATATATATATATATATATATATATATATATATATATATATATATATATATATATATATATATATATATTGTTTTGTTGAGATCAGGTCAGGAGGAGTTTATTAATATCCCAAAGGCAAGTTATTCACTGCCATACAGTCCATGTAAAGTCTAGGAAGCGAGAGACATGTAGTTAAAGATCTGAGGTACAGATCAGCTATTTGAACCAAGCCTGAAACATTGTTGTTTGCCCAAAACACATTTACAATGAAGTAAAACATCACAAAGTAGCTACTGCAGTTATTTCAGACCATTCAAATTCAAACTGCAAATGTGATAAAATATTTAGAATAAATACACTTTAAGATGCTGCTAGCCTGAAAGCATCAGAATACAGATAAAACAACTCTAATACTCTTTTTCATATTGTCTTCTGTGCAGGTGAAGATAAAGGCCAGCTCTGGTCTGCAGTCTGCTAAGCTGTCCGTTTGTGTTCAGCCGCCTTTGGCTGTCACTCGAGACCAGTTTGTGTTGGAGCCAATGGGTAAGTCAACTGCTCTTCTTATTTTTGTGTGTGTAAGTGTATGTAGTTATGTCTTTGTTTAGGCGACTTTCTCAAACCCAAAGATTAAAAACGGTTTGATTTGTTTTCAAGGTTTCATATGTTTTCATGTTTCTTTTTTTCCTGATTTAACCAGGGTGTGAGAACATGATAAATAGTGCATAGAAAACTTTAATCGAATTAAATGATTTTAAATAAAAGTTGCACAAATGCTAGCCGTAGTTGGATGTTTCTTGTTAGTGTTGCTTGTTGAGTTCTTGGAAACAGTGAAACTTAAAATAACACCCCTGCCAGGAATTTAAGGCCCCATCTAAAGCGGTACTGTGACATTTTCCCTCTTTTTATAGGGAAATATTGTATCGCTTTGTGCATCTGGTTTTTGTGCGAGATCCTTCTTCGTTTGTCATCAATCACATTTGCTCTTCCTTCGGTTCTCCAAGTGTCTGATCCATGTGTTTTATGTGTTGAACATCTCGTTCTGATTTCACGGTCGGCTCCTCAAAAACGGGCCCGTGTGAGTGAGAGGGGTGTGCCAACTTCTATTTGTCGAGCTCTTATCGTTTGCAGCGTGTCTTCTCTCGCTGGTCTGCTCCAGACAGAGCTGATGCTGAACTGAATCACCCAGAATCACTCTCGACATTTTAACCCCAGACACCAGTGCTCTATCGGCTCTTTAAAACGACATTTGGCATCTCGCAGTGTAGCTGTTGCATTCTGATTTGATTTAGTTTCTTTGTCATTTTTTTTTAACACTTATTTTCTCTGTGTAATTGTGGAAGCTGATGTCGTTTTTTTAAAATAAGTAAAACAAGTTTTTACATCAGCAAACACAAATGTATCGGGCTATTGATTCCATATCATGAAAGTTTAAGGCAAGTTTTTGGAGGGGCTACTGTATTATTTAAAGCATACACCCTTAGCAGCTTGAAATAACACACAGAATAGAACTGTTTGTTTTGTTGTTGTTGAAGAAAAGAATATAATAGAAAAAATACACAATACATTTCAATAAAATATTGATGCTGACAGTTAATATTACAGTGTTTCTTTTTCAGAGCTTTTATACAGTTTCTGTCCAAATCCTGGCTGATCAGTTAGTTTTCTTGCTCCTGCTGATCTGCTTCCTTTTTACATTTAGCCGCGGGTTCTAAATGAGGTAAAGCACTGAAGTTAGCAGAAGTTTTGTTTAGTTTTTTTGTCACTTTCTTATCACTTTTGCACCGTGACACAGTGCCGCTTTATTATAACCTTGATATTTGGAAGATGTTGCTCTTGGAGCATGTTTCGATCTCTATTCAGTACTTTAACCTTGTCAGAACTGTGAGTAAGCTCGCTCCCTTGGAACAGATACACGCATCAGCACATGGGTCTCATAACAATGCCTTTTAAAGCCTTACCTTTACCTCTCCAGACAAATGTTTCTCCAGATCCCCCAAACAATCTAAAAGTAGAGTCTTCTGCAGTCAAAGCTTGGACTGCAAATTTTCTGCTTTTCACTGTTTTTCTTAGGATCCACGTCTTTTTTTCTTTTCTTGTCACATGACCATGCTGCCAATTGTGAGCTAGCTCTGCACTGGTGGCTATAAAACTCTCCATAATCTGATAATCTGGATTTGTTTGTTTCTTTGGTTCAAGTGCAATGTCATCAGAAACGAATGTCGTTCATGGCAAGCAGTTTTTTATGAAAGGACGCTTGAGTTTTAACAATTAATTTTTTCCACTACTGTTCCCTTTGAATTCAAGGACCCTTACTCTTTTGAAGAGCATTGTCAGCACTATCATTTGTGAAAAAAACTACACTGAATAGAATAGAAATATTCTTTATTGTCCCGTAGCTGTGCAATTGTTTTGCAACAGCAGCAAAGTGATGCTAGTCAACGGTAGTAGGGTTACACATAGACATGAATATGAAATATATATATAAGGTACAAAACAGAATAGAGAATAAAATGTTGCACAATAGGGGCAAACGTTTAACATTAATACTGTAAAGTCATTAGGAAATTGCATAGTCTGGTCCAGAGGATTGATTAGTGTACAAAAAATAATGACATTTATTATGGGAACTAACATTTTAGATATTTTTTCTGAATGTATAGTAAAAACTGTAGGTTTTGAAGCTGAAGCTGGTATTGTTGCTTCATCCACCAGACATCTTGTTGTTTATTAAATCAGATTAGCACCTCTGCACACTTAAGAAAAGATTAAGGTGTAGTTTTTTAACTGCGTTATTTATTCAGATTTCTTTTAAGTCTTGATAATTGAGTTGAGAATGGTTTTCATGGCAGAACGTCACCAGTCCTAAATTAGGAGAATCATTTCTCCATGGAGAGAAAGATATGACATAAGCGATGACATACTGGCGCTCTGTGTGTCAGGAGGGTTTTGTTGTCTGTCAAAACAAATTTACACCAGTGGCTCCTCCTAAGAAATAATAAACTAAATGTAGCAACTCCCTGAAAATGGGGGAAAACGCAGCCAAGCATGAATAATCTGCTCCAGGCTCAGTTTGTGCAAACACGTCCCGACCACTGCAGATTTATCTGGACTGAGCCGTTGAACGAAAATAGTGTTCCCTTATCAATCTTTCCTTAATCTGCAGACTACAGTCATAACGAAAAGACCAAAACTCACTCAAGATCATTGGGTCACATGTCAATGAAATGTCCACAGGCTAAACTAACAGTGAACCAACGTTTGCAGCTGTTTTTCCGAAGCCATCAACGGAGGGATAAAAGTGGGATTTAGAACAGAAAACTCCCCTTTTACTGTAAATCCAAAGCTGCTCCTGACGTTCGCTGAGGCCCTCATCCATCACAGAGGTGCAGACCCAAGATCTCTGAGAAGGACCAGCGTGGTTTTCTAAATTTATGATTTCTAGATGTGAGAAGCTTACGCAGGCGGCCCATTTATCCTAAAACCTAACTCGAAGTGATCACCGCTCACACAAGATTCATGATCCATATAGTCAGAAATGAAAAACATCTCACCACAGAGGGTTGTTATCTAGGTGACCCCTGCTGCTGGTAACGCAAGAATAATGGACCTTCTGCGCAGCATGGTGCGTTCCCTCACCAATTTCAGCCTCTTTCCGTTCACCCATCCCTTTAACATACCCAATTTGCCACCTTCTTTTTATTAATAATTACGACTTTTAAGAATTGTGATCCACGCATTGTGTGGCAGAAGATAAAACCACCGTCAACGTACCTGCACCCGCTTACATGCCGTTTACTCCTAAAACGATTTATATACTCAGGATAACTGCCATAATGTGGTTATATGCAGGCGTTTTAAAGCTAAATATAGCAACAAAAACACTGTATAGATAAAGTGCATGAGATGCTTCTAAATTATAACTTCTAGCTGCCGCACGAATGCAATCCATAACAAACTTGGTTTCTTTGTCAGAGCAATTTGAGCTAAACTCAAAGCAAGTCAAAAAAAAGTTCCCCCGAAAAAACCATCCCATGTATAGGAAAATCTGCTGGATTTTTCTGGTGGGTTTAGTTCCTCTAAGCTGTCCTGTTTGGCACAGCTCTTCAGGTTTCACTGTTTACATGGAAGATCAGAGGCTGGGAGTCATTACCTCGTCACGTTTACACCGCCAAGGAGATGCTTTGTTTATGTGAGTTTAGGTAGCATTCGGGCTGGTCAAATCCAGAAGCCATTCAAGGGAGAACAATTACCCCAGCGCTCACAGGGATATCAGAATTGTAATTTATTTTTATTTTTTTGCACATGCTTACCCGTGGCTGCCCTAAATGCATTCACATGGCGGTACGACCGGCTGTGAGAATGTAGGCGCTCTGAGAGTGAACTCACAGAAATCGAGCATTTAAAAGGCTCCTGGTTATAAGAGCAGAGTTCAAATGTGGTTTGTGTTGGCTGCTGGAGGTGAAACGAGCAACAAAATCTGCATAGAAGTGTTATATAAATGTCTTACAGTGTTATAACAACCAGGGCTGCACCTTTGGGCTTTACAACGCCCAGGTCTGCTATAGAACAATCAAATTTCTACATATTGTTACATTTAAAACTGCTAGTAAAAAATAAACAGGTCATGTTTTTTTAATTTCCTCACTGTTACTGCTACTGTTAATGCCTGATGGTGATATTTTGTTGGTCAAACTGAAAGTATTCCAGGAGGAAACAGGTTTTGGAGCACGTTCCTCATTGGATTAGCGGCTGGTCACTATTCATCAACGTAGTCGTGACCAAGTAGTGGATGTTATGTTGAAAACCTATTTTGCGATTTAGAGAAACACCACAAAGCAACAAGCAATAAGAATAACAGTGTTGCTGCGACACCTTCTCAGTCTGGTTTCCCTTTGTTTTTTCTGTCTTTTACTCCCTGTCTTTCGCTTAGTATATTGGTCTGTGTTTGTAGGAATTTACTTTCTCGATAAACATGAAAATACATAAACTGCTTGAGGACACACGTGTGCTTCAGTGCGTCTGTGCATGTTTGCGAATGTTCATAGTAGCTGGGAATGCAAGATGTACCAAAAGTCGTAAAACAAACAAAAACGAAAAACTAAGGGTAAACGCTCAGCTACGCATGCGCGAGCGCAAACATATTTGCCCTGAATGACGTGTGTAAGGAGTCGGGGAAGTAGCGCCCTCCGACTTTTATTGTTATTTCAGTTTTTATTCGTCTCAGATGGCGACTCAATGCCCCTGTTCCACACACTGCCTCCTTTGTTCTGCCTCCTGTTCCCACTCTGGAGTTCTGCACCCTCGCTCTCTCCACTTATTTTCTCACCATTTAATTTCATCGTTTTCCCTTTTTACAGATTCTTGTCTTCCATTTGTTCTTCTCTCTCGATCTCTCGAACGTCTTTATTTATTCCGCCTCCAGCGAGCATGTTGTTTATTTTGTCATCATCTTGCTTTATTTTTCCTCTTACGACGGCGAAATTGCGCTGACTTTGTTTTCTTGTCACAAGCAGGAAAGGACAATGAACTAAATAATTAACATAAATTAACTTCTACTAATGAAATATGTTTAGCATCACCTGCAGTCAATGGCAAAGGTCCGAATAAATGTCTAAGAAAATACATGTTTTATCACAGCAACGTTGTCTCACAGTAAAAAGGTAAAATTCCCGTAAATTCCAGTAAAAATCCCACCTTTAATGTAGATTATTCTCTTAAGAAACTGTTTGTACCAAAATCCCACATACCAAAGTGATTGACCCCATTATTTTAAACAGATGTAACTTGTGCTTCGTTAGCTCAGGTTCTTTAGTTAGATAAATAGTAAGTGATAAATATGAAGTGACAAAATGACTTGTTTATTGTTGCACACTGAAGGAACAATAATAAGAGAGAGAGAGGAAAAAATAAGTTAACTGTGGAAAAAAACAAAACAGCAAAGTATAACATCTGCGGCTCGGAACTTTATCTGGTCTACGGTAAACCTTTACTTTAGGGAATTTGTCTTCTTGACTCAAAGTGCTGATAATATTGGAGTTGACAATATTCCTTGAGTCTTGTTTTCTGTCTTTACAAGTAAAGCAATTCTGCATTTTACATTTATTAGGAACCAAACAAGCGTTAACGTTATTTAAAAAAAAATGATTGAATGACTTTTGTTTTTAGTGTTTTATAACTACTAACGAGGATTTAGTTTGTAATCTAACCCGATTTTAAGATACAGAGAGGTAATTTTTTTTTTTAACACCTCACACGTAGATCACATACCCTCACACTGCAGCTCCACCTTTTATGAGCTGAAATATCATCAGCAATATTTGTTTTCCTGCCTTTCGTTTTCTTTTTTCGATACGATCTGCATACAATGAGACCTGGATAGGGAGACCCACTCGCAGCTCTCGCTCGCTGTGTGGCATTGATCCCCATCTTCACCCCTCATTACCTCTCACCCTTTCATCAAAGTCCGTCATCGGTTTAACCTGAGCCGTCAAGCACTTTAACCTCAACCCTGTCGGAGAGAGTGAGCAACCGTGAGGCTTTTCTTTTTTTTTGTTAAGAGTAGATTTTGGCCAGAATTCAAACTGTTGTACAAACAAAGCACGAATGACAACAGGTGAAGTACATGTCCTCGGAGCAAGAAATAGATTAGGGAAGATGTTAAAGGAGTAAAAAAATTGGAACAAAGTGAAAATTTAATGACATAATCTAGAATGTTTTTCCATAGGAAAAAGAAAAGAAAGGTAAAGGAAGAGATATCGGTCTACTTTAGTGGGGTTGTTTTTCTTGGATGGGGTGTTAATAGCTCTGAACAGTCGCACTAGATCCCATGCAGAGGTCTGTCCGACGCGTTACCTGTTGCTCGCGGGTCCGATGGCCACAGCTCATGTTCTGGCCTGTCCAGATGCGCTTCGGTTTATGATCGAGAGGTCGATGGGTAAAGAAAAAAAAATAAATGAAAGAAAAGAAAAGAAAAGAAAAGAGAGAGGAAGAGGGATTACTTTGTGTCTGCTTTTTTGTGTTGATTGTTGGACTTAACGGGGCCGAGAACACTCGGAGCACTTAAACCAGTCTGACCAGTGTGACCTCCAGGGCACGGAGGTTAAAAGCATTCTGTTGACAGACTGACTGACAAGCAGAGAGGAAACCTGGAAGACAAAACGCACAAAAGTAAAAGACGACAATAATCTAGTGCTTGATAATGGAAGATCATGTTTTCACATCTCCCTTTTCCTATTTTCTTTTTGGTTTTCCTGCATAATTATTTCCAAAATAAAATGTCAGAGCTTCACACTAAATAATTAACAATAATGTATTCCATGATTTAAAGTACAACATTTCCACACCCAAACTTACACAGAAATGAAGAACATTTTTCTTCTGTTTAAGTATTTTGCAAAGTTATCACAATATCACTTTTTTACAAAGAGCTGCCTAAACTGCAAGACACAATAACTGATAATGTGATTACCATGCTTTGATAATGTCTATGTCTACACTAGATATCTTTTTACTCTAGAAGATCTATTATATTTACAGTATAAGTAGCTTTTACATGTGTTAAAAACACCAGATTTCATCAGTGATAAAGGTTCTACATTAATATTGTAATAGTGTTTTTTCTTGGTGCTTCGCTTATTCTTCTGTCCATTTTCTTTCATAACCGATACTTTTTTTTTTGTCCCAACTGGAGGATCCGTAGGTCATGTAAGCTGTTGTGTCACTTTGTGATTATAGAAATATAAATGTGTAGAGAACAGCCTTCACGTATCCCACGTCTTCCAACTGCTGGAATACGTGCCGGAGAAATAAACGGGTTTAAAGAAAGTTGTTTGTTTTTAAGTTTTAAATTTTGCTGTTTATTTTATTTTTTCTCTTGAATTTATCTCTCATCCGATTTACACCCTGTTGATCCGTCAGTCCTCCCCTGGCCATGTCTCACTACGTCTTTCAATATTCCTTTGTAAACCTATTAACCTCTGCAATACAAAACAAAAAACTTTCACACACTCTTGACTCTCAACTTTGAGAAACTCCACAGACTTTTATGCTTTTCCATTTGGACACATGCTCATACACTCAGGATTCAGTCACCTGTAACAGACTGGGCCCAAAAACATCACGCCCCATTTCACCAACATACCGCCCTGTGTGTGTGTGTGTGTGTGTGTGTGTGTGTGTGTGCGTGTGTGTGTGTGTGTGTGTGTGCGTGTGCGTATGTGTGTCGCCTACTGCATGGAGCCATTAGCTGTAATATATCCTTTCCTCTCTGGCCGTATTTGATCCCCCCCCCACCTCTCTGTTGGTTTTCAGGCATTTTAAAGGAAGCTACAAGTCATCACCCATCTCTCATGGTACATATAATTTCAGCCTTGGGTTCAACCACACATAGTTACACGCACACACACACACACACAGGCTAAAGTTCCAGTTGAAGCTTTTATTTTTCGTCTTCGCCCAGCACGGTGATGTTGGACGTAAGCAGTCTCGTGTGTTTTTATGTGTGTGTGTACATTAAAAGGATCTGGTTAGTATTGGGGTTACAGTATTCTGTTCTGTCACAACTTTAAAACTGCTGGCCATTTAACATGTGTGTTTGTATTTGCATGTTTGGTTGAAAGCGCGGCTTCCTTTTTCATCACTCACTTTCTTTTTTTCTTTTTTATTTGTTTTTTGTTTTAAAAAAATCTACATTAACTTTGTTTTCACATCCATAGTCGCATAAATGGGGAATGAATCTAGAGGTTTTGCAAACTGACACAGTCTAGGGTTTAAAATAAGTCACCAACAAAATGACCTGATGTTGGTGGAAAAGTGCGTCCTGTAAACTACAATATGGCTGCAGTAGGTAAGTTTTATGATAAGGATATATATTTTTTTTTTTATCTGTTTGTTAAAACTGTGGGGGGAAAAAAAACCCCAATTAAAACCAATTGCTGAAAAACAGCTAATAGTCAGGAACAACTTATAATAACCAAGAGGAATGTCTTTTATATTACTACTGTCGTGATAGCTCACAAGCTATGAAAGTGTGACATTAAAAAGTACTATTACAATAATGATGCAGAATACATCATGATTTCAGGATCAAGTTTGTAGTCAAAGTTTAATCAGGCCAAAGTTAACGTGAAGCACGTCTCTTGTAATTTGCCTCTGGATTTACATTTATGCTTTTGACCAAAGTGACTAACAAAAGAGGGTTAAAGTTTGATCTACGACACAATTTACTGATTTAGCATTTTCTGCATGGTCTCTGTGTGCATGAGCAAGTTCTCTCCGGGGTACTCCAGCTTCCTCCCATAGTCCGCCAAAAAAACCGGTAGGTTAATTGGTGGGTTAAATTGTCCTTACGTTTGAGTTTGGGCTGACTGGCCAACACTTTCACACCAGGCTCCGGTAGCGGGACCTGTAAGGTTTGCTTTTTCTAATCTCCCCTTCAAGTCTATGGTTTTCTCAATACTCTATACTGTAGTACTTTAATCTGTCAAACTAACTTTAATATAAAATAATGATGAGCAGAATTATTTAGATTTGAAAAAAAAAGTATATCTTTGGAAACCAATCCGGCATAAACGTACTGTCTGACCAAAGGATACAGGCTGAAAGATGTTAAGCAATATTGTATTTGCCTGTGTAAATATAGAGTTAGATCAGTTGGTTTATGAAGGTTTTTGAGTGGCTTAGTTAAAAGTCTACACTTTTTGATATTTTGAGTCTTCTAGTTCAGTTGATATTCACATAAACTATCAAGCTACATTTAAAAAAAAAAAGCTTGTCATTATATCTTTATTAAAGGCAAAAAAAATGGGTTTGTACTTTTGAAACACGTGTTTCTCTTGATGTCAAAAAGGTTCTTGTCTCTGCAACCTTTTTATCTGCTTTGGATTATGGGGATCTGTTGTACGTGACTGCTGCTGTTCGATGTCTTCGTAGGATTGATGCTGCTTATCATGCTGCTTCACGGTTTATTACAAACTGCAATATGTCCAGTCACCATTGTGCATCATACTCTGGACTAGGATGGCCTTCAGTGACCACTCGAAGGACTAGTAGTTTCTACACTTTCATTTATTAAGCAATTTTGGGACTGCTACCTACATACATTTGCATAAGACAATGCTGAATCTTATTCTTCTAGCTCGCAAAAGTTTCTTTCTGTCCCTTTTTGCAGACAGAATTGTGGGTTTAGTCTGCACCTTATGCTTGGAACATGCTACAAAAAGACTGGAAACTAATTTAATAAATTTCTTTGAGTTATTGAGGCCAATTCCACAATATGCATATTTATCACTTCTGTGTCTTTACTGTGTAAATATGTCACTGTGTTTTGTGTTTGCTGCTGTCTGTTGGGCATTGGTACTTTTCCTGGTTAAACAAAAGTTAAAGGTAGTTAAAAAAAAACGATTCCATGTTTATTTCCTTTGTTTCCAGGTGTGGGTTCAACCAAAGAAGTGGCTTTTTCAGCCTTCCTCAATGGCCAGTACCCACCCGCTGACCTGACCGGAGACATTGTCCTGTCCTACAGCTCGCCAACAGGTAAATGAACGCTTGCAAGTTGTTTTCTCTTTGGATCCACCTTTAGAGGCTTTACGTTCGGCTCCCCTTTAAAACTGTAGTAGGTTTAGTAATAAGTAAACATAACATCAAATAGTAATATGGAAGATTCGTGTAAGATCTTTGCTCACAATTACATGTTTAATCCTGAAATTATTCATAAAACCTTAAATTTTGCTTAGTTGTAAAGATGGCAAAAGTTCATGTACTCGTTGTATTAAACGCTCATTTGAGTTTAGTGTAAAGAAATCAAGTGGAAATATGATATTTATAAAACTTGTCCTTATAGTAAATGTAATAATTTCTACAATAGATGGAGCTTTGGCATCAAAACCGTTATGAAGTTAGCGGCTGTCTGTTCTGTAACATCACATGTAGGGTTGTGTGACGGGTCTGAACAGCATCTGCTAACAGAGGGCTGAGATGGCGTAGTGACATTTGGGGTCCTTCCAAGTTCATCCCCTTGGCTGCCTCCGGGCATCTGTTTCCAGGTTCTGCTGTATTTCTGGAAGATATAAGTTTCTGAGGCAACAGAACCACTCTTTTATTTTTAAATGTCACAGAACTCCTTAAAAAAAAAAAAGATCTTCATTTGTTTGGAAATCAGGTCATGAAAAAAAAAAGACTTATGTTTTGTGCTATTGTTTCCCTTGGATTACATTTGCTTTGGCAGGCCTCTGTTGGTGGAACAGTTTTTCCTCCCCAGAAGCACACTTAATGTGAAATGTCTGGAAATATTGGGAAGTGTTCCTTTCTTGTTAAAGGGTTATTGTGATGCTATAAATAGTTTAAAAAATAAGGAGTCTGGAGTATTTCAATGGGCCTTAAAAAGCAAAGCAGCTTGAGGAGAGCATGTTGGAAAGTAATTTTGTGTTTTGGAAGGGAATCTGTTGGGCGTCAGGCATTAGAAAAGTCACATTTATCATGTAAAAAAAAAAAAAAGAGAATAAGTTTAGTTTCCAAACGAGCAGGTGCTGCGCTAAACCCAAGAGGAATTTTGTCTGAATAAACAAAGGAATAGGTGTTGATAAAAAAAAAAACCAGGAGGCAGAAGAAGATGTCACTGAAATTGTCCTCAAATCACCCGAATTGTTCATATAAGGCAAATACTGGGTATATGAAGAAAACTAAATAATTGCTTTCTTTTTTATCAGAAATTTTGATTTTCAACACATAGGCCAAGTGGTACTCATACATGAAATCAAAAGAAAACATTATGAAACCTTGATGGATAAAAGTGTTGATGATATTTACATAAAAGATGTTAGTCTGTGGAAGTCATTTTTGGTAAAGACTTGTGTTCGGGGAAATCATTTGCATTTGTTGCCTAGGTATAATTTCCAGTTTGAAACTTTCACTCTTGAATGTTCTGGACGTTCTTTCTTTGTTCTTTCTATAGAGTTTTTTGATAGGATACATGTCAGGGTATCTTGGGGACTTGTTGCATTTGGTTTGGAGGTTCTCTCCATGAATGCGAGTGTTCACACCAGGTACTCCGGCGGGAACTTCGCTAACACTTGACACCAGAGTGTGGGTTATCATGCAAACCGAAGGTTGTACCCAAACCCGAAATTGTTTTAATGAATATTTGTTTTTCCTCTGAAACACTGTGTGCACTGCTTGTAGAGTCCTATTCCATGGTAAGATACTTAGTGGTTCTCTTCAGGAGACTCTCTGTAGAAATGTAGTAGTGGTTACCATTTTCAATGGTTCTCCTGTGCTAGTCTCCAGCAATGCCTCGTCACTTCTTAACCCCAAAATGCTGTTCAGGCCTGGGAGGAATGCACCACTTTGTATTCTCTGCCACCCAGGGGTGATGATTACGCCTCCACACCACCCAGGCCTCACAAAACACAATCCCTCCCCGAGGCTACTATGTCCTTTTTTAAGCTCTACAAAGGCTCTGACATTTAAGAAGTCTGTTGACTTCTTAAAACCTTCAAAGGAGGCCCTGATGATGGTGAGAGTTGTTACAATCTAGAAAGAATTTCATTAGTGCCCCTCTGTGATTTTCCTAATACCCTGAGAGTGGGTTTTGCACAAACACTTGAGTGGGATCCTGTGGTCAAGTTGGCATGTACAGTACATTGGTCAGTCGCATGTATACTGAGTATTTTCATCCGAGTAAGGAATACTAACCTGCGAATGATAGTTACCATAAAACACGGCCAGCCAAGATTCACCGGTTGTTAAGGGCAACTGAAAACCAAAGATTCAAACTGATTATTTTTGTTTTTTTCCTTGGGAAGATGACCAACATCTACGCACACTCATGTCTCCACCATAATACCATGTTTGAAATCGCATTAGAAGAATTATTGTGGAGATGTTTCTCACTACCTCTGCCAAACAGGTCACATCCTTTTACCTTTCTTAATAGATTTTGGAGGAGGCATGTAACTTAAAATTTTTTCTGAATATATATATATATATATATATATGTATATATATATATATA
>JAVLVB010000902.1:51850-62623 GCA_032876305.1 Orestias chungarensis | reverse complement strand
TATATATATATATATATATGTATATATGTATATGTATATATATATATATATATGTATATATATATGTATATATATATGTATATGTATGTATATTTGTGTGTTTTTCCCAAAAGTATTTACAACTTTCTAGGGCTTTGAAGGGCTTACTTTTATCCACATATGCACTGAAGATGTTCTTTATCATCAGAAAATTACTACTTATCTTTATCCCTTTCATGCTGTAACCAAAGTAAAACTGAAGGAAATATCCAATGTAATTCTTTTATTGACATTGATAACTATAAAAATGCTTTTCCTTGACCGTAGTTGAGATAGATCAGTAGCCTAAAATGCCTGAAGGGTTTCTTCCTTTTTTTATGCCAGAGCCTTCCTTTTTCCCTCTGTCTCCTTTAGCCTTTTATTAGGGTTTCTGAGGAAGCCTGTCTCTCTCTGTTCTGTTTGTTGTGGTCATGTATTGAAGAACCTGTTTAGTAATGTGATACATAGGTGAGTGTAACGCATCGCACAATATATCACAAAAATATTGTCCTTGCAATGTCAGTGCTTGTAATGTTCGTATTACAAAGGACTTTTTGCAGTACACGAGTTGTTTGCTTATACATGTCAAAAGTTCTGAAGGTGTAGTTTTCATGCTTTTGCCACAATTTTCCTTATGCTTAAGCCTGCAACGCAAAGTCTTATGATCTCACACAAGACAAGCAGAAAGTAAGAAGAAGAGGAGGGAAGAATACCCACATAATTGCGAATGATTTTGATGAAGTTTTAATATTGGGCAGCCTAAGGTGACTAATTGTTATAAGTCCACAAGTCCAGCTAAAAAAAACACTTAATGTGACCGATCCCAGTTTATACTTTATATTATGAAGTAGTTTATATAATGTATAATGCAGTTTATATAGGTTTTATAGATTATGTCATGTGGTTTTTGGCATCAGCAGTTTAACCCAAAAAATGTTCTCGCAACGGCTGAACTTCTTTTAAATGAGTATTATTGTTCTTTCTCTTCACATAGAAAGTTTTAACAAATGGAGTCTTTACAAAACAGCGGTAGTGTTTTTTTAAAGCTCTTTAGACATAGAGCATTTGGTATTTTTGTGATTCAGTTGATCCAGATCATATGGTTTACTCAGAGGTCATTTCTATTGCTTATTTCCGTCGTACGTTCATTTATGCTGTTAGGTTTACTTTTTCTGATGGTGTAGAGTTGTAATCTAATCCCATGGAATAGGATATTGATAGAGGATCTGGTAATCTTGCTTTACTGGAGAATTTAGTCATAAATTTTGGTTTTGGATTAAATACATAAAAAATACCATGAATGCTGATACAAATTAAATTGTTTAGCTATGCACCGCGTTTTAATGGTTAAAACTGTTAAATGACTTTAAAATATTTATTATAAATATTTTTATCATCCTTTAGTCATGATAATTTTAAGGGATACTATTAAGGAGCCAGGTTTCCTCAAGACTGATGCTAAAAACAAAAAAAAATAAATTTGAAACTATGAAACTGCAGATACAACCAGACGGGTTGTATGTAAGTAATGTGTCGTTCTCTGCCCGGCAACAGCCGTAAATAACGGAAACATCCAAGAGTAGTTTGGGAGTCATTCAGACTTTAATAATCTCTTTAAAATGGTGCTTTAAAATGTAGACATGTTTAAAGCACCATAAAGGAGGCTTTTGATTGGTTTAGACTCCGAGTAACTTGATGAACAAAGATGCATCTGAACTAGTTAGAGAAAATAAATGTCAGACTTTTTTTGTGGTAATACATTTTATTTTAGGCTATAATATAGTTTATTAACAGTAAACAAAGGCAGTCATACAAAAGCGTGACTTTCATCAATTTTGCCAAGGAAACGTTTTCATTCAAGACCTCCCTCCGATTTCTATTGGCCTGCAACTCATCCATCTGCTTCGCATTCACCGTCTCTAAGGAAATCCTCTTTAACCAATCAAGTCAGATCCTAATCTTCCCTGCTTCTATGTTCATAGCTTAAAGGTTAGAGAAGCAGCAGACTTTTTAAATCCCATAGCAGCTGGTAAAACATGGCCCTGTGTTTTCCTTTTAAATATCCAAAAACGTTGTTTGGCAGGTGTCCTCGATTTCACAGACCAAGCGGGCTTTATGTCTATACTCTATAGATTGTACTGTAAGCACATAAAGATTAGTTCCAAATGAAAAAAGTATTGTAATGTTATTTAAAAGCAATTAAGTATGCAATATAAGTCCGATTTATCTTCTGATGGAGACCAGTTTATTGGATTTTTATATATTTTTTATCTGACTAGTTTTCTAGAAGCATTTCATAATAAACAGGACGCCCCTTTTTTCAGAGGACGTCTTCTTCATATTCATTGTCAACTTTGTTTAATTTTGTGACAACAGTCCCCTTTAACTGCACTGTTTGAGTGTGAGGCAATGAAACGGCTAAAAAAAGATTCTCTGTGAGAACATTTTCATATTTCTAGCTATTCAAATGTTGATTGAATATGTTTGATGTGTTCCTAAAAATGTTTTATGTATTACTAAAATGCAACTGAATGTTTGCAGATCAGAAGACCATTGCATCTTCACTGTATATATTTTTAAAAATGTTTACTTATTTTCCTTCCTACTTCCTGCAGAGCTTAATCCCAAAGGTAAGTATTGTATACGTAGTGCTGCTAGAAGTCCTAGATGCATACTTAGCCCCTATATGCTGCATTTGTAATCCCCAAACTAAGAATCCAACATTTTCACTCTCAGATATGTACTAATCATAAATGGTGCTCTGAATGCTTTCTAAGAATCCACACTACCATATGTACAGGAAGAGACTCCTTTCGAGTGTTTATGTTCCTGTTATGTGATACTTGGAAAAAGTATTTTACACACATATACTTTTTCTAACTCTCAATAGAATGTAAATATGTATTTTTAACTATTTCTTTCATGGAGCTTACAGAGTAATGTCTTTTTCTATTGCATTACTTGACTGACACACAGAGACATTCATTTTTCAACACTGTTTGTCATCATCATTTTACAACTCTCTTTGAAAGCTCATAGAAATTGTTCCCCTGGTATGCTCTAACTAAACCATCAACCTACCAACACTCCCTCTTTCTGATAGTTGTTTCCAGCTGTAGTTTTTCTAGTTACTCAGCAGTGTTCGTGTTAGTCATCTTTAGTTTGCGTGCTTTGATAGAAACTCCTTATCTGTTTTGGATTTTGGAGCCTCTGCAATATTGGACACCCGCAAACACTCATTGAACATTCAGTTCTTTATATGTAATTCACACGGCACAAATTCACAACAAATGTTACCTCAAGAGACATTTGTTTCCATTCAATTCCATGTAAATTCAATTGACTTTTTAGTAAGTAATCGTCTTGGGTGGACGTGGCCGGAGGTACTTTCTAGAGGAAAGGAAAAAAAGAAAAAGATAACTCGGTAAAAGAAAGTTAATGGCAGTGATAATTCTGTAAGTGGTTAAGGGGTATATTCTATTGGGGAGAAATACAAATAAATTACACAAATCGACAAATACTAGAGCTTCACTACACACATATATTGTGATGCTTTTGAAATGAGTTACTTGAATATATTCAGTGTTTAATGATATTTTAATCCATTTGAGATGCACCTGATTTATTGGTACAGCTAAACACAAAAGCGCTAAGCTAAGCAATAACTTTGTATGGGAGATTAAAGTAAAAAGTATTTAATATAGATGGTTGTAGCTGATAATGTCTCAATAAGAAAGACAACATTTAAAAACAGAAGCCAGAACCAAGGAGACACAACATGGATCCGTTGGTCAAGCAAGATATCAGGGCGCACATTAAAGTCAGGCATGTGAAGGCACATTCTGGTTGACAGATCTAAGGATTTAGGAAAAACACATGAGTCCAGAGCACAAGTCTCCAACATTGATCTTCAAGATCTACTGTCCTGCATATTTTAGATGCGTCTCTGCTCCAACATAGTCCCATTCAGCATGCCATTCAAGCATGCAAGCATTTCAAATTCTGCAGGACAGTAGATCTTTAGGATCAGAATTGAAGAGCCTTGGTCTAGAGGCAGAGACGGGCTTTATCCAGAAACAGAAGCTCGTGAGATATACCCACATATTTTCCTGTCTTCCTAGGCGAGACAGGGAAGTATCTGAAAAGAGAATAGGGTCATGAACATGCACTCAGGCCAAGAATTCTGGTTATCTACTCTATAATAGCCATAGAAACAGGTGCACGACTTAAGGCTGATTAGCTGCTGGCTTGCAGCGCACAGGTGAATTTGATGAAGTTAATTGCTGCCGCAGGGAAAACTGAGCATGCAGATCGGTCAGATTCACAACAGGAAACTGTATTTACAAGTTAAACATTAATGATGAGAAAAAGACAAAGTAGAATGATTATTAAGAGGTATGTCATTTTATTTTATTACTGTACTCATGGGTTTGATTTGTAATTGATATTATGGGGTAGTTGCATTGTACATTGTTACCCATTGATTACAATATATGAGGCTTCACTCTGTCTTTCCTCTTGATAGATTAAAAAGAATGAACAAATGTGGTTTTAATTGTCTCTACATTAAACTAAAACATGCAGAACCTATGGGAGTGAAGTAGGTAATGCGTACCAGCTGCAGCTTAGCAAAGCTTTTGAGGAGTGGACTGTGAAGGGATTGTTTCTTTTTATTGTTTTCCCTATGGCCAACGCAAAAACCTTAAGAGCATTTGCAGAAAATATACAGTATCCACACGTATCTTTTATACCCACACAGATATGTCGAGGATGACTTCACTGCAGCTGTGGATCAAACTGGATCCTGCTCAATTTTCTGTCTCCCTCTTTCAAGTAGGTTAGCTAACGTCCAGTCAATAAATAATAAATAAAAAAAGCTATTTATCCCAATGGAAATTAAATGTTGCTGTAACTCCTCTCATGCAAGTATTTTTTGTCATTGTTGACGGTGATGCTATGGATAGGGAGGATCCCTCGTAGCAGTCAGCCTTGCAAAAAACCTGAGGAGGTCTCTTGACTGATGAATGTTGCCCGTCAATCTCATTACTGTTATGACATTCTTAGTATCCAGACTGCAGATATGATATTCCACAGTAATTTATTCTGAATGACTCCACCAGTTGTTGGCAAGCACTGCTAATCCACCTCATTTGCTTTCACTAGGCCTCTTTAAATCTGTCCCTGGGCCAAAAGCTGAGTGGAGAGATGTTAAAGTTGGGGATTCCCTGAAACCAGACATAAAAATACTACATTTATTTTTGTTTGCCATGCTCATGATTCTTTTCTACTGTGTTACTTTCCTTCTCCTAGCACAAATTGTTTTTATTGTTTTATTAGTTGGTAAGAAAACAATTTAACATTAAGTTAATAGTAGTCTTCAATTCAGGGCGTGAGTTAAAGATTTCAGTTCATTTTTGTCTATAAAAAACCATCTCCAAGGATACACATAGTTTTTGGTTTGTCTCAATATCAAGCACTTTCTCTACCATGCAGAAGTGTATTTACACTATAAAAGTGGACTTTGGGTGTGTAGTGAAAGAAGACTGTAAACTGTTGAAAGGATTGTTCCTCTAAGACTTCTCGGTTTCCTGACAGCATGATTTATGAAGGATTTATAGAAACAAATTTGAACATGACCTTGTGAGACCTGTAATGCACATGCTGACATACAGTTACCGTGCTGGTAAATTTCTGTATTCAGAACGAATTCTGTAATGACAACTCGGGAGCGCTTAGACGTAGGATGGAGAAAGCAGACTTAAAACGCTGGTCCAGTCACGGACATGTAGAGAGAGCAGTCTCTTCTTATTTACCCTCACATTGGATTTTATAGAAACCGTAAGAAAATAGCGGTTTATATGTAAATCGGAAACTTTTAACAATTCTTTTATTCGTAGGTAATGTAACATCCAACAGAGTTTCTGCATAATCACTCAGACATATTTATGTTACCCTTCTTTTATTTTTGCTGAATGTGATTTGTTGTTTAACTATCCAGCCATCCAGAACGAGGGGTCAACGACTAAATTAGGCATGTAAGGACTGAAGAAACTGGACCACAGTCCGTCTCTCTATTTTAAAACTTGATCCATTTTTCCCCTCTTTTTTAGATTTGTTATTTTTGGCCGTATCACTTTCTTTTAGCTTCATGCCTTTCCGTTCTAGTATTTGAACCAAATTGAATTATTAAAATAATTACATAGTAATTGCTTTTTCTGGAATTAAAAGGTGCACAGTAGTTGTAGGTAATTGTTACTATTTTAAAATAAGCTGGGACTTTCCATGTTTAGCCACCTTCCAAACCCAGCTGTCAATTCCACTTATTTTTGCTCGAGTTTCTTTGATGTTGTTTTATTTCCATTTTTTTCCCCCATCAGTTTAGGTTTTCTCGTTTTTCCTGTGGTTACTTTTCTTCATCTCTCCTTAACAACTTTTTTTCTCCAACTTTCTTCCCCTCACGCTGGTATTTTTACCAAGTTTAGGTTTCTGTGAACCCCAGCACAGCTTAAGATCACAACATAGTTGTCTTTGTACCCCTTCTCCACTGTTACTATTTTGTTTTATTTAAAACCTTTTTTTTTTTTGCTCTTTTTTATTTATTTATTTATTTTATAAAACTTCCCTTTCGGGTCGTCTATGCACACCTTCACAGTTGGTGTTGAGATTAACTCTCTCAGCGCTCAGGTAATCTGAACACTAAAAGAAGTTACTGTGCAAACACATTTGAACCTTTTGGCTGTTTGGAGAGAAAGCCTGGGAGGTGATGTAGTCACCTTGTTTAATTTCACAACATGCTAAAGAGGAAGCCGGCCTTAAAATTAGAGGATGTTTATTAAGAAAAGAGCATCAAGGGACGAAGTGTGTGGACGAGTCCAGATAGTTGCAAGATAGTTTGTTTGTAGTGGTGGTGATGGTCATTTTAGTGTAATGAAAAGTATATTTTAACTCCGAAGTGTTTACCTTTCATTAGGAGTTCCCAGGGTTCTCCAGTCCAGGTTCAGTCTACCTCTGGCTCTGGTGTGTGTACCTTCATCTCCAGCCAAAACCACCAAGTTTAAGATCACTGTGGACACCAACCAGCCACCAGTCGATCTCAGCGCTATGTTTAAAGGTAATTATTAATGTGTTGTAATATAATATTATCACTAAGGCCTGGACTGTCGTGGGGTTGGGATCACTGTTTCCTTGTAGCAGTGAGGGCCTGGGTTCAAACCCTGTATGCGTGAAGTTTATATGTCCTCATTTTGCATGCATGGGTTTTGTTTAGGCACCCTGGATTCAAAAACACATCTTGTTGGTTAATAGATCTTTTGAATTGTATTTAGGTGTGAATGTCTGAATGGTTGTCTGTCCTGCGTGTTTCTTTGTTGTCCTGGACTGGCCTCCCTTGCAGGGGGTTTCCCACCTGTCATCCAATGATTGCCGGAGATTTCAAGAATCAATTTATTTATATAGCGGCAATTTACAACAGATGTCGTCTCAAGGCACTTTACAAGAAAATCAATTCAAATCATAGATGCATCATTACAAATCTGTTTGAAAAGGTTTCCAATTTAAGGAACCCCAGCAGATTGCATTGAGTCATTGACTTGCAGCATTCACTCCTCTGGAATCAGCAGACCAAAACAATGGCTTGTGTTGTTGTTGACTTTACAGCAATCCCTCATACTGAGCATGCATGTAGCGACAGTGGAGAGGAAAAACTCTCCTTTAACAGGAAGAAACCTCCAGCAGAACCTGGCTCAGTACAAGCAGCTGTCTGCCACGACCGTCTGGGGGTTTGAAGAGACAGAAAACTAAATTAGATTGACACCAGTCCCCCCTCAATTGATGTGTAAATATTTTCAGAAATTGTTTGGAACACGGAAGTGATTACCTTCTTAACATATTTTAAAGCATTAAGAACTTAATATATTTATAATCTTGATTGTTTTAAATTAGATTTTAACTACAGTCCATTAAATGAGAGTTTAACATTTCTGTGAAAGACATTGTTTAACAATAAGTAGCTAAAAGAACATTTATGTTAGCCCTGAATTTTAAATCTGACTATTATCATCATATACATTGAAATTGACCCATAGTACTATGGATCCCTTACTTTCATGGATCCCCCACTTCCCTCAATATGTTCTCAGAAATGTTGATGTTTGTCTCAACCATCGTACTTCAAGTTAAAGTTCAACAGGTAAATCATTTTTATCCCCAGTTGAACCAGGAAGTTGTTGACTACAAAAATGAAGCACCTAAAACAAGATTCCGCTTCTCTACTTCACTGGTGTCAACTTTTCTATCCATCCCTGCTGCAACGTTCCAAGTTTAAAAATGGCATAACTGCACTTCAGATGCAGGTGTTCAATAGGAAACAATAAAGATGCCAGAAATTATACCAATATTTAGTATTTTTTGCCTCTTTAAAACAATTACTTGCTTTGAACGGCACTCTGAAATCTGGCCGTGTAACGTTCTTTCGGAAGATCAGAAAAAATCAGAATTTTTTTAAATTTTAGAGACATTAAGGTACTTTTGTTTCGATTCTTATGAAAATCATGCTCTATTTATTTCATAGACCTTTTTTTATTGCCATCTAACCGTCGTGTTTGCTGCACAAGGACTTTGATTGAAGGCAAAAACAACACCTTTAAAATTTAAAGAGTTTGTATCTGTCAGAATGTTTTTACATTTATATGGATAATCTAACGTGTGAGTTTCATTTGGTGTTTATACGAATGTGTTGTGCATGGTTATCTGTGATTTCACCTATGGGAACCTTTTTTCTTTCCACTTATCCAGCAGTTGTCTACTTTCAGCAGTTTTGTTGTCTAAACACGAACTCAGCTGTGCTCTGATTGTGAGTTTTTCTTTCTTGAAGGTTTTTGTGTAAGCTTCCGTGGTGTTCGTGAAGAGTCAGACTGTATCTTGTTCTCCTTTCGTTGGCGTCACGTATCGTGATACATCCTCATATCTGTCTCATCACACTGTTTTCCTCCCCTCTGCAGAGTTCGCTGCAAAAACAGAAGATAAGGATGGGAACAGTTTGGCTTTTCAGTTTCTGTCAGGAGCCAAAGTTACTGTGCTGGCCTCCAAGACCTCCCGTGAGTCTGAGTGTGGTGCTGGTTAACCTTGATCTAGGCTGGTCAGAATAGAGGATTAAACTTTTTCCAAATAATATTCACAGCTGTTAATCTTATTTTTTAGTGCCTTTTGTAACCTTTTGCAGCAAAGTTAGCTCACGGAAAATTCCTGATAAGCTCTTTTCTTTTCATCACAACGTTTGCAATTCACTTTCTTTAAGGATGTGATTCATTTCATTTGTTATAAATACAATCTTTCACTGTGCCTTTCTCTTTCATAGAACGTTACCGCATTCAGAGCGACAGCTTCGAGGGCATGTGGCTTGTGGTGAAAGAACTTGTTCAGAGGTTCGATCAGCATTTCTCCACACTGGGAATCAAGGACTTCAAGAAAAGTTTTAGTGGCCCATTGCCACTTCAAGAGTACTTCCTGTCTGTAGACAATCACTTTCAGGTAGATATAACCCTGGGATGTCATGTGTAGGAGTATTAAGGATAAAAAAAGATTAAGACATGAAAATTTTTGCGTACCTCAGCTGCGTGTCAGCGCTCAGCAGTACCAGGATCTGCTGTCTGAGCGAGCCATCCAGTTCAGAGCTATCCAGCGCCGCTTGCTGACCCGATTCAAAGACAAGACCCCGGCACCTCTCCAAAACCTGGACACACTGTTGGACGCCACATACAACCAGGTCAGTGACAGAAACAGGGTGCATTTTCAACCTCTGAGGGGTGTAATTGCATATTTATTTCAGGAACTAAATGAGAAGAACAAAACAAGGTGGGCTGACCACTAGCTACGCTACCTCCAAGAAAAAAGACTGTATATATTTACAAGTCAAATATCCCACGTTCAGTGGTGGTCAGAGGTTTGAACCCGTGTAATTTGATGAAACAAGAACTGTGCCTTCTTTTTATTATTAGCCGGTTCAAAATGGTACATGCAGGTTTAAATATATACATAAACCCGCACTAATACATAGCTTAAGGGAATAGACATTGTGATATAGGACCCCCATTTTTCAGAAACTGTACACCTCATTAAAGTGGTTTATTTAAAGGCATTAAGTCGAATTTTGGGGATAATTAATTCATGTTCTATATGGTTTAATGTTGGTGCTATTACAAAAGAGTAAAAGTAGTGTGCTTTTTATTTGACATCAGGTTTGATGTGTGTTCGACTCAATTCTATTTTATTATTGCTAATGCAAATTTTTTTTTTTTAAATGCAGCTATCGTACACAAGCAAAAATCATCAACAACATAAAAGTATGCCTGAGAGAGAAATGGTAAAAATGCATCGGTAGTAAGCAGCACCTCTTTAAGCTTCTCTGGCCGTGTGCTTGAGTGTGTGTGAAAGTGGGTGTGAGCTCATACCTAATCGCCTAAACAGAGGAAGTCCATAAACCACCAGACCACAAACTCCACGCTGTAAATTGACTCTAACACATCATCATGTTGTGCCTGTGTGTAAATCTATGTTTCAAATGACCAATTTCAGTTTTAGATCATCCCAGTATGAATGTTTGGGGAGGATATGTTGGACGGACCATACATTGTGACACCTTAAAGTCTGGTCTCAGGGTCAACAATTTAGGTGCGATGTAAAATTGTGTTTGCAATTGAGTTGCAGGGTTTTGAGTTTATTCTGGTTGAAAGTTGTAGGTTTTTTTTTTTTTTTTTT
>JAVLVB010000902.1:35585-51750 GCA_032876305.1 Orestias chungarensis | reverse complement strand
ATGTTTAAAGCAAACATTTTGCGACATTGGAGATTGGTTGGATAATTCATAGGAGTGCTTAGATCCGTGTTTGTGGACTGTAAAGCGTAGGTCAGTGTAAAACTGGATATATATTTAAAGCATCTGTTGAGCTATTTTCTCTCCCTTCCCTGAACCCTATAACAAGTTAAAGCTGTGAGTATCTGAGTAAGATAAAGTGATGGTTGCTGTTTAATCTAGAGGCCCAACTGGTGGTCATCTTTTCCACTTTTCAAAAGCTCCTCGTTAACCGAACATGGCTGGGTGACATCATTTCCTCATTAGCTGGTAAAGCTGTCAGCATTTCACCGTTTAGCTCCGTGTAATCAGAGCTGTGCTGCATCCAGTCCTGTTCTTCGATACCTCACTCCTTTCAGGTAAAGGGATTTTTGGGATTCTCAGGCTTTAGTTGGAGCCTAATTAGAGGAAATGAATGAGTTTGTAGAATCACTGATTCTATTTAAGTTAAAATAAATGTTGTTCACCTTAAACCGGCTATGTGCCCTGCCCAAAAACCAACTCTGTTTAATAACTCCAACCTAAACAATTACATTAATTACATTTGTTATGATAATTATCTATCTAATTATAAATTGTCAGCTGGTATTTTATGTTAGAAGTCAGTGTTTTTTTTTTGTTTTTTGTTATTTTAAATATCTGCTGTGATCCACAATTGTAGCTTTACTTTGGCTTTAAACTGCAGAAGAAGCTGACGCCTCATTTAAAAAAAAAAAAATATATATATATATATATATATATATATATATATATATATATATATATACTTCCTTTGGAAGTTTAACAGACCTAACCTAAGAACAGTACCATCTGACTTAGATTCCACCCTCTTTAGATTATTTGTGAGGCGTTTTATCTGCGGTGAAACGCAGAGTGTTCTGGAAGAAAAATACCTTGACATCACAAGAATAAGTTGGGAATGTTGCTGGGGACGAGGATGTTATACCCATCCCTAATAGATGTTGGTGACAGACACAAACCGACAGTAAGTGAAACTATATACCAAGAACAAACTGTGAGGGTTCACTGTTATACTTAACAGTTTAATCAAGGAGGATGTGTGTCTGCACTGACAACATTCAGCACAAAAGTTGCATTAAATATAGCAGTCATTGTTCCCAATATTTTCTCATAAGCCTTGCTTTTGTAAAGTTCTGTGTGAAGTCTGCGCGACCTTGTAACTCACACTGCTGACCTTTTTTAAATCCATAAGTGTCTAGCTTTTCAAAATATCACCGTCCCACGTCGCTCCGGTTGATGTCTAGCTGCGAAATCACGACTCGCCTCCTCAAAGTAATGCTTTCCTCTGTCGGTCTTGTCTATCATTCTTATTTTCTCTCGGCCTTCCTCTCTCCGTTTCCCTCTCTTCCCGCCATCTAGCAAGCTCGCATGCGGGAAGTTTCTGACACATTATACACTCTGTAATGTATACACATCGCCATAATGGAGGCTATTGATGGCTGGTCGGAAGAGTGATGAATGCGTCAAATTAATAATTCATGTCAGGATTAAAAGTCGTGCTTCCGAGTTCCAACTCAGCATTTTGGCTGCTGATTTTAAAAAAAATATATTCCTCTTCCTGGTCTCAAGTAATACACACGGGTTTAAAAAGTGAAAATCCAACTTCTTTCTTTCAATTATTTGTTGAAATTTTTTCTAGATTATTTTGTTTTATATTAACTTTATAGTATTTTTGTCAGATCAATATTTCTATCTATATTTCCAGCAATTTACCGAATCCTTTGAGTTGATACATTGGTAATCATATAGGTATGGTAGAGTTTAATCTTAATTTTTATGTTGTTTCTAGTATTAAGCCTCACACATTTAATCAATAAGATGATGTTGGTTTTCTGATATTCTCCAACCTGGAAAATGTGTGTAAATCCCAGTATTTCCTATATACACCTTCCACCATTTAAAACTTGGTTTGACCACTTTTAAAGAAGAACTTTTATAAAGGTTTACCTCAGCCGTGGCTCCGTGCCTGCAATCACACCGTCTTCAGACTTGTAAAGGAATGTGTGACCAATCAGGAATGTTGGTGAACCAGGCACCTCTTTCATTTTGACTCAGAGGAATGTCTGCCGGGTAAATTTTCTGCATCAATCTTGGGTGATTGTGGGGGGAAAAAAATCCCTCCACCTAGCTCGTTAGCTGTGTGTGTGTCTCCACATGCAATGACCAGTCATTGCTGACGACTCGTCAGAGATAAGAGGAATATGCTCCCTCTGAGAATACTCTTGTGGTAGAGTGTGCATTTATGCGTCGGAGGATAATATTTCCATTGTTCATGCTGCCTTTGGAGGTTTATATTTTATTCATGAACTCCCGAGATCTATCAGGTCACATCTTACTTTAAATGTGTGTGCATTTGAATGCAAATGTGGCTGAAATCCAAAATATACCAAATCTGTCAAGCAGCCGCTTATGATTTATGAGTTTCAGTATAAAATGAGACTTATGAATGATGGTTTGTGATGTGTTTGTGTAGC
Source organism: Orestias chungarensis (assembly GCA_032876305.1). Classification (NCBI taxonomy): domain Eukaryota; kingdom Metazoa; phylum Chordata; class Actinopteri; order Cyprinodontiformes; family Cyprinodontidae; genus Orestias; species Orestias chungarensis. Next base: position 49,219 of record JAVLVB010000902.1, on the reverse strand, counting down.
TCATTGAGAAGACCAACCACCTATGGACCTTAACCACCAGTTTGTTTGGAGATTGTTTCAACTTTCTTCTGAATATTTATACTGTTTAAATGTGATTTTCTTTTTTACTGCTTTAAAAAACTCTATATGGCAGTCTTTTGACTTTAACTTTTGCCTAAGTACACTTCAGCTGGCAGAAGTGTGCATAGTGTTACTGTTCTTCTTTCTACACACCCTGGTAACCTTTTTAACTCCAAGCGGCCACTTAACAAAAATAAAAGAAAGCTAAAAGCCCTGAATGAGTCTGTGCAAGATCAGTGAAGAAAAGGCCAAAGGAGACTGCAAAGAGAGGGGGTCTTTTCAGTTTCAATAAATATTTTCCTCAGCACCATTTCCTCTTGAGGCGAAAAGCTCGTTGTTTGTTAGTATTAGCATTAGCGCTGGGCTAGCAGGATCAGCTTTCTGGGAGTTGGTGGGGGATCTCGGGAGCCATTCCTGGCCAAACCAAGTGGAGTCTCCCTGTAATTATGAGTTCAAAAGCTGGAAGAGGGTGGCCTGCTGACTGACGGGGTGACTGACAGGCCATCCAGGGGCCGAGCTAGGCCCCTAATGGAGGCTTCTGGTAGACAGCCACTTGATTTATTTGGCCCCAAATGGCGCTATAAACATGGTTAAACACTGGTCCCACTGAGAGCAGGACCACCAACTTTAATAGCCAGATCTGTCAACTTTGGTATCTTTTTAAGTTGAAAAAATGAAATGTATATTTAAAGCATTAATGTATTTTATTTTTTTTTGTGCTTTTTCGAGTAATCGATAAAATTTTTTTTTCATATCCCAAGTTTGTGTCATATTTCAATCAAGATTATGTTACAAAGTCTTTGATTTTTTTTAAAACTGACATCCTAAAGTTGGGCTACCTACGTATTGTTGTGGAGGGCTTAGAGGATGCTAATGATTGTAAGTTGTCAGGCGCTTTACCCTGGCAGGATCACCTATAGGAAATAGGTCCTAGGTCCCAAAATGGCTTTTATGATGATAATCACAAAGTTCAAGTGGGGTCGGACGATCTTCCACTCTGGATTTTACCCTGTTGAGGGGCACCAAGTGGTAGTTTTCATGCTTGTTGACCATAATCTTGGTTCCGGTATGTTTGGGTTACTACGATGAATAAGAGGGAAGCTTCGCTATGCCTTCATTATTGTGGAATGGGTCTCAACTGTTTTCTTTGCTTATGCACCAAATAACAGCTCAGATTATCAATCCTTTTTGAAGTCCTCTAAGAGATTGCTGGAATACGCTATTTGGGGACTCCCTCTTTTTTTCGCTTAAATGCTTATTGGCGGCAATGACGGTGACATCTGGAGGGGTGTGGTCAAGAGGTATGGCCCTCCTGATCTTAGCCCAAACTCGTCATAGATTCTACGTGAAGTCCTGTGGGAGTTGGTCCAGGAGTGGGGGGTACCAGTCCTTCATACGTACTACTACAGGCACAGCCAAGTTGTTTAGGAGATCCATTTTGGTGGACGCAAGATCAGGTCTCTGTAGTCGCCTTTGCGGAAAACGTGATCTTGCTGGTTTCATCAGACAGAGATTTCCTAATTTTACTGTCGCAGTTCACAGTGTAAGGTGGTAGAGGTGAAAATCAACACCCTGAAAAACCAAAAGGGTCTTCTATGGCTCAGAGATGAAGTTCTTCCCAGAGTTAAAGCATCCCAACGTCTTGATAACGATAATAAGGTAGGGGAAAAAAAGGGTATTTGATAGAAAAAATCCTGTTTGCAGTTATGAACCAGATGTAAAGTCACGTGCTAAGGGCGAAAAAAAATAAAAGCACGGTAACCTACAGGAGGAAAAATCACAGGAAGAGCAGGTTATGGAGCATGGTCAGATTGATGGAAAAATCCCGCAAGGAAAGCTAAAAAAAAAAAAAAGAGATCAAATACTGAGCTGGTTGGGGGAAAATAACAAAGCAAACAGCTGAGCTAATCAGCGAGGAAGTGGAACAGCTGTTGTAGAATGCAAGCAGAATAGCAGATGGATACTTTCCAATACCTGACTTCAATACATCCTGACGAACTCTTAATAATTGTAACATTATTTTGCTTGACGGAATTTCCTGTGCTGTTGGGAATGTGAGGAGTCTGACTTACAGATTTATGTAAATGAATACATGCACAAGTTGTACCTTATCGGGTGATATTACTGAACTACATAAGGAAGCTTAGAGCACTGCACGCAGCAAAGGATAAGCCTATAACAACCGGTCCACATGTAGAATACATGGCAACGCTGGTCTCATCTGCGCTATCATTTAAAGCAACACTAAGTAACCTTTCAACCTTTGTAATATTTTCATAACTTTTGTGAGTATACGACGATTTACAGGTCGTAGAATGACACCTCTGTCATGGCCCGAGGGGGTCCGTAGCGCTTTAACCGGCACTAAGCAACTTTGAGGAGGGTGGCAGGAACCTTAACACACAAAACATCTGCAAATGTGCTGACTGCTTTACGGCATAAGTCACTTCCCCCGTTTTTTATTTTCAACATCATCACATAATATTGTTTTACCACTGTTAGATTCATCACTTCATCTCTATTCATCCTTCACACAGACACTGTAAAAAGAAATGTACTTCAATCCAGCTGCAGGCAACCAGGAGATCAGTATTTTACGACGCTATGCGCTGGTGCTCATGGGAAATGCAGTCTTCCTTCAGGCAAAACACTACCGCTTTTGTCCACTGGCAGCCAAAATCGACCAAAACTGAAACTCCTTTGGTGTTCCTTCACCACGCCAACCAAGAGCTCAAAGCGTCATGATGACCATTAAATTACATACTTATATTACATTTTTAAAACTTTTAAAGGGCAAAATGCTTTGGTTGTATGTTTGTCTATATCTACTTGATTATCTCTAACTAAGCATCTCATCCATGTTCTTTTGGGTATATTTTATTCTCAGTGGACTGATGGGTCGCTATTGAGTGTCTATTCACTAAAACTGGCAGAACATAAGGTTTTATCGGGAGTGAATGGCAGTTTCTCAGGAGCCACATGTGTTTGATATTCACATGGGGACACGCTCTTCCTCTCTCAGTCTTTTGCCCCCAGGAGAGGTTTCACCCTGAGAACAAACACACTTACATTTGAGTTTTTACTGTCTGGCCATCAGACACACTGAGACCATTCTGGAGGCTGAACGAAGCCCAGAAAAGTGGCGGAGGTCTCGTTTGTTTTCCTTAAGATTGTCTGTTTATGTGACTGTCTTAAAAATGAATGGCCGTCTTTCCTTCAAATACCTGACAGTCGGCACTCTGTTCACAAGGCTGAATGGTGTGTCCAGTGAGTTTGTTTGTTTCCATGATTATTATCTCACTTTATCTGTTAATGAGGAGCTCCTGCAAAATCAAATTTACTTCATAGACTGTCAGTCCTTCATATGCACACAAACACACACCCACCCACACACACACAGATAAGCTCTTGCATATGTTTTCTAATGTTTAAAATAATACAACCAGTTGTGTTTGATGGCATTAATGTGTAAGGTTTAATCCATGAACATAATTGCTTACTCATTCAAGTATTTAGGTTCACATTTTATTAATTTTGCTTTTTTACAAACTTCGGTTTGGTTCTGATGCATTGTTTAGTGAACTATTACATTTCCAATTACATTAATTTACACAGAATTTATGAAGACAGCATATTCAGCCATTTGGCAGGACTTTGACAACCGGAATCTTAACGTCATGTTGGGGACATATTGATGACGGCATCGCAATTTGCATTATAGTTTCGTGTTTTCCCTAATATTACAAAGCACTGGAATACATTAAGTTACCATGTAATTAGCAGAACAATCAAACAAAAACAAATAATACAGATTAAAACATACATGAATTCATATAATTTTTCTGTTTGTTTTTTGAACAAGCCAACTAGACGATGTCCGCATTTCTAAATTGTTGTTGACTTATACTGGTCTCCTGTTTCCTTCCAAGTTGCATTAGGTCATTAATAAGTAAAATTGAAGTGCCTCAAAGTTGACCGCGTGCTGCCTCGTCGTATCAGTAAGATCAGATACATTTGTCTGAACTAGCTTTGCTTTTCAGCACAAGCTAAAATCTGCTGTGCTCAGATAGGTTTGAATTAAGTCTGGCTCTAATTTCTTTTAATTTCCTCAGGTTTGTTTAGATCAAGTTCCATCATTTTTTTTTGTGTACCCCTGATTCTAATCAGGTTGAAGACTATTGAATGCTGCTACAGTTGTGGGTGGAGTATATAACAATCTACACCTTTTTTCTTTTTGTTTACCTGGGTCAAGCCACAACTTTTGGGCTCAGTTTGTACTTCAGCATGAATAGCATGTTAAAATCTGGAAGGATGAGGAGAGAAGTGAGGATGAAGCATCTGTGCTGCTCTTTATCAGACATAGATGACCTGCCAGAGGATTTCCTCATAGATGTGGTGAAGCTGGAGTAGACTTTTATTATTAACATATGGAAGCGGTCAGCAGTGGGAGGGGTAGGAAAATGTTAAGAAGGGGATCAGAGGGAAACATTCAGGGGAAGATAGAAGAGATGGAGGGATGAAAAGGCCGAGACTAGAAAGACCGAAGCACAAAGGATGACCGTTGTGTCTATACACCGAATGTGAGGACACAGGGAAAATAGGAGAAGAAGAAGAGGTGGACTGAGGGAGTTTAAAGGCACATAAAAGAGTGAGATTTGAAAAAAAAGAACAAAAAAAAAAGATTAAAGCAATTTTTGCACATGCACTCCAGGCCTAAACTATATGAAAAAAAAGAAATCTTCCAGAGGGTCTTTATGCAGGAACGTAGATGTCCTCTGTATTCAGTCCAGATATCTGAAGCTTATTCATCCAGGTACCAAAAACAGAAGACGAGACCGTATTCCCTGGCCCGTTTCCTAAGACGTTGAGCTCAGAGGAGATCTCGCCTCACAGTTATGTCTGTTTTGCATTCAATGTTGTTTTCGTGTGCTTGTCGCTTTTATGGATATTTTTAAGTTCATGTGTTTTAGATACCAACATAAAAACAGTCATCAGTGAACCTCATCCACAATTCTTGACATGCACAGGATAAAACAGCTTTTTTTTTTTTTTTTCTTCACATTAGTCCCTGGGCACATCACCCTGATGCCACTCTGTAACATTTCCAGCTGGAATCTATATGTTTAAGCAAACACAGAGTTCACATTTTATTATAAACATATTCTTGTGAATGCATATTTAAAAAAAAATACTAAAATGAATATACAAACTAACAAAAAGGGATTATTTTAGAGAATTGACAAAAAATGCAATACAGATTAATGTAAAACGGGTCTAAAAAAGTGGCAAAGAAAGTGTGTAAAATGATGCAGAACAACAATGATTTATGTCTTTGTCCTCTTTTATTGTCTTGTTGGTTATCTAAGATGAATCTAATATTCCCTGTTTTATCTGATTTTATTTATTTCGTTCCTGTCCTGCAAGTGACAGGTCTTTATAACATAGTAAAGGGACAGTACTAAGAAAAGCATAAATAAGAGAAACCATGGGAAGCGTATTACTTGAACACAGAAATTAATAAGCAAAGAACCAGACAGGTAAAATAAGTTTTAACAGGAAGACTAAAAAGATGACCTGTTAAATAGAAAATGATACAATCCTTTTTTTTTTAAAGGTATACCAAGGTCAAAAAAGAAACAATAGTATTCAAGCCAACAAACCTGTGTCAAAACTTTGTATACTAAAATTTGCCACGTTCTGTAGAGACTCTGTAATAGGTTATTCACAAAAAATCTGAAATATCACCCGATTTGAATCACAGTACATAAAAGTAGTCCAGCCTGCTAATGGCATTGTTGTTTGATGTTGTTGCTAAAACCAGGCAGACGATTTGGAAAGCAATCGGGCTGGCAGAAGAATAGAGAAGGCTAGATTTAAAACCCTTTTGTTCTTCAGCTTTAATAAATTTGGACAGATCACAGACGCCAGACTAGGTTTGATTTTTACACTTGCTCAGTGGACGCTGACTTGAATGACGTTTGGCTGCGTTTGGAGTCAGAGGTCAGTCTTGACTCTGTCTGTGTTTCAAACCTTCCCTCCTCTTGTTTTTCTGGGAGACGTGTTTTAACTCTAGCATCGAAAACCACAGCGGCCTGCTGTTTACATTCGGCACTGGTTGTGGGCAGCTTTTGTTTAGCCCCGATGTAAATGAAACCTGCGTTGCAACTTACAAGATGATACGTGTAGTTTCATGCTGTTTAGCAAAAACTGTAAACATGTATGATTTCTTTGAGATGGTGTGTTTGACGACCACAGAGAAGTGGTGATTGAAAAATTCCTTTTCTGTTCTTGGCTTTTCGATGATGGCTGTAACTTTCCAACGCAGCAACATTGTACATGACAGTTGGCTTATGTAAAATGATGTATTCTGCAATCTTAGGAAAATAACAACTGAAAGTCAAAAAGTTTAATGACATAAAAATGAGGAAGGATACAGCAAGGGGTGCCTTTAAGTCTAAACTAATCTTGAAGCCTGTGATAAAAGAACATAATATATATACAACATATCTTGTAGCAAAAATACAGAAACTAATGTAACATAAATATGGCATATTACTGTTTTTTTTTATCAGGCCGTCCTAACAATCCCTGTCAAATTCATTTACATTTTTTTCCACAGAAAAATAGAATTTTTTTAAAATACTGCTTTAGGTGTGTAAATCTGTTCTCTGCAAATTTGGAGAAACAGTGATTAAGCTACCTGCTTTTTAAATTTTATTTAGGAGCTAGACTAACAATACAGTCTTTTCTGTCCATCCTACTTTGCTTAGGATCCACTGCTGTTAAAACCCAGATAAATGCTAAATATATGAAGCAAAACATTGATAAATGATTTCATAGAAGGCACAAGTTACAATTAATTCATGACTATCAGCTGTTCATTGGAATTTTCTCGATTGTATTTCATTCATATTCAACATTAATATTATGCCAACTTGCTGGCATTGTATTTGTACGTAGCATTTTCACGAAAGTTTTGCTAACCATTTCAACTGACAACAGATTTTAAATAAAGAAAAAAAAAAACACTTAAATTTAAGTATATTTGGGACATTTAAATTAGATTGTTCTTATTTGCATACTCCTTATTGAGGTTACATGTTTTTTGATAACAGAAAAGGATCACTGATAGAAACAAAGCTAAGAAATTTTTTAAACATTAAATATATCCATATTTAAATGAAGGTTTTGCTAAAAATATTTCCAATTTATAACATTTTTCTATGAAATTATGCTAACTAAAAATGTTAACTGTTAGTCTTATGTTTAATGTTTAAATATGCTCATACTCATTTTATATTAACCAGAAAGCCGTTGTTTGCCTCTCTATATGGAGGAACAACTCGCCCATTAAAATAATTTACACACTCCAGTGAATATAAACCAGCTTTAATATACACACCCTCCCCTCATAAAAGAAATCCTGCCATATGCCTCTGATTTCTGATTAAATACATTCCTCTTTGCTACAGGAGGACGGCTGTAACAATGATCCCTGTATTCCAATATTTAATTAGCTCTAAATATAGCTGTACAAAGTATGTCATGTGGTCTGACTGTATGGAAATCATAAACATAATGAGAAAAGCTGGCATTCTCTTGAACTTTATTATATTGAAATATTTAACATATCAGCATTCCAAGCTGCAGCTAATGGAAACATCATTGTTTGCATTTTAAGTAGCAAATACAGTAAAATCTAATAATCACTTTTTATCTGTTTTGAGTTGGTCATGTTCCATTAAAACATAAATACTTTTTCATTATTTATATTTCTTATTATCGCCTATAGTAACTAACACTCTGGTTAACCCCTTATCATGGAAACTGGATTTAGATCACGGGGAATAATTAGTTTGACTATCAACCTCTCACAGTCCAAAAACATGCCGGATTGGATACTCTAAATCAGGGGTACTCAAATAGAAATGAGGAGGGGCCACTTTTTTTTTCCGGTGACTCAAGGGGCCATTTATTGGGACCACGTATGATAACGTATCATAATATAAAATATGTATAACATATTTTATAAGATAGCATTTTCTTTTTATTAAAAACAAAAATATTACCTAAAATAAAAATATAATTTTCATTTGGGCATATATTAAAATAATAACTCTATAAAACCAAACAATACCCTGTTCAAGATTAAAAAAGAAAAGAAAAATGCCTTCAGGCAGCCCATTTCTTGTGCTTTGTTTAACAAACATCATCTCAAGCATCTCAGCATCTCAAGAAGTATTTCACATTTCTCACATGTCCCCCTTAATGGGAGAAATTGCCTCTTGTTTCTTTGGCCAATGTTTCAAACCTGGACTTAAATGGTGAGATTGCCAGGGAGACACACTGATGCATGTGCTCGTTCGTTAAGCGACTCCGGTACTGATTATTAATTATGTTCATATTTGAGAACCCACATTCACATCTGTATGTGGAGCCGGACATTGTAAGGATGTGAAACTTTCTGTTCACTCTGGTTGGAACTGGTGGTTTTCGCTGTCCAGTTTTCTTTTTGGAGCAAATTTCGAGCATGCCATTACTGCTCTGGTCGGTAAACGTGTGGCTGCTGCTGAGAGTGACAGTCTCGAGTTTGGGAGGGCTGCTATCTGTTTATCCTCGTCATGGAGGCAACCCCAAGCCTCGAATTGAGAGCGCGCCGCGCGATTTCAAAATAAGAGCGCTCGATTGAATTTTATTTATTTATTTACTTTATTTAAAAAAACTTTTCCAAACAGCTCGTTAGCCATTAATAGATACCCAAAGGGCCACAAATGGCCCCCGGGCCGCTATTTGAGTATGGGGGCACTAAATTGTCCTTAGATGGGAGTGTGTTTGCCCTGTTTGTCTCTCTGTTGCCCTGCGATGGACTGACGAGCTGCCTTCTCGCCTGATGTGTGCTGAAGATAGGCACCAGCAGACCCCCGCGACCCCACAAAGATAAGGGGTTGGTCAGACAAATAAGGCAAGCCTAATTGTGGATGGCTTTGAATCAAAGAACAAGAGTTTAGAAAATGATGTTAGATTTAACTTGGAGCGAGTATAACGCTGGAAGACAACAGAAATGTGGTTTAAGTAGGGGGTTTGGATGTAGAAACGGAAGACAGTCGGAAGATTGTGAAGTGATTTACTGAGGAGACCAAACAGAAGGGAGTCACAGTAGTCGATTCGGAACGTCATAAGGCTTTTGTCAAGAATGTTGATGTGAGGAGTAATGGAGTGTTTACTTTAAAAGATGAAGCTCAGACTCTTAAACTGAGCAAAGGAGGAACATAGAAAGTTGTGTAATGAAAAGAAAATGTTTGACCCTACAAACTATGAGCTCCATTTTATCAGATTTCATTTGAATAAACTTGTTAGAACACCAGAGATTTAGGTCACTGAGACGATCAGTGAGGTTGGAGGGTGCTGTTTAGTCTTGCAGACAATTAAAGTTGAATGTCATCTACATAAAATGGAAATGTTATGTAGTTTTGGGGGACTTGACCTAAAGGAAGAAGGCAAAACTGTAGAGACTAGGGAAGACTAAAAATAGATGGACTGAAGTTGTATGACCTGAGAGTGGACAGCAACATGGGATTTGAACCATTCATAGGATGTAGCAGAAATACGTCTTGAGCTTAGTCTGTGGGGAAGGCTGGTGTGATTAATTGTGTCAAAGACCATACTCAGATTAAGGAAAATGAGAATGTGTAAAGGACTAGAGTCAGCAGCAAGTACAAGATCATTTGTAATCTTTATGAGAACATGTTCTGTGCTGTGGCGAAACCCAGATTGAAACAGTTCATACAAACAATAATTTGATGAATCTGAGTGAAGGTGACCACCGACCACTTTTTCTATTCCTTTGGAAATATTAGATGATATTAGAGATTGCTGAACTAGCAGGGGTAAAGACCTTTTATGACCCAGTCTATGTACACGTGTGACCCTGTCTTCAGTCACCTTCTGCAGAGTCAACATCTCTATTTCTGGTTGTTGTCTGGTCCTTCCACTGTCTCAAATCAATTGCTGGTTTATAAGATTACACATATGTATTCAGTAATTAGTGTCTCTGTCAGTGTATGCATTTCTATGTAACTGAAAGTGTGGCAGCCATGTGACGCCAAGCCGAGGATATTTATCTTGTTTTAGTGAAGTCCCAGAGTTCTCCTTCTTTTTTTCTCACTCACTCACTCACTTCCCTCTTTTTTCCTCCCCTCACTCCTTCAAAAGAGACCATTGAGAGAAATGCCAACTCACATGGTGTGAGCATTACCCGCACACACTATGACATACACACGCACATCCTATCAAATGTATCTGTGTTGGGGAAAAGGTATTTAGAGTGATTTTCTTTTTTGGTGTGAGCAGTCGTTTTCATCTTTGCATGTGTTTTCATGTTTACTGAACTATTCACGTGTCTTTGTGTTGTTCACATATGTGGTGTTCACGTTACAAGGCTAACTGCCTGTTTAAACCCATTAGGAGTTTAAGTGAACATGGAAGATGTTATCTGTGTTATAATCACAGTAGCTCCACTAGTGATCTCTTGTTCTTAAAATGAGCCTCCCTAGCATTCAGTTCTCACTGTTGTAAGATTATGGAGTTTCATCAGAGCTTGCCAAAGCTCCTTAGCTCTAAATTAGTGTCGTTTTCACTGGGACCACAACCACAACCATCACCTCAGACCTGGCTTGGTGTGTACGTGGGTGTGTGTGTGTTTGTTGGCTTCTCAGGTCTCCTTGGTCTGGACTTCATCAAGTGTGCGGTTCAGCTTGGACCAGGAAACTGTCTGTGTTTGCATATGTGTTTGTATAAAGAAGATCTGTGTGATTATGTGTGTCAGTCTGTAAGTACAGAAGGTTTTCTTCTCTTTTTCTATCAGAAGGAAACGGTTATCTTTAAATGCAGCTGCCTTTTATGATCACAATAAACAACCATGAAAAGGACTTCAGGCAGCACTAGTTGCTATTAAAGACTTCGTTTAGATCCAAAGGGCAATGTTACACTTACTTTATTTTACTCACAAAAATCTTGTTAAGGAAGTTTTATATATAGAAAATTTTAACCCCAAGATATAACATAAAAACAGTTTTGTTTCTTGCCATTGTTGAGTGTTTTTTTTGCTTTTTAATGCTGAACCCCACAGTAAAAAAAAATTACCTTTAAACCAGGCCATAGTATTATAGGACATGACAAAGGGGTCAGAGGGTAGCACTTTCTGGCCCCCCGAGATTATTAGTAGTGCTGTATCTTTTGGTGTCGTCCTGAAAAAGGTCTGATTCAAGAACCTGAGGATCTTACAGTTGCTGGTCGCAGACTTTGTGTTTCTGCTTCAGCATGGCCTAAAACGGCTTGTGGCTGAGTGTAAAGCAGTTGAGATAAGAGTCAAAGCAGTAGGAGTTTATGACTTGTTCATTAGTGTCGGTTGGACGGATTGGGTTTATAGAGTGAAAAAAGAGCTATAGCAAAGCCCTTTATTTTCTCCTCAGTGGTGATGACCAAAAGAGTGGGATCTGAGGTACAAGAGCCAAATAAGCTCTCATTCTTGATTGGCTGGACTGAGACTTAAATATTCGTAGAGGAGCTCAAGATGCCCTCGATTTTTAATACACGTACTATAGGGAAGAGACTCTCAGGGTGACCCAAGAACTTGCTGGCCTGGGAACACATTCAGATTATCTTGGACAGTGGCATCCCCACCCCAGTCTTCAAGATCTGCTCTCTCTGACATACCTTAATGCAATTAATTGGTTGTTATCACACCCTTTCCAAACTTAATGAAATACTGAAGAGGATCAGGACTCCACCCTAGAATAGGCTGCTTAATGTCACCTGGGAGAGGGATCCCTGTTTTTTTTTTGTTTATTTATTTAGCAGACTCTTTTATCCAAAGTGACTTACAAAGTAGGCAGCAGTGCGAAGGGTCTTGCCTAAGGACCCACACTGAATGCTGTTGGTCTAGCCCAGGCCTGGATTTGAACCCAGGCCACCAGTACAAAAGTCAGGTGTCTTACCAATTGCGCTATCCAGCCGTACCCCACACTACTTGATATTGAATGTTTATAAATCATCGATTTTTGCTCTACAAAGGGTATGGTCACAAGTAACGAGAATTAATAAATTAATAATTGTTAGAATAACAAAGATTAACATGTTAAAAGAAGAACATAACCGCTTGAGTAGTCTTTACAATTATGTATTGCAGCAATTTTGAGGATACGCACCCAAGTTTTGCTGAAAGTTTACACGATCTCCTTAACACAGACAGTAAGAAAATAACAGGACGGACAAAAACACTAACCAAAGATGACAGGCTAACCTTTATTCGGAAAAAAAAGATCATTGGAGAAGGAAAGAACAGGTGGAAAGGAGAAAGGAACTTAGCATGTGGTAGTGTCTCTGTGTGTGGTGGTAATTTTTAGTCTGTGTGTTTTGTCTACCAAGATTAGACTGCCTTGCCTTTTTGGTCTTTGACCACAAACAGACAAAGCGTAGTCCACAGACAGAGTCTACATTGTCTGTCTCTCTCATTTTAAAGTCTGTTACATTCCGACTCAAAACCTAGAACTATCTCAAGTTTTCACACTAAATAAGTGAAATCCAAAAGATTTGCCTGTGGAATTCCATTTTTAAGCTTTGACACCATACATACATGTTGCACAAGTAAATACAGAAATACATATCGTCTGACACGTGGCAATAGTACAACAACGGTTCCATTGATGTTGCTTTCCAGTTAGAGAAGACCGTTATGTCAGTGGATAAAACTGCATATTTGAAGGTAGAAGGTATTTTATTAATCTTAAACATCTATCATTTTCACCAACTAACAGCCTTTTCAAGACTTCTTAGTGGGAGTCTTAACAACCATAACAACCATGTGGTTGCTCCCTGTTGTGTCTCTGCTGGAGGCAGGTGGTTTGGTATGTTGGCCTTAGAGTCATAGTTATGAAACACATTTATCAATGAGTCCTTTTTCTCTGGAAAGAATCTGAATTGGATTCATGACTCCATGTTAAAGTCAGAAATAATTTACACGCTCTTGACTGTGCCTTAACACAACCTGATCAGGGATTACTCGTGTCATCAGGCAGCTACATAATATTAAATGACCTGTCCATTTATTACCATATACACCATATATTAACCAACAGATTTTTTTTCTGTCACCTTAAAAAAAAGATAGCATGTACTGTTTTTGAGTTCAGGAAAATGATAAGGCTTTAAGTTATAAATGGTGGAGTTATACAAAAATCTCTAAGCAAAGACAAATGCATATCTTCAGATTTGATCAGCAATTATGTTATATTCTTTGACTACAACTTTCATATAAAAAAAAAAAATTCAAATTATAATTGCATTACCTGAACCATCTATTTGTTTAGCTACTAAATAACTGACCATATTTGTTTTTCAGCTACTGCATTTGTACATGCTAAGTATCGGAGGTTGGTGCGAACTGTTAATGACAGACCATCAAGTGCGCGTGCGGCGCGTGCGTGCGTGTGTTGAGTAGAGAGAAAGGTCCTGTGTGATTATAGGCCTCCTTGTAAGGCCAGAGAGACTAAATATGGCTTCAGACTAAACAGTGC
>JAVLVB010000902.1:20460-35485 GCA_032876305.1 Orestias chungarensis | reverse complement strand
CGGCAGAAGACTAGAAAATAACTTGAAGATATTTTTATGAACAGACGAACTGGAGTTCTCTTCACTTGTTTGCGTTAAAATTAATCTAAATTGCACATGACGCCTGCTAATTAGTTCAATTATCTTTCTGTTTATTCGTTTTATTAAATAAACCTGAGAATTACGGTTGAACCTGAATGCTTTGGCCCATAAAATTGATTTATATTTGAAAATATTTGTTATTTGGCAGTTCCGCCTCATTTTCAAATTGTTTAAGTTTAAACTTTTTAATCGTTTCATACTTAAAACTTGGTTTTGGCTAATTCTTTAGTGCCAGCAACAAGCAAGACCGATAAAACATTTTTTTAAATCAAGTACTTTATGACTTAATTTTAACTTTCTATCTAATCATCTTCTATTTCTTTCTTTAAATCTATACAGTAATAATCTACAAAAATGCTACACGGCTTTTTAATAAAGCGTTATTTAACACTTGAATTCAACCTGTAGCTGATACACTATATGACTGCTAAATAAAACAAAAGGCATGACGTGCAAAACTATACTATGTCCACGAGGAAGCTGACAGATCAAGATGCCTACTCTGTGAAGTGCTAATTGCAATATAAAGGTTAACCTTGAATTTTAGAAACCTCATTGTTTGAATGGGAAGAGGTGGCTTCAAATCATAATAAAATAATAACCTGTTTTATACCCAACCCCAACTGTCACAAATTCACTGGACTCCAGGAAGGAAAGATGCTCTCCTATAAACTCTCAGCTGTGTGAACAGTATTTAATACGCCTGTGTGAGTGTTTCGAACTGAAGCAGTGCTTCCAAATAAATATTTCCACAAGAGAAGTCTCATGTTAAAGGTCTTTTTCCTATTATGACAATTATAAGAGTGTTCTTTTTTATTATTGAAGGCTCAGATTAGCCAATGGACGTACATTTTTCTTTATTTTAAGAGAGAAACGAATCCAAATTAATTACTTTCATTTTTTCAATAGTTTTTTGTTTTAAGATAAAATGTCTTAAAAAAAACCAGTTTGTTCCAAAAATGAAAATAATATAAGAACTTAGAACAAAACTTAGCATATATCTCCACCAGTTTCATTTATTGATGAAACTAAAACCTAATCCAACTTGAGTGACAAAAAAAAATGGATATAACGACACATAGTCTTTTGACAACTTCTGTATACAATTGAGAGAAGTATTTTTCATTACATTGGATTTGGTAGTCGTAGTAGTCATCATTCTTTCTAAGCCAGGGGACTTTTATAAAAATTAATATTTTGATGTTTCATTTTAGGTTGTTTTCAGTTTTTGGAAAAAACGGACAAAAGTGTGCTTGCTTTTTTTAAATTTTACTCTTTTCAACATAAAGCCAACTAAAACATATCGAGATCAACACATCATGCTCAAGGAAAGTTGAAACTCTTTGAAAAGTTATTTTGCATAAGGTTTCAAATGCATTTCTTAGCCTTTGGAACTCCAACAAAAACACTAGTGCGGGTCAATATCCATGAAGAGAAGAAAACATGCAGGAGAAGTGAATCTTTTTAGGAGTGGCACACCCACCAGAGTAACTCAATGATTGTTTAGAGATCCCAACATAATCTAAAACGTCTAAAGCAGAGACGTGAATTGCATGTTACAAGATGTAGATTGTTTTTGTATTTAAATAAAAAAGTTTATTTATTTAAAATTTTGATGAATTTACTAAATAAGAAAACACACATTTTCATTATTTGCTTATAGACATTAAGGGACAAAACCCCGACTGATGTAGTTTCCTAATGAACCTCTGAGAACAAATGCATAAAAAAAATAATTGTTGCAGGTGTGTCAGTGAGTTTTCTTACACCTATGAACTCTCAAGCATGCCAAAAGGTTTAGTGTATATTTTGGCAATTAATGAAGGTTTAACCCAAACACACCCAGGCGGACACACACAGAACTCGCAGCTGTTGCCATGAAAAAGGCCCTTAGGCTAAAACATATCACATGGTATCAATGCTCACTTGCTAACTTTTCTAGTTGTACGTGTCTGTGCCTAGTCTCTTTGGGAGGTTGTCTGAGGGTGTTTGTGTCAGGGGCATGTGTGTTTCAGCCTGAATTGATTTAAACGCGTTCTCCTCAGGGCATGAGTATGTCAGTGTATCTATTTGAACTTTGACCCGAACAACACTTCTTTAAGTGCCTATCTCTTAATGATGTGTTTATGTGTGTACACGCTCGTGTTGGTGTGCATGTTTAAGACTCACACCCTCCACATCCTCCCTTCAGTTTCCTTTCGGCTGGCCAGTCATCCAGATGTTTTTAGGTTTTCCTGTGAGCAGCTTGCTGATTTAAAAATGTCACGACCTGTTTCATTAATCAACATTTCTTGACTTGTTCCCTAGCTGTTGTACTCTAACTCCTAACGCTATGAGTTAGAGTATGTCATAAGTGCATCAAGTTATAGACAATTTGTTGGTGTAGATAACTCAATCTATTTACTGTATACATCTTTAGCACTCTAATCCTGAATATTTTGAACTATTTATGAGCATTTTAGTAATACACTTGAAAAAACCTGTAGTTCAACTAGAGTGCAAAACTGGCAAAGTCAAATAATTGATATTTCAGACATATGGGTTTTTTCCTAAACGTCTCTCAGACATTAGAGGTGCTAAATTTGATATGTATTTTTGTAAGAACACCCTTCATGTGTCTGCAAGGGATTTGCAGGTTGCGGCACATGGACATTTTCAAGCAAGTTTTTCTCCTGCTGTTGTTTAATGTAAGAAGTAGTGGAAACAGAAGAGACACCTGTTTTATTTCAAAGCCTACAGGAGCAGAAGCCGACATGTTGTTGGATCTTATGTGCTTTCACGTCATTAAAGTATTCTTTTAGGTTAAAAAAAAAAGAAAAAAAAAAGGGAAACTCTAATGTTTTCGTAGCTCTACTAAAATAAAGTTTCCTTTCAGGTGTGAACTACAACCCGTGTCAGAAATATGTTTTGACAAACATTTTTGATATTTTAGGTAACCAGATAAGCAGTCTAACTATAGCTGAAATCTCAGGTCCAACCAAAGTCCAGCTGCATCAGCCAAACCCCCTCATTATTTCAGCCCTGGGTGGGCCCCAGCTAGCACATGTACTTGTGTGTTCAAGGTCACCACTGAACCTGCTGAGGTCAGCTCGCACAACCCGGGGCTACCGGTGGCCTGGGACTCAGCCCGGGTGTTAATCCCAGGTTTGGGTGATACTGTGGTGGGTCATGCTCTGTAATTTGGTCTCCTGGTTCTTCTTGGGCCCCTGGGACCACCTAGCGCATTCCCAGAACCATGCATTTGAGTTTAAGATAGTAGAAGAGATTCTATAATAGTTCTGATGTGTCTGAGATCATTCTGTAGGTCCTACTGCTAACATCTGTGGTTTAATCAGGTTTTGTTTTCACACACGTTGTGTTAATTTGAAAAGCACATTTTCATCATCACTCAATATTGCACTCTATAAATAAACTGAGCTAACTTGAAGTGCAACAAAGATTACATCATCTATTCCTCGAAGGACCTTAACATAGTAATTCAAAAACTTTGTTTCTGTTAGACTTTAGATGTTAAAGGAACACTGAGGGGGTCGGTATCGCTTTAACTGGCACTAAGCAACTTTGAGAAGGGTGGCAGGAACCCCTGCCAAACAGAACAACTACAAATGTGCTGACTGACGGCATTTGTCACTTCCGTGTTTTCAGATTTCCAACATCATCATATGACGTTGTTCACCACAATTACATTTGTTACCTCATCGCTATTCATCCTTCACACAGACTCTGAAAACAGAAATGTACTTCAATCCAACTGCAGGCAACCTGGGGATCAGGATTTTACGATGCTATGTGGTAGTGCTCATGGGAAATGCAATCTTCCTTCAGGCAAAAATCTAACACTTTTCTCCAAACTGGCCGCCAAAATCGACCAAATATAAAATTTATTTAGTGTTGCTTTAATTTATCAGCATTTATATATGTATACCGTAATACATAGTGTGTTTTAATAGCTGTCAAGTAACAAACTTGTTCTGGCAAAATCATGTTGAAAATTGAATAATATTTTTAACAAAAATAAGTATCTGTTTTTTTCATTTATTACAATTTCAGTCAAGGTTAATATAAAGAAACGTTACGTGTAAAATACTCTAGCGTAGAATATCCTTGTCCAAGTTTGACTGGACCAGGTCCATGGGTTAGTTTCTATATTTCTATGTTGTCTAAAGTATTTCCTCTATCTGATCTTTTCCCAAATAAGAGAAGGCAACCTTTATTCTATGCGTAAATCTCGAAATGTATATTAAATGATCTACTTGTATTTAATTTCTCCCATATAGATGATACAGTTTAGCTGTGATACAGGAAAATTTTCTATACCTAAGCTTTTTGGTTTCCTTTAAGTCTATTGATGAGTCGTCTTGTCAGTTTTTATTTTTTATTTATTAAGTAGGCTTGTGTTTTTATCTGCCTATATTTTAATCTGTCAGGTGAAAAAAGCATTTTTTTTATATTGCACACACAATTTTGTCAGTTCAGAATAAAGCTCTTTGTTACTGTGTGAGCACATGTTCAAGAAAAGCAGAGTCCATGTTTCTCTTTTACTCTCCACCTTGCTGTGCGAGAAAACACAAAAACCTTGTCAGCTCTCTGTCGGGGAAGGACAGCCTCATAAATCACACCACAATATTTCAACAGTCAAACTCATTCGTTATTTCAAGTTGTTGTTTTTTTGCATTGTGATATCTTCTCTAATAGCAATGATCTACAGTCCTGTAGATCATTTTGAAGCAACGAGAACACTTAAAAGCGCGATGGTCACTTGATATGCGGCACTTATTCTGCTCAGGAAGTCCTTGCAGTGTGTTGGAATTCAATAGCTGTGCGCAATCGACATAATTGTTCTGCGTGTTTGCTTTTTTTTTTACTGGTTTTTGCTTTAAATTTATTGAATAGAACAGTTAGTTTCTTGTGAGATAATAGAGCTGTGGGGTTCCTTTTAAAGCTTGTACTTATTGAACACTTATCAAGTCATACTGTACTCTCCGAAAACATTTAATACACCTTAATATGTGTTTTAATGCAAAGTATAAACTGTTGTTGCTTTACAGCGCAGCTAACATTCGCCAATATAGCCAAGCAGTGCCAGAAAAAACTGAATGGAGATCCTGAATTGGCTGTTTTGCAAAACAATAGTATGTCAAAGAAATATTGGGTCATTTTATCATAGTAACTGCAACAATAGCCTACATTGTTTTTTTGTTTTTGTTTTGTAGGGGACACACTCTTGGGTTTAGTAGCACGCCTTAAATATTGGACAGTCTTCTTTAAACGCATGCAGTGCTTTTATAAATGCACCGTGGAATCCCTGTCACGGCAGCTTTAGCTATATTTTTACTAGAATTAGGTTGAATAAATTATAGAAATACAGGATCGGGGTTATGAAAGTTGTTTTCTCCAAGCTTGCCACAACAAATGATATAACATCAGAGATTGGATCTGGTTCAGTTGGCAGATTTAATCACACCAGCACATCTCTACTTTAACTTTGAAATAAGACTAAAATCTTTGGAACAAATTCTCTGTCTTGATTTCAATTTCTCTCTCTCTCAGCTACTCTGCTCTCCTTTATTTTTATATATCTTTCTCTTCCTCCCTGTATATTTTTCTTTTTTTTATCTCATGCCATGTTATCAGTAAGTGTGTAGACAGACCGTATTCTATGCCTACGTTTGTTTTGACCTCAGACAATAGTGGTTACTGTCTGTCTGTCTCCTAATCTGACACGGAGACAAAAGAGATGAAGATCAGTCCACTAACGGCTCGTAAGTTTGCCGTTTGTCCTGCATCCATCATGCTTTGTTTTCCTGGTTCCTGACCTGTTTCACTTTGGGCTTCTATATATTACCACAGTTTTTTTTTATAAGAAAAAACAATTCTTTATGGAAAAAAGTGAAAAAAAATAAATGCATTGTATTATTTTTGTTATAGCTGCTAAAAAACTTATTACTAAGCCTATTTATATCTGCAAACAGTTGCACTTAAAGAATAACAGAACTCTTTTCTACTCAGACATGAACTGAACAATCCTTAAGGTATTAACCACATCGCATGAAAATGTGCTATTCAAATACCATTGTTGAATCTTGCAATAATGAGATAAGTGGCGGTTAAAGCAACACTAAATAAGTTTCAGTTTTGGCGGCCAGTGTGAACAAAAGCAGTAGTGTTTTTGGCCAGAAGGAAGACTGCGTTTCCCATGAGAACCAGCACATAACGTTGTAAAATCCTGATCTCCCGGTCACCTGTAGTTGGATTGAAGTACATTTCTGTTTCCAAAAACAGGGGATCGGACATATGCCGTAAAGCAGTCAGCACATTTTTAATTTTGTGTCAGGGTTCCTGCCACCCTTCTCAAAGTTGCTTAGTGCCTGTTAAAGCGATACGGACCCCCTCCGAACATGACATAGGTGTTATTCAACGAGCTCTAAATTGATCTATAATCACAAGTTATGAAAATATTACATGAAGGTAGAAAAGTTACTTAACTCTGATTATCCAGACTGTTTTGCTTCCCTTTGTCTTCTGTCGGAAAAGGCACAGTTGGCTTTCATACCCTCGATTAATAATCCAACAGTTTCCACAGGACTTCATAAAAATAAAATTTCAGTAATTTATTTTGTGATTATTGTTTAAGCCAAACCTGAAATTTAACAGATGGCTCTTCAGTTCTGGCAGGTGATGGAAAGTCTCCATCTTTGTGTTCTGCTTTAAAGCCTTAAAGAGCCTTTATCTTTAGTGCATCTCCTCAGACTTGTTGATTTGAATGGGATCCACAGAAGCTGTTCTGGTGACTTTTACCTGTTCTAATTTGTTATAAAAATGTGGCAGCTTAGAGCTTGTCTCGATTAGTAGCTTCCCTATTTACAGTTTTCTGTCTATTGCAGTCGAGGGGTTCCTTTAAATATCTCCTCCTAGTTTTTGTCTCCACACTGTCTCCATGTGTGTCTATACAGGTGCTTGGCAGTACCCTTTACACTCTGAAATAACAAGATATTCGGGCCCTGTAACTTCCATATTTTATTAAATGCAACCAGGATTCTGCAACTTGGATTAAACTACAAAGAGAATTTGGTATATGTATGTGAAACCACTTTTTTCACTATGGGAGTGGAGCACATGTTAACGAGAGTGTTGGAAAAGTCTTTAATTCTTCCAGATTGTCCGCTTGTACCTCATTGTGTAACTGTATCCATATGAGACTCACTGTGCAAAAGGAAATAGATGGTGTGCTTCAGTTTGTGTTAAAACCAAGATACTAATTGGCCACTTAATTACCAGACTGAAACAGAGCCTCAAAACGTGTGCATACACTAATCTCATCAGTTGACCCTGACGTGAACTTCTATCAGTATTTACATTTCTATTTTTCACATTTCCTTCTCTTTTCTGTTTAACTCTTTTTTTTCATTTTCTTTTATAGTTTTCTCTAATCATATTTTTCTTCATCTCCTTCATTCTACGCATCATCTTGTACATCAGCTGATACCTTTTTTTTGTTTTTACATAGATTTATAATCCTGATCTTCCCCATACTGTAAAAAATGCTAAAGAAATCTGAAGGATTCAAGGACTCTTATCACATCCCATGTCGTACATGAGGTGGGACGAAATTGTAATCCCACGGCCCAGTTTAAACCCTAATAGCAATTGTAAATAGCTAAAAAATAATGTAACATAGCTAAACATAAATCTGTCAGAATAACTCAATCTTTACTGTGACTGGAAAAATTTAGATTAAATTTCTGTATTTATACATTCAAGTTAGAAGAACCTCTGAGAACTTAATGTTAGTTATCAATACTATAGTGGACCAATTGTATTTGTGGGTGTTAAGGGTTACAGCTGCCTGGAAGTAGATAAAATCCATCAATTTTGAGACCCCAAACAAATATGTTATTCTTTTATTTGTTCAAACAGGAAATAAACCTTGATATAATGTTCACAGTGGAAACTCTCCTAGCAATGCAGCTCAAGCTAACAGCTACAGTCCTTCTATTCTCCACTCTTGGAGGCATCGCTAATCAGTACCAAGGAAAAGAAATGGCACTCCTATATCGGTTGTTTTGCAAATACCAGCCAACGTCATGTAAAGTACCATGGAGCAGAAGTATTTTTAATTTTCAAGCTGCGTTTTCTTTTTAATATTTATTTCATAGTCTATAGAAAAATAGGGAAAAATTACCTTCCTCAAAAAAAACCCATTAAATATGCCAGATGAATCTGTGAATACTGGACATTTACATCGGCAGGGTCCCACCATACAGTTATTATCACACTAATCTGCATTTTCTTACTATTTAATTGAGTAAAAGTGATCACGAAAATCAAATCAAAACAAAGATGACACAAATATTAATTCAACAGACTTCTGGTATGACATTATTATACTGTTGAAGGTACCCATCTGAAGATTGTCAGGAGGTCTTTCCTGGTTTTGACACTATGGATCTTTCTGGGGCCCCTCATTTAGATCCTGTGGAACTTGTATCCTGAGCTAACAGGAGTGGCGCTCAGTTTAGTCTTCTTCTCCTGGTAAGTTCCGAGATTAATTACTCAGACTAACCCAGCGTCAGCAGCCATACCAGAGATACTTAAATTCTCTTTCTTTCTTGCTCTACTGGTGATGTTTGAAAATCAGTAAGTCATCTTCACCAAATGTAAATGCATCAATCTATTTATTTGCTGCACTGTGAGTGCCTTATCTGCTATCGGTAAAAAAACAAACAAAAAAAAAAGTTGAAACTTTTTCATAAAGTGGCAAGGGGATGCATCTGTATGTGTGTTTTGGATGTTTCCAGCGGATAACTCAGCAGTCGGTCGTAGCTGATGGCTGCTTGTACTGAGCCAGGTTCTGCTGGAGGTTTCTTCCTGTTAAAGGGGAGTTTTTCCTCTCCACTGTCGCTACATGCATGCTCAGTATGAGGGATTGCTGTAAAGTCAACGACAACACAAGCCATTGTTTCGGTCTGCTGATTCCAGAGGAGTGAATGCTGCAAGTCAATGACTCGATGCAATCTGCTGGGGTTCCTTAGATTGGAAACGTTTTCAAACTGATTTGTAATTATGTATCTATGATTTGAATTGATTTTCTTGTTCAGTACCTTGAGACGACATCTGTTGTAAATTGGCACTATATAAATAAACTGATTCTTGAAATATTTAATATCCCTGCTTAGTGGAAGATGCAATACTTACTGTCAGTCAGCATGTAGATAAAACTGTGGCAACCAACAGATGTTTTATTATCTATATCTGGCTGTCATTATTTTTATTTTTATTTGGCCTATTATTTATAGCTGCTAATATCATGATTTGATACATCAATGTTTTATGCCTTTCATTCATGTTATCACTAACACTTCCTGCACCATCAACCCTTTCTGTTTAATTTCACGGCTAAAAATCTACTGCTGATGCGCTGAATTCTGAAATCTCATGGTTTTCGGAATTGTGTAATGGGGTTATGTAATTCGATAAAGTTTTATTTTATTTCTCAGATTACTTAGCTTCTCTTTTCATCGTTTCCTTCTTTCTCAAAACCTCATCTCATCCCTCCCTCCAGACATACATGGTAACAGACGGGCTACACCTTTGAGCCGACACAAGTCCCTCACAGGGCAATTTAGAGAATCTTGCACACATTCATATCTGAGGGCGATTTATAGAGACTAACAGTTTTTTTTGTCTGTGGGAGGTATGTGGGGTATCCAGAGAAAGCCCGAACAGGCATGGAGAGAACTTATAAACTCTATGCAAAGAGACCCCGGGCCAGGATTCAAAAGCAGGAATATTATCCTGGAAGGCAACAGTGCCACCAACTGTGCCAGTCTGCGGCCTTCATCTCGCACAGCCCCTCTTATATGTGGATTTTTCTTTTGTTTGTTTTAACCCGGCCCTGTCGTTTCTGCATGTTTACTTAAATGCATGCTCTAAATCATGCATTCCGATAGATAAGGGGCACCCATAGTTTTCTGTTTGTGTTTTTCACTTCATTTCTTGTGGCTACAATTCTGTTTGTCCACATTTCAGTGCAATGATGTGTGAATGTACAAACACGACCACTTGTGTGACTTTCTGCGTTTGGTTTGGTACTCCTCAGTGGCGGGAGGAAAAACAAAATGCATGGCTAGATGAAATCTCCCTTTTTAGATCTCATTTAGAATTCCATGGTTTTATTGGTACCGGTCCAAAAGAAAACACTTCTGCAAACTTGCACCTTGTCATTGAGATGTTAGCCAGATTTAAGCTCCTAAAATGAAGCAGAATGTCCCTTTTATCTGCTTTGAGTAGAGTCCAGGCTCTATCACAGACACATTAGAGGGTCTTGACCTCAGCAGCTTCAACTGCAGGTTGTTTAAGGTCACCAGTAGTTCAGCTGTCAACATACAGCTACTGTTTGTCCTTTTCCCTCAGGGCATAATATTTAAATCACCGTGGGTGTCAGTTGTTTTTTTTTTGTATACGCTAGTTTTATGTGTATTTAAGCAAGCATATATTAATTTGTGCCAATTCATATGTAATTTTTAGGTCCACATGTGTGAGCTTTAATCTCCAGTTCATGCATGTATGTGTCAGCATGTCCAGGCTAAATGTAGCTTTGTGTTCTCTCAGCTGGCATCAATCAGAGTGTGTGTGGAGCCCTGCGGCTGCCAACAATGAAGTCCTTCAACGGACCTGGAGCCTTTTATCAATGCACCCACACTTTCAGACCGCCCCCCCCCGAACAAGGCGGTTTGGTACATGTTTGTGTATGTCCTCAGAGTGATGAAGATGTGTTTTTTGGCTTGTGTGTTGAATAGAAGCAGGTATTTTATATCTACAACATTCAAGAACTCCTGGTTTAAGGGCTCTGGGTTGTAGGATTGTCAAGCTCTGACACTTATTGAGTGCTTCACAAACCAAGAAGAGTGTTTAGTGTTTAACTTTAGATGAAAATAAAGGAATCTGTGTTTAAGCCATAAGCTAAAACATGCAGTCAGAATAGTTATAACAGGATAGTTTATTTTAACCTTAAAAGTAGGTATTGTGTGTTAAAAATTCATTACCAATCCTTACCAGCCCATCAATTCTTTATGATAACTGTTGAAGCAATGAACCTACATGAACATTAGTTGATGCGTTTAAGCATTTATGTTTGTAACAAGGTTAAACATGGATCATTAAGTAAGGCATTAGGTTATTAGTAGGTTACTTGGCCAAAGTTGATTTTCCTATCGCATGACAAGGAGGAGCGAATGCTGCAAGTCAATGACTCGATGCAACTGCTGGGTTCCCTTAGATTGGACGTTGCGATTATTTAAAACTAATTTAAATAATAAATCATATGTGACGCACTGTTTGATAACTACAATCATAAGGAATAAGTGTATAATTGAAATGAAATTATTTTTCTTTTGAGCTGTGTCAAGATGACATGGTGTGAATAGACGCTGCATAAGTAAACTAAATGAAATCGATTAAGGTTTTGTTTTTGCTTATTAACGTTATTTTGCACTAAATGAAGCTGTTTCTGTGTGATTGTGACCTTTTTGTTATGTTTGTGTATTTTGATGGTAGTATTAAACCTTTAGATTGTCATTTATTGGAAGGCCTTCTTGGCTAAATTGCTTCTGGAACTGGAATATTAACTTCAGTTTAATTCATTAACAAACAATGGTTAAAGGGAAATATCACCACACTTTAGGTAGTTACTGAAATAAAAAGCAGAGTAATTAATGGCATTTACAAGTTTTAGAAACGTTTCAGAAAGATCTTTTGTCTTTTTTTTTTACTGAGGATTTGCTTAGATTTCCAAAAATATGACATACTTTCATTTAGGGTTTTATCGTCCTTTTTTTAAACTTTTGGTGCAATTTACGAGCAACTTAACTAAAACTTAGGAGCTAAGAGGAGGCACAGAATTGAGTTCACAAGAACAACGCGGGACGAAATCTTATTATTTTGAAGAATTCATCATAAATTAAATCTATTCCTTTTTTGAATTTTTTATTCATTGTTGCCACACTGCTTTTCGTCTCCTGATGCATTACGACTGTGCTTAAAGCAAGTATGCTCTGCTGTTCAGAACGGGATCGCGACACTTTCTGCCTCTTTCGCCATCTGAACAACATGTTTGTGTCTTTCTTTGTCATCCGCTTGCCTTTTGTTTTTTTCTCTCATGCCAATTATAAGTCAGACAGAAAACCAAAAATGCTGCCACAAAAATGCATTTGGCCAACATTTCTCACCACTTTGTATGGTGAAGCCATGCTCACCACATCTAGCTAGTGCTTACAAGATAGCAGTCCCCTCAACCAGAAATAATGTAATGTTTAGTGGCTTGTACTGTATAACAACTTCTTTTTGAACCCTCGTTGTTCGGTATGTTTTTTATGGCTTTTGTGGAAAGTGTGAGTGACACAGCACCTAAGGATGACCCCAGCCACACGGATTTATAAGGTTACTGCAGGAATGAACGGGAAGTGGACTTCTGTTTCAACCTGTGTTTGTAGCTTAGCATTACGTAAATAGAAACGGCTTACTTTGGCAGTTGGCTCTCCACCCTGGTACACAAGCACAGGCACGGACACACACACAAACATCGCCTCCCTACGTCTTTGCTTCGTTTTTGTTGTTGTTTTGTTTTAGGACCAAATGCCAAGATTTGAATCCATTTGTCAAACAAGCGGCTGGTGTGTGTTGGCACTTTGGCACATCACTAATTTCTCATAACACACAGCCGTCCATTAGTCCCAGATCTGCTTTCACCTGTTCTCTTTCACTCTCTGTCTGTTCATCTCGGCTCATCCTCCTCCCTCATCTCCCGTTTCTCTCGTTCTCTTTGTCCAACTTGTTCTTTCTTGTTTTCTTGGTTTTCATGCGTCTTGCTCTGTCATCGCTTGTCCTCGCCACTCCACTCATCTTCCGCTCTTTGTTGTTGCAGTGATGGAGGGAAAGAGGGATTGACCCCTCGCTGTGGGTCAGATTCAGCTGCTCCCACCACACTTTATTAATACGTTCACTCGTTCCCAGCTTCACCAAAGAGCTCGTCTAATTAAATACCGTGTTTCTGAATCTTGCATCTCTCCACACAATTTGCAGCTTCACAAAACTTAGTTTTTTTGCATATCATACTTAATGTTCAACTTTAACCCACACAGTTACACAAGCGTACACATAGGGCAGGAAGGAGAGAGTGAAAATTGCATAGTTAAAATGTTTATCTCTCTAAACAAACTGATGTAATTGACTAATGGCATTAGCGTAATCACATGAATTAAAAATACACTCTTTATTTGCACATGGCTCACTGACGTCAATATAATCAATTCCGATTGTATGCTCTAGACCAACACGTTGCACATACTTGGGAGATTGAAGAAAAATATCCAAAGATACAATGTTTTCAACATATTTTCCTATTAGAAGTCATAAAAGGGTGGGATATTATAATATAAAACCATTTTTATAGGTCGTCCAATCAGTATATTAAGCCAGTGTGTGTGTACAGTCATAGACAGAGGCTACACAACCATCATTTGTGTGATTCCTGCTCCTGGGGCTGTCGCTTCTCTGTCCGGTGACTGTCAGTAAAAGTCAATTGTGCCAAAGAATAAATATTTAAAAAAATATATAATTTCACAAGATTTTCATTTCATTTATTTCAGACAATTTCACAATTTTTCAGAAAATACTTCAAACAAACAAACAAAACTAAGTACCTCTCAAAAAGTCATTGGTAAACATTAGATTCAATTTTCAGTTCCAAATATATTAAATTTGTTTTATCATAACTAGAAACTAACAACATAAAAAAAATGTTCAACTAACTAAACTTGACA
The DNA here is from genome assembly GCA_032876305.1 of Orestias chungarensis. Taxonomy (NCBI): domain Eukaryota; kingdom Metazoa; phylum Chordata; class Actinopteri; order Cyprinodontiformes; family Cyprinodontidae; genus Orestias; species Orestias chungarensis. The sequence goes on along the minus strand of JAVLVB010000902.1, from coordinate 21,584 downwards.
GTATATGTAGCCGGAGATTTGACGTTGATTATTGATTGATGTGAAATTGTCAGAAAAGGGCTATAAAGAAGTTAAACTTATTTTTCATACCCCCTTCTCCCTCTACTTCCACTTGAAGCCGCCTCCCTGTTTTCTTCGGCATTGATCCATAATTCACGAAACAAAAAAAAAGGGCATTTTCTGATGACTTTTTTTCAGATTTGAATAAGACCGTTTTCTTCTTCCTTCTTCAAGCAGAACTCAATCTCCTCAACCTATGTTGGTGGTTACACATTAAGTTGTGTGTGATTTGGATTTGCGACCAACTCTAAACTACTAGTAGCTGTATCCAACATTTGATTTAATTTATTTAATTTATTTTTTATATATTTTCCAGCTCATAAGTCTCCAGAACACCCAAACTCATAGTTTCTGCCTTTTAAAAACTATTTTCTGAGGGTTAAATGTTTTACCAATAAGTGTACCAGTGTTGAATTTTGGGATATGCTGCTCATATATCAAGAGAGCGAATGTTGTAATGAAGTTATTTAGGGTGAATTAAAGCAAACATCAACAGGAGTAAATCAGCCACCTGAGGGAGAAACTGGTGACAGTAATGAAGGAGCTGCAGCCTCAATGCTCATAAATCTGTTTGCACAGACTGTGAAGTCAACACTCGGAGCATTTGGTGATAAATGTAGATGTTGTACAGAAAGTCACCTTGTGACCATACAACAGCCTTAGATTTTGAATTTGTTTATTTGCATAAACATTTCTCTCTTTTTTTTTTTGTAAACTGTATGTATATTGACGTTTTGTTTTTTTAATATAGAGAAAAATGTTCTTTAATGTATTTTAAATTGAAGAAACTATGAACTAGCACTTCCATGTATTTCTAAACCATCCACTTGTCCTGGGATTAGATGCAAACTATTATAGGTCTGATGACCGAGTACCCGGGGTAATTTCTGACATATTTAGGACCGACCCTCACTCCTCTCCATCCGCTCCAGGTCATGGCGTTGGCGGAGGCTGCAGAGGAGAACCGGGAGCTACTGGAGCAGGCCTTCGTCCGTCTCAGGAGCGCCACCCACCTACTCGTGCTGGTGCTGTCCCTGTCGCAGGGCCTAACGCACGACCAGACG
>JAVLVB010000901.1:66780-82893 GCA_032876305.1 Orestias chungarensis | reverse complement strand
AGAGGGCCACCTGCATCAGGAAGGATCCTACCCACCCAGCACACTCACTTTTTGTTCTGCTCCCCTCAGGCAGGAGGCTGCGGAGCATCAAGTGTAGAACAACCCGTCTCAGAAACAGCTTCATTCCTGAAGCTGTTAGACTCTTGAACTCATCCTGAACAAACCACTGCACGGACTACAATACCAGCACTTTAATACCTGCATCTCCCTCTCCTTAACCTCAGTTAAATGTTTCCGACCAAAACTTTTCCCCACATTCTTATGATTTCTGTTGGAATTTCATTAAACAAGCTTAAAGTTTTTTTTAAATGTCAATAGCAATATCTATTAGGCTATGTGAGTTTGTTCCAAGAATCCTTTTCAGTTGCTCCCCCCTCCTGGTTGAGAAGGGGTTGTAAAATAGACGCACTTCCAGATTTACAAAAACGTTTTAATTATTATAAAAAAACAAACAGTTCAGTTAAATTATAAAATAGCCATATTTATCAACTAAAAGTTTTCATTGGTCAGTCTGCAGTTGGTTCAGTGGGCGGAGCTTCATTCTCTGCAGTGGCGTGACGAGCTGCTGTCCGAAACAGTCGCATCAAATCCCGAAACCTTTGAGACACCTGAGAACAGGTTAAAGGTTTTAAAAACTGAAAACACCTTGCCAATCAGACAACTGTGGATCAGCCAATCAAAAGACAATAACCTCATTAGGAGTTTTGTTGCCAAGCAGATTAGAAATAGCTTGAAAAGTTTGCTGATTCGCTCCATCCTGTTGGCACATTGTCAATATGACACGATCAGCTTCCCTGAAGAAAAATAACTGTTAGTTTTCTCCAAACCGCACAGAAAGAACACCTGATGAGGGAGGAGTAGGAGAGGAGAGGCACCTGGTCCAGAGGATCACCTTCTCCCCACTCGCAGTCAGAGAAATGTTCTTAGCACGAACCGGGAGGTCAGGAGGAGGGCTGGGCCGAGACTGGACAGAGGGCGGAGTGACCGAATGGGTGAGGGAGGAGCCAGTGGCGACTGGGGAGGGGTCAGATGAGACGAGGGAGGAGCCCGATGAGGCTAGGGAGGGGCCAGAAGAGGTGAGTGAGGAGCAGGCCATTTGTGGGTGAAGCTCCTCCTCTCTCCTCTTCTTCCCTGTTGGGCTCTCGTGTTCTTCATCCCGTTCCTCATTTAGCTGCTCTTCTTCCTCCTTTTCATCAGTCATTGGAAATGAGCTTTCCCATGATGCACCACTCTGATCTGTTGACCCAACCGATCATGTTAGATCACACCCGAGTAAACATCAGCCTCAACAGGAAATCATGTCACTCACCTGTATGTGTACTAGTGTAACCGGCCTTCAGGTCGCTGCTGGGGTTCGTCTGAGAGTAAAGAGAATGGAAACTCTTCAGCATCCTGGACTCAACTGAGGTCTGGGAGGAACCGACAGGATGTGACGCGAGTCAGTGGCATCATCTACCTGTAGGAAGTCTAAGGACTAACTGGGATCTATTATTATGGCAGCCATGTTGTCAGGACGAGCTCTGCAGCTTACAGGAAGTGGCTAAATAAATGAGTGAGTAGTGTAACTGCCCAGCCTCCTGTGTTTCACTCTGTGTCCATGTTGTGAAAGCTGCAAGCCTCTAATCTACTGGAGTTCCTTAGATTACAAACTGGTTAAAATGATCTGTATGATTGGATTAAAATGATTTTTTGTAGTTAATAACCTTCAGATATCGCGCTTTTATTTGCTGCCATTAAGAAAAGCAGAACTGAATCGTCAGAGACAAACAGAATCTTTCCATCATTACGGTTGTTCTCGTTACTTTTCTCAGAGCTAGTGTTGCCTAAAAGTCGTGAAACAGTGTAAAAGATTGAGACCTTGTTGCCATGGCAGCGAGAACATCCTTTCCTTCGATGGCGACTGATCTTTGCATCATGACAGAGGCAGAGCCAATCGGAGACCTGCAAACACGAGCAGTCTTAGGTGTTGCTGCAGAAACACAAGCACAGAGCTGCCGGGTCGATTACCGACGATCACGGCGGAACAACATAAAGAATCTGAATTTCTCTTCATCTTCATCCTTTAAAGACCTTCTACCTGTCACAGCTGTTCTGTATTAGACTGTCGTATTATTTTCTCCTGCCTCTAGGTGGCGCTGCCTCCCATTTTGAAGATTCTATGATTCAAACGTATCCTACTAAGCATAACTCATCCTGTCCACTAGGGGGCACTGATTGATCATCTCTTTAAATTGATCCTTGGAAGAAGTTGGAAACACAAAAGACTCACACGTTTCATATATTAACATAAACCAATAACAGCTGCTGAACTAGGTGACATTATAAAGCATCATCGTCTTTCACTCCACACCTTGTAGCTTCGGTGGGACTCCATCTTCCGCCGCTGACGTCGGCTTGTGATTGGTCGGATTTTGAGTCCTTCCTCTTCCTCGTCCTGGTCCGGGAGCGTCACTTCCTCAAAGCCGCCATTAGCTCCGCCTATCGATACGTGGGCCCCTCCCTCTAAGCCTTCCCCTTCCTCTGGCAGATACGCCTCTTCGAACTGCTCGGGTCGTGCCATCGGTGGGCGGAGCTCGTCAAAAAATACCCAGAATTCAGCTTGGAGGTGGGTGTGGCCTTTAAGAAGCGTTGCCATCTGGGCCTTGAGCTGAGAAAAGTGAAAAATAGTTAAAAATGAACAGAATCACATCAGCAGAGTTGGACTGGATCAGCGCCAGAGACCCGTGGTACCTCCTGGACGCTGGACGGACTGAGGTCCGGTCCTGTCTGCAGAGCCTTGATGATCTTCTGGAAATGTGACGGGTTGTCTCCAAAGCTGATCTCCAGCTGCCTGAGGAAACGACGACTTCGCTCGAACGCCTGCTGCTCCTCGAACTGAACCGGAACACAAAAACCTTCAGATATGAAGAGGAGCATAAACTTTTACCTGAACAATCTTCATAGACCTGATTAAAACCAGATGCTTCCTGCTGAACATTTAAAATAAAATATGAACTTAAATGTAGAGAATAATAAGGGCTGAGATTATTGTTAATATTCTGAGCACTCAATAAGTTTAATATAATTTTACCTCATTATTGTATTTTCTGCCTAAAAATTAACAAATATTTTACTCTGTTGAGCTCAACAGCTGCTGCATCAAATTGCGTTTCGCCACCAAGGCGGCAAACTAGCGCATTGTGGCAAAGATTGCTCTCATGCTCATTTCTAGATTGATGCCTGACATGGATGCATGAACAGATACGTATGTCTTTAGCCTCCCTCGGCTCACCAGTCCACAAAGCAACGCCTGCTCAGGAAGCAGGAAGGCAGCGAAGTCTCTCAGGAGGTCCGAATGGTTTCCCAGGATGCAGCGCAGCTTTCTGAACAGATGTGTCACTTCCTGTCCTTCTCCCTCCTGCTCAAACTTGGTGAGCAGAGAAACAAACTCCTGCACCTGCTCAGGTGCGTCCTGCAGGGCGTCACGCACCTTCAAGACAAAATAAAAAAAATCATGATTTAAAACCCAGAGAACATGCTGGGTGGAGACCACAGCGCCCCTCCCCCACCTGCTGCACACACTGCCAATCAGCTGGCTGAAAGAAGGTTTCCACAAACACAGGCGTTATTATTTTGGGCTAGAACTCGATAAACTGAGACTTGCCAGCTAAACTCAAAAGTCAAAGGTAATGTCCACGGTGAGATATTGATCTTTATTATGTTCATTAAATTAGATATAAAAACGACAGTTCAGGCTCAGCTAACATGTCGTCAGCGGCAGCACTGAAGAACAGAGTTACTGGCTGCAGCCAGCAGGTGGCGACACCGGCCTTCATACCTGCCTTACATAGCGACCAAAGAGAAACTGACCCTGTTCAAGTAGCTCTGAGCGAACGCTGCGTCCTTGGTGTCCCTCAGCGGGTCGTTCTCCAGAAGGTTCTCGTCGTACAGCAGAGACAGCTTAGAGGCGTCTTTACTGAGACGCTCCTGACGCGTCCTAGCCAAGCCACGGAGGGGACGACTGCGACCTGAAGACAGGGTTTAAACATCAAAGGACTAATGGAGGACAGAGAGGACAGTGACGTTTCTCTTACCTCGTCCTTGTCCGGAACGTCTTTGTCTCTTGGGCGTCTTCTCTCCAGAAGCACTCTCCTGGTCCAGACTAGTCTTGAAGCTCCGCCCCTCTCCTGGCTCGTCCTCATCGTCCTGCGAGGTTGGGGACTGGTCGTCCTCGGAGTCCCCGTCACAGAGCCGCCGCTCCGCCGCCAGCCAGGTGAGCTGCTTCATGGTTTCCTGGGGAGACGTGGCGGTAGTCATGGCAACACTGGTAGGATGATATCATCGTTTACCTGAGACTCAGCCTACCTGCAGCTCTGGAACAGACAGAACCGACTCCTCCGACGCCGATGACATCACCTCCTCTTCATCCTCGTCTTGTGTGAGGTCATCAAAGTCCTCCTCCTCTTCCTCATCTTCCTCGTCATCGTCCTCCTCGTCTCCACGACGGTCCTTGTCTCCACCGTCTTCTCGCCCTCCTTGCCCATCGTCTCTTCCTCCGTCGTCCACCCCCCCTCTGCCCTCCCCCTCCTGCCTCCCCTCTCCATTCCGCTCCTCCTTGTCCCGCCCCCCCCCGTGTGGCGCCGTCTCCCGACCGCCCCCCTGTACGGTTCCTCCTCCACCCCCTCCTCCGTCCTCGTCCTGCCCGGCGGCGTCTGCGCAGGACGAGGACGCAGTTGCCGTTGACGAAAACTGGCGTGCAGCGATGGTGCTCGGCGGGTCTTCCTGACAGCCTGGTCTGAGTACCTCAGGCCCCATGGCATGCTGGGAAAAAGTGGCAGAACAGGGAGCTGAAGGTGTCAAAACCATCTGGAGCAAAACGTAGCCAGACTCCTGGGAAGCTAATGAGCAAGGCATTATGGGGGTTGTAGGAGGAGAGCAGACGGTCAGGAACAATGGAGCAACATTCTCGGTAGCAGGAAGGCCACGCCCTCCCCCATCATGACGTACGGGCTGGGCGGGGCTTGGATAGGCAGCAGTCAATGGGACGGCGCCGTAGACGGGAGACAAATCCTGTGGAAGGAGTCCTGAACCCGCGGGGGCGTCTGGCAGTGACGTGACCCCAGCGGGGGGCGGCAACAGGCGAGTGATTGGCTGCTTTTCCACATGCGGCCCCCATGCCTGCTCTGTTGGGGCTTTAGCCAGGGGGAGCAGAGATGCATTGTGGGCCAGGGTGAAAAGCCGTCTGTGGACGCGCCGAGGAACTTTGCACTTGCTCACATAGGACGGGTGGAGTCTGAGGGTGCAGCCGGCGGGGAGGACGGGGGGGTAAGGAGAGCCGTCTGGTCGGGTCCTCTGGATGACTGGCTTACTGTTCTACAGGTGAGAACCATCACAGGTGAGCGGTTTGCTTCACAAAGAAAGAGGTAATGGGTCACTATACGACCTCTGACCTTTAGCCACTTGGGCATATTAGCAGTGGGTCTCTCCACTGGGAGGTGCTGGTCATCTGGATGGACTCTGCTGCAGGCGACAGGCAGTGGAGGAACTTTTCCCTGAGTCATGAAAACCTGAAAACAACACCAGCTGTCTCAAAAACCTATGACATCATCGCCTGCTGATGAAATCATATACTCCTGATGACACAATTCTGCGTCATTATGTCACCTTAATCACACTGTCCTGTGGAGCTCTGGGACCGCTCATTTCTCGGATCCGCCTCCTGATGTTCCCTCGACTTCTACAGAGCAGGTAGGAACTGATCAGCTGATCGGGGTGGACCGCTCCCTCAAAGTGCTTCAGACCCAGAACGATTAACCTGTACCAAGGCATCATGGGAGAAAAGTAAGGATCCATTTTCCAACTGAACCGGCATCTTAGACCTGAGGCTCTATACCAGTCTTCTCCTGCTGTGTAGAGTCTGCGCTGATGTCTGCTGTGCAGGGCCGGGTCCAGGCTGCACACAGGAAGCAGCTCCGGGTACAGGAAGATGGGCTGTGTGGCGAACAGCCAGGCGGTGTCGGCGGGCAGCAATGGGAAAGCATGACCTGAATAGAACCAGAACCAGAACTACGGCCGACCTTCATAGAGTTTAAACCCACCAGAACAAAGGTTCTGCCTCACTGTTGGTGGTCGGAGTCATCGTAGGCAGCAGTCCTTTGGAGGCCTCAGAACTTGGACAGGTGGATGGAGCTCGCTCTGTCTGCTCCACCTCCTTAAGCAGGTCTAGCGCCCCTTGCAGGTTACAGGCTCTAAAGCTGCTGGCCAGGCGGAGATCCTCCAGGCGACAAGCAAACAGCTGCAGCTCTTCCTGCAGGAAAAGGAGCCTGTCAGCATCAGATTCTGTCCCCATCCCTAATGGACAGTCTACCAACACCCCCAAAGACTGCTAGACACTAGCTGTAATGCTGCCGATGTCCCACCTGTCCTGGATGTTGGAAACATGTTCCAGAACGGATGGGACAGCGTTCTAGGTCCCGGACATTCACCGGAAGACACTTTTCATCCACAGCCACAACGTGTTTGTACCTCTGTAGCTTTCTAGAACAATCTGCCGTCTAGCGTGAAATGGGCTCGGTCCAGTTCACTCACCAGGTAGCGTTTGGTCAGACAGGCCTCGTGGTTCAGGGTGTGGACTCGCCGACTCAGAAGGTGAACCTGAGTCAACAGCTGGACGTGCTGCAGAGCAGAAACCAAAGGTTGAGCATAATTAGCAGGTTTATACCCTCAGAGCTTGGTTCTGGTTCTAATGGTCTCTGGGTCGATCATTCAGCGACCTTCCCGCTGAACCACTGGGTTCCCAACCAAAGCAGGGTCACCTGTAGACCTGCAGGTTCTACATGGATCTGATCTGATCAGATTCTGAAGCTAAACGTCTCAATAGAATGGCACCAAGTTACGTGCCTTGACCAAAGGTAGGTGTGTTGGTGCCATTAAGAAACCTCTGAATGAGTAGACTAGTTGGTTGTGTCTCTGTAAGACGGGACATTTCTGATCTGATCCACGTTAAAGGTGCGCTCACCTGACCACATGCGCGTACCTGCTGCAGCTGCTGCTGCAGCTGCTGTTTCTGGGCGTGGTCCAGACGGAGGGTGGGGTTAGCCTGGCCTCCGAGGACCAAGACGGAGGCCTCGGCGTGAGGAGGAAGAGGGCCGCACAGATCCTTGGATTGTCGGTGCAGGTTGGTGGAATCCTGCAGAGCTCTCCTTTGCTGTACAGCTTCGTAGCGCCTTCGCACCGCCTGCCGTCGCTCCGTTAGCATCCCGGCTAACGGAGCCTCAAAACTAAACGCCAACAAACAGAGACGACATTCAGGTCGACTGAGAACAACTTCCACGTCTTCACATATGAGCCTGGCAGAAGCAGAGGACGGAACATCAGAGACTATTCTCTGATGAACATCCTATGATGTTCTCCTCTAAGCATCTCCTCCTCCTTTCATCTTTAGTCAGAGAAGCAGCAGAGGAGGTTTCTGTTCCTCCTGACCCAAACGGTCCCAGCACTGCTCTGCTGAACCGTCCCAACAGGAGGACTACGTTTGACCCAAACCAATGAGATCATCAGAGACATGGCACTGTTTCTGAAAACTCACCGTAAAGCCTGCGGGACGTTAAACTTCGGAGCCGTCGCTGATGCTGCCTCCTGCTCTTCCTCGGCTGGAAGCTTTTCCTCCTGGAGCTGCACAGGAAGCGACTCATTCATCCTTAATGTCTCACGTCAGATCGAGCTTACAGAGGAATTTAAGAGCAACTGTCGTTGGCCAACGTGCAAACATATCAGAGTTAGAAGCCAGTGAGGACAGATATGTTTAAGGTCCTTAAAGCCCGTTTAATATGGCGCCACAACACTGTGAGGGTCTGATCGCCTCCGAGGATGAGCCTGAAGCTCAGATGAGCCTGAAGCTCAGATGATCCGACTCACACTCACCGTTTCAAAGAGTTCCTCCAGCAGCTCGTTTACTTCCTTCTCTAAAAAACAGGTCAGAGGTCAGAATGAGACCGACTTCTCCAGACCAACACTAACCGCCGCTGACACTTACTGGTGATCTGGACGGCTCTGTCCGTCCTGTAGTCCTCCAGGTCCGGTTCATCCAGATCCTCCAGGAAGTTGTATTCAGGGTCATCATCATCATCGGCTTCATCTGAAAACAATCAGCCAGACTCAGGAGAGGCCGAGAAAGTAACGAGATTATGATCTGGATCCTGATCGACATCCAGGTCTAGATTTATATCCAGATACTCTTTTGATCTGAACAACCTGTACCAGATAGTAAAGCATAGGGAGGATTTTAGGAGGATATAAGCTCCGCCCCTCTGGTTCCCTGATCCCGCAGAAAAACTGGACGTTCATACAAACATCCCTATATCTGACCTGAACTTGCTGAACAGGCACGGATATGCGCCATCAAATCAAACACCAGGGGGCGCTCTACTGAGTTAAAAGATTAAAGTGAACTCTGACCTTCAGGACCAGGAGCCACAAGACCCTGCAGCCACTTTGTCCAATGACGGTCCTCCAGCTCGACGGGGCTCTGATCATACATGTCAGCCGTGATGTCAGGGGCAAGAAGCTCCGCCTCCAGACGATCCAGAGGAACGTTGTCCAAAGGAAGTTTGGAGCGAGTTCGGAATGCCAGACAGCCATCATCGCCACCGTCGTCTTCATCAGCGGCCTGCTTCCTGTCTAGGGGCTAAGAGAGAGAGACAGGTGACAAACAGAAAGACCTGGACCTCAGAGAAGGACAGGTGAGACGTTACCTGGTGATAGGCGTAGGCGGTGCTACAGTTTAACTCCTCCTCCACAGCATTCAGTCTCTCAAGAAAGGAGCTCTCAGATGAACAGATGCAGGATGAGCTTGTTACCTGATCAGTCATATGACCTGGAGCATTCTGAAAAACAGGTCAAGGGTCAGAGGTCACATGATCTACAATGCTATAAACAGGTCAAAGGTCAGTGTACCTCTAGAGGTTCCAGAGTCTTCTGGTCTGGATGTTTGGTTGGAAAGCACAGGTGCATTCTGGGAGGGGAGGCGAGGCTATCAGCATCACTACACAGCTGTAGAGAAGATCAGTTAGAGACCCATCGCTACGGAAACAGTCTAAACAGTCGTCATGGAAACAGCCCTACAGATATGGTTTAGCTGCAGTAGAAGAGGCAACTTGACCTTTAACCTTCCAGAACCGGGCTAATCTAGGTGTAGTGGACGTTTTGGTCGGGTCCTTAACTTTTAAATGTGAAACATCAGGAAATGATTAGGGGAGGATTCTGGTTCCTGGTTGGTCAGACCGGGTCAGGCCTTCGTCCCTCACTTACCTCCTCAGCTGTGTCCTCCTCCTCCTCTTCATCGGGACAGTATTCTTCATCAGAGGAATCTTCATCGTCTTCAAGGTCTATGTCGACAAACTGAGGAGGCTGCAGGAGAGGACGATTGTAAGGAAGACAAAAAGACAGAGAGAAGACAGGCGGACGGGTTTACCTTGACTGGGTTCAGAGCCGCCAGGGTCAGACGCTGGAGAGAGAGACAGGATCAACACGCTGGTTCTGATTGGCCGCTTATCATCAGAGGAGTTCTGCTCACCCTTCCCTGCTGTACAGCCTGCTTCATCCTGGACCGCGTCATCTTGGGCTCCTGGGGGGAAACAGAACCTTTAGGTACCAACCAGAACCAGGAGGGCTAGCAGGTTATTGCTAACTGAAGCTTGTATTCAGGATTTACTACAGGATGTTCTGGATGCTTCAGCAGAACCAGATCCAGAACAGCTCGGTCTCATGTGAAGCTAACCCGACTCTACAGTGTGATTCATTGTAGATTCAGTACTTGCTCAGAGACCCCACCAGGAAAGGAGCCCCTCCCCTGACGTCAGTGTAAAACATGCTAACATCCTGTCAGAACTCACAAACATGGGCAGGTCCTGAGTGTCTCTGATGGCGGCTTTCATCATGGCGACGACGTGCTCGTGTGTTATCACCTCCTGAAACACATGACACCATGTTAGACGCGGCTGTGACACGTGTGGCGCATGCCTGTAAGGTTGCGTGTTACTCACGTGCAGGATGGCGCGCACGTTCCTGGACGTCAGGTTGTGCTGTTTGGACTTCCTGTCCAGATCCACGTCCAGCTGTCCCAGCTCTGTGTCGCTGCACTCAGTTTCCATAGCAACGTCGCAGTGTAGCCCCGACTCACCTGCGTGTGACACAGAGACGGTACGAGAGGCTGCTCCCTCCCACACAGGTGTTTACCTGCTTGTCCCCGACCCCGTGTCTTCCACCGCCAGAAAGCTCACCTGAGCGAGGTTCTGGCTCCACCTCCTGTGTCCGGGCGTCTTCCACGGCTCCGTTGTTTCTCGCTGATTTAACATCCGAGGGACAGAGACCATCCTCGGCTAGACGGCCTTGCGCCATCTGGAACACAGATAGGAGAACACGAGATCTGAATCCTTTTGATTTCAATCTTTAATTTATTTTAAAGGAAACAGAAGCAAACGCATCCTTGTAATCCTAATCTAATCTACTCCTCTAATTTACCCTTTAACAAACAAACACACCCCACCCGAGCTCATCGCCAAGCTCTGCCACAAATGTCAAATGATTTTTTTGTAAAGTGCTTTGAGTCGACATGTGTTGTGAATTGCCGTTATATAAATAAAACTGAGCTGAATATTATTAATACATTTAATGGTGCTACAGGTCCTTATCAAAGTGTAAACAACTATTTGGTATCAAACAAACTAGCACAGCTTTTGTTTATGTCAGAGGCAACATGTACTATTAAGTTTATAGAATATTGCCTTTAATATCACATATGATTGTGACATGAAAGAATAAATGATCATAATGCTGCTGATCATATCCACTGTTAAACTAAAGGGATCCTAATTTCACCATTTTAGAGGCTAGTCAGATGTTTTATTCTGTTAAACTCACCACAACCAAGTGAATCACAAGTTTATCTTGTCACCATTAGTCCAGTTAACAGCAAAATCTTATTTTTAGGCATACTTTGCAGGTCTTTAAGTCAGATTTTTTATGACATCCTATTTTCCTTCAAATTTGAGTAATATATGTTTTAGATTAATTTGATAAGGGGAATGGGTTCTACTGAAATACTTGATTTAAGACGTAATTTTTACATATAACACTAGAAATTTATTTAAAGAACGTTTTACAGGCGGCTTTGTTATGTTGACAGAATTTTTAATCGGGCATCGCCGCAGCCACCTAACCTCCACAGTGAGTTCAGTTTAGGCCGGTGTTTAGGCTAGACTGGTCTCCGTTTAAGTGAGGCCAGAGGACGTTAGTGATTCAGACCGATCATTTCCAACCACTGCAGCAGTTTTAAATCAACTTGTTCATCTAAAGGTTATCTATTAACCGGAGTTAATGTGGCTCAGGTCACGCACAGCGCGCTGCGAACTGAGAATGAGCTGAACACTCTGCTTCGGGTCGCTTGGCGCCAGCTTTAGAACAAAAAGTTTTGGATCGAACCGGAACAGCCGAACCGTCATCCGAACAGAACTTACCGCCAAACGGAGACGGTCAGCTTCGCTCACTCCGTTATTTTAGTTTCTTCCTCCTCCGATCAGTTCTTCTTCTTCTGGCGGTGGCGCGCATTAGCGCGCACTAGCGCCACCTGCTGGTCTCCGTCTGGTTGTTTGTTGTTGTTTCATTTCGTGGATACTTGGCAAACAGAGCCAGTGACGTCAGCTGCAGCCGGAAGCTGGAATTTAGTTTTTCAAAATAAATGAACGACTTCTGACAATTGTTGGTGTTCCAAAAACATTCTTTGTACTGTTGTTAATGATTGCCAGGTTAAATTAACTTTGCTTTGTTAATATTTTGTTGATTAAGTATTTGTGTTTTTTGTAAATAATTGTAAATAAATTATTTTTGTAAAATCTAAAACATCTTCTTGATTTGCCTATTATGTTGTTAACCATCCACGTGGCTGTATTGCAGTGCCCCAGCATTTGTGGTGAGACCAAGGAACCAGGTGGTTGCATTTTGTTCTCCTTCGTAATAACTTTAGGTGTGAATTACCGCCACCCTACTGGAATGGAGTGTGGGCCAAATTGCTTATGTGTTCTATCTTGTATGTTGTATTTACCTATATTATACCCTTATACCTCTCGTTTCCTGCTCCTTCCCTGTACCTTCATGACTAAATTAATAAATAATATTTAAAACAACAAAAAACTCAATGTCCATAATCATACCCTGTTAATTAACTTTGTTTGTTTTTAACTCTAATAAAAATTTGAATACTTTTGCTTCCTGTATCTTTCTGTAGAAAGTTTATTATATTAAATGTTTCTTTGTTTCTTCTAAACTCCTCTATCATATATTTTCTCTGTTGCTCATATTTGTTACATATTAAATTTACATTTTCAATTGTTTCTGCTACTCCACAATAATTACAATTTCCGGTTTCATATTTATTTATCTTAAATATTGTTCTGTTAAGTCCAGGGTCTCCCGATCTCAGTCTAGTTGATAATCTTTCTTCATTTCTGTTTCTCCTTGTTGCTCTCATCTCTCCCGCTGTCCTTTGAATATTATAAAACCATCTCTCTTTGTTTTCTTCATTCCATTCCTTCTGCACCTTTCCTTTAGTTTTTGTTGGCGGCTGGCAAACAACTTAACTGACTGGTAAGGAGTGTGGATACTTGACAAAACTATGACTATATCCTATATGTGTATGTACATTTATATACATACACACATATATCCATCTACTAAATTCTGTCATATAAATTACATTGTTTTAAAAATAAAATAAAATCCTCTGCTTCCTGAGTCTTTCTGCAATAATCCAACAACATCTAACTTAATTTTCATTTTACTCAGATTCTCACCCAGGTGTTTTCTCTGACTCTGATTCTGCTACAATGCAAAACAACATGTTCTATTGTCTCTTCTTCCACAGACTCACATTTACCCGTCGGATCTTTTCCCATTATAAATAATGTTTGCCTTAACTCCAATTCTGAGACATGATATAATTGTCTTTTCTCTCCTATTTCTTTCTGTTCTTCTCATTTCTCCAACATTTCTTTGTATTTTATAAAACCATCATCCTTTCCTTTCTTCCTCCCATAACTTTTCCAATTTCTCCTCCACTTTCTGTTTTATTATACTCTTAACTTCTTTTACACAAAATGTAACTTTAATGTCAACCATTTCTCCATAAACACTCATTAGCCAGGCTATCAGCCATTTCATTGCCCTTAACCCCATGATGTGCTGGTACCCTTATAAAATTAACAGTAATCCCCATCATGTTTATTCTATGTATTGTTTGTTGTATTTCTATTAAAATATCTGATCTATTATCCGACTGATTATTTTGCAAACTGTCCAAAGATGAACTTGGGTCTGAGCAAATGATTGATTTTAATGTTCTTACCTCTTCCACCCACTGAACTGCTAAAAGTAAAGCGAGCATTTCACCTGAATAAACTGATCACCATCACTAACCCTTTTCTCTACTTTAACATTGAATTGTGGAACAATAATAGCTATCCCTATATTATTAGTTATATTTTTTATGCATCTGTGTATATCGTTACATAATTATAATATTGATTTAGGTGTTTTTGTTCAATATATTTATTAATCAAACATCTGTTTTCATTTGAGTAACAAAACTAGAATCTGATTATCTTGTTTTAATGCTTTTCCATCCTCTACTCACTTTCTCATGGAAAATAAATAATTTCTGATACGTTTTCCTATTTATTATTCTTTTATTCTGGTAAAATGGAACTTATTGATTCCTACTTGATCATTTGTTTTTAATGCATCTGTATTAATTGGAAAGTCATTTAAGTGAAAAACAGGCTTGGAGAGCATTACCTCCCTCTATTGGATTTAAATTGGAACTACAGATACAACAACTACTACTAATGAAAACAATAATAATAATTCAATAACATACTTAATTTTATTATTTCTATTATTCTGTGAACTAAAACAAGTTGAAGTGAAATAAATGTACATAAAATAGGTCAAATAAAATAAAATTACTCTTAGTCTACATTAGGGAATATGTCTGGAAATAAAACACGGCAGAGGATTGATTTTAAGCATCAGTCCGGAGAGAATATTGCTAATTTTTGCTATATTCCTAAGGTGACAGAAGGAAATCTTACAGATAGGTTTTATATGAGACTTGAAAGATCCAGATCAAACATAACACCAAGGTTCTTAACATCGTTACCAAAGACAGATTTGATTCTATCCAGGTCAAGTGGCTGACTAAGCAATTTCTTTTTTAGAGGTTCTGGTCCAAAGATAACAACTTCTGTCTTTTCAGAGTTCAAGAGCAGAAAGTTTAACGTCACCCACATTTTTATGTCATCTAGACATGCCTGTAATCTACCAAACTGACTGGATTCATCGGGATTTATAGATAAATACAATTGTGTATCATCAGCATAACAGTGGAAATTAACACCATGCTGTCTGATGATTTTATCAATAGGGAGCATGTATATAGTAAATAGAATTGGGCCAAGTACAGAACCCTGTGGTACGTATTACACTGAGCTATTTCTGTAGCTCTGCCTCCATAGGTTTAGATTGCTGGAGGACAATCGGCTCAGATCAGAACTTTACAGAACCGCGCTTCATAAGATGTTAGCAAACCATGTAAGCCTCCGTCTGAGGGAGGGGGATGGGCTGTTTAACATTAAAATATCCTCTTAGTAAACAAGTTGGAACCAGGAGAGCAGCTAAAGGTTCTTAAAGGTTCAGGAAATGTTAACCCTTCTCTTTGCTTCATTCTCTTACTACTCTCCAATTATGTTAAAAAGTCACAGTTTTCCTTCTGTAGTCAAGGAAAGTTAATTTCTGCTTCTTATCAAACCATCTGTTGAGAAACAAACCGACTTCTTCGTTTTAGAGGCATGACTGAACTACAACACCAAATATAGTGAACTTTGTGCTTTTATTATGAAAGCGCTGAAAATATACAGATTTAAATTATAACCATAGTTTACAGATAAAAATAGAGTCAGCTCATATTTACAAAAGTATAATAAGAAGGAAGCCGTCAGTTTATTACAAAATAAAAGCAAAACAGTGGACTAACTTTCATTTCTCCTCAAACTACAGATCAGTATTTTAAGGCAACAACATAAAATGTGATGGTAACTAAACGGTCTCATCCCCAGAACCGCCGTCTGTCGGTGGGCGGGGGCAACGCCTCCTCAGGTGGATGTGGGCCGCTGAAGATCGACCCCCCCGCCTCCACTGTGAAGATAAAGTAGAAGTTCGCCACCATCATGACAACGCTGGGCAGGAATGAAAGACCAAACCCAAAACCACGAAGACTACTGCCAAACGCCGCCGCTAGCCAGTACGCCAACCTGTGGGGGGGCAAACCTGAATTAAAATTCAGTTTATTTATAAAGCAACAATTTACAACATGTCGTCTCGAGGAACTTTACAAGAATATAATTCCATTAAATCAAAAAATAAAATTTAAACTAATAAGTTCAAACAGTTTCGGATCTAAGAAACCAGCAAATTCAAGGAGTCAGGATCAGATTTGACAGGAATCCCTCATACTGAGCATGCATGTGGTGACAGTGGAGAGGAAAAGCTCTCCTTTAACAGGAAGAAACCTCCAGCAGAACCAGGCTCAGTACAAGCAGCCGTCTGCTGCTACTGTCTGGAGGTTTAAAGAGAAGCAGATGAAACTTAAAAAAAGAAAAGTTAATATCAGCAGATCTAGATCAGGAGAACCTGAACCTTTATAGACATGAACAAGACGTAGAACAAAGCAGAACCGTCCGTCTTCTCTTCCACCTCCTAACTATCAGCTTTGATTCTGGATGATCACTCTCACCGTCCGAAAGCGAAAACAATGGTGAGCAGAGAGATGAGCTTCAGCTGTTCCTGGCTCAGGTACATCGCCATGACAACGAGCTGCAGGAAGTAGATCAGGAAAAGGGAGGCAGAGTCCGAGATGAAGCGTCGGTGGACAGTGACCTCCTGAAGCTCCGCCTCTTTGACGTCATCCCCAACAACTGGCTCTGTGGCTCCTGATCGAAGCCGGCTAACCCCCAGAACCAACCAACCTGAGACAGGAGGGTAGAGACAGACAGGTGAGGGGGGGCAGACAGGTGTGTCTGTGGG
>JAVLVB010000900.1:37812-48029 GCA_032876305.1 Orestias chungarensis | reverse complement strand
GAGAACCAGGAACGTTCCAGATCAGAGACGGTTCCCATGGGAATCTAGAACGGCTGCTGAGGAGAACCAGGAACGTTCCAGATCAGAGACGGTTCCCATGGGAATCTAGAACGGCTGCTATGGAGAACCAGGAACGTTCTAGATCAGAGACGGTTCCCATGGGAATCTAGAACGGCTGCTATGGAGAACCAGGAACGTTCTAGATCAGAGACTCTGTAGAACAGTAGAAACATCGGAACAGTCGTGATCCCGCCGCTCTCCTCACCTGTTCCTGCACTGACCCTCAAGGTGGAGGTCAGGGGTCACATGAGTCACCGCCACCTACCTGCAGGAAGCTGCAGGTCACGTGATCTCCAAACATGGGCATGCTGGGCCGGCTCTCGCGGTACACGTGCACGGTGTAGGTCGTCACGACGACGTGAGGCTCGGCGGCGGCCGCCACCAGGATGCTGATGCGGGTGTTCCCCAGACCCACTGGGAAGTTGGCCAATCTGTGGAGGGTCAAAACGTTACTGGGGTCAGAGGTCAGGAGCAGGCGGGGGGCTCACCTGGGTCCTCCATTATGGTCCAGGTGGATCACACAGGCGGTGCTGGCCGGTTCCGGTCGGATCCGAACCATCGCCGTGTCGAAGGGAACCTCAGCACGGTACTCCTTCAGGGTGGGGCTGAAGGGCGGATTCAGGGTGAGGGGCGGGTCCATATAGATCTGTCGGAGGAAGGGGGGGGAGCAGGAAGCTGGGAGAGGCCGAGCGACCAATCAGAGCAGAACACCTGATGATGGACCAATCAGAGAACAGACCTGTTTCTCACCTTCAGGTCTGGAGGACGCCGCCTCCTGATTGGTTGGTTTGTTCGCCTCGCTGTGGAGAACAAGCAGGAGTGTCATGTGACTCACCAGGTGATTGGCTGGAACCTCCATCTCCTCACCTGCTGCTCCTCTGCAGCTCGTAGTGACGACTGATCCGGAGGAAGAGGTCGGAGAGGTCAGGAGGACCCGACGAAGATGATGAAGATGATGATGAGGAGGAGGAGGAAGGACACAGCTGCAGACACCGACAGGCCTCAGATCAGCTCCATGTTTCCCTGAATCCAGAACGTACCAGAGAACGTACCAGGTGGAAGGCTGAGGGCGTCTTCAGCTGCTGGTGGAACCGCAGCAGAAGAAGAAACTCATCCTGGGACAAACAGGTCCTGTGTGTCCCTCTGCAGCCACCGTACTGGGGACAAGGGTCACTTCCTGCTTCACTTATGCTGCAGCGCAAACATTTCATCACCTCGGCTCAGACTCACCTGCTGACTCCGGGTCCCCTGGGACAGGCGAGTCCCTGCGGACAGGCGAGTCCCCTGGGACAGGCGAGTCCCCTGGGACAGTCGAGTCCCTGGGGACAGGCGCGTGGGCAGCGGCAGCAGGAAGCGGAGGCTGTCCTCCAGAACCCGGTCCTTGGTGACCTGCCTGCTGAACGGGTCGTCCCTCAGAGACGTGGCGGTTACGTCTGTGTCCACCTGAAGGCAGGAGGACAAGCATCAGAGAGACGGCGCCCTCTGCTGGACAGTCGTCTGCACGACACTGGAGGAGGACGAGTCCTAGTTTACAAGCTGATCTTCAAAACACTTACCTTGGATACAGTAAAAAATACATAAATAAGAAATAATATTATTATTGCTATTATTACTCTTATTGATTATTATTCATATTTGTATTCTTATTATTAATGTTTTTTTCTATTCATGTATTGTTGATATTAATATTCATGTTTGTTACAATAATAATAATTATAATTAATAATACTACTATTAATAGTACCAAATAATTGTTGTTATTTTTTATTAATTTTGTAATAAAAGTGTATAAATAATAACAATGAATATATGAATATTCGTTGTTATTGTTAAAAATATTAATTATAAGACTAATTAATAATATTATTAATAATGACCAATAATTATTATTATTATTAGTGTTATTATAATTAATTACTATAATTATTATTCTTTTATTATTAGTATTATTAGTATAGTAATATATATTATTATGATTAATAATACTTAATATTCATAATTATTATTAATATTCATTTTAAGTAACAATACTTAATACTCAGATATTCTTCTTCTTTTTGTTCTAATAATTATTATTATTAATAATAAATATCACTACTATAATATTCTGAAAATCAAGTTTATAAATGCTTATTGTTCAAAATAAATGAAAAAATAATTCCCTCCTTCAGGGTAAACCTCAGATCAGCCTCTCCTTCTCCATGCTTCACCTTCAGGTTTCTCACCAGAACCAGAACCAGAACCAAGATCAGGTCTGGTCAGTCCAGTCACCTCACGGCAGCTGGATCTAATTCTGACCTCCTATTTTTGACCAGCCGGTGGCGCCAGTAAACGCCTCCCTCACCTGGACGACGACAGGTGAGACGGAGCTGCTGAACTTCAGAGTGAAGGTGAGCATCTGGAAACACAGCAAACATCTGGAACCCAGAGAGAGAACATGATGAGACCCAGAGAGAGGAACCAGGGGAACTTTCTCAAAGCTCACCTGTCCCGCAAGTCCTGCTCCTGATTGGCCAACGACGCCCGCAGCACCGCCCCCACCGCCCTCTGGACCTGCAGCCAGGCCTGCTGGGAGGCGGACGCTCCGAGCCGCTGCAGCAGGAACCCTCGGACCTGATGAGACAGAGGGAACGCTCAGGGAGGTCCGACTACTGGAACCGGCGGAACCACGGACGCCTCACCTTCGTCTGCTGCCCAGGAGCGCTCTGATTGGTCCTCACAACCCCGAGGTCATGCATGAAGGAGGTCAGCGGGGTCACAGAGGTCACCAGGACAAAAATGTTCACCATGGCAACCAGAGAAGGAGACCGGGGGTCGTCAGGAGAACTTCTGACCCAGAACATGGAAACAGAACCGGGTCGGCTCAGAATCAGAACCAAAGAAAAGGAATGGATCAGAACCGGAATGGATCAGAGTCAGAACCGGAATGGATCACAGTCAGAACCAAAGAACCGGAATGGATCAGAGTCAGAACCAGAATGGATCACAGTCAGAACCGAAGAACCGGAATGGATCAGAATCAGAACTGGAATGGCTCAGAGGTAGAACCAAAGAACCGGAATGATCAGAACCGGAATGGATCAGAGTCAGAACCGGAATGGATCACAGGCAGAACCAAAGAACCGGCGTGGATCAGAGTCAGAACCGGAATGGATCACAGTAAGAACCAAAGAACCGGAATGGATCAGAGTCAGAACCGGAATGCATCACAGTCAGAACCGAAGAACCGGAATGGATCAGAATCAGAACTGGAATGGCTCAGAGGTAGAACCAAAGAACCGGAATGATCAGAACCGGAATGGATCACAGTCAGAACCAAAGAACCGGAATGGATCAGAGTCAGAACCGGAATGGATCACAGTAAGAACCAAAGAACCGGAATGGATCAGAGTCAGAACCGGAATGCATCACAGTAAGAACCAAAGAACCGGAATGGATCAGAATCAGAACTGGAATGGCTCAGAGGTAGAACCAAAGAACCGGAATGGATCAGAGTCAGAACCGGAATGGATCAGAGTCAGAACCGGAATGGATCACAGTAAGAACCAAAGAACCGGAATGGATCAGAATCAGAACTGGAATGGCTCAGAGGTAGAACCAAAGAACTGGAATGATCAGAACCGGAATGGATCAGTCAATACCGGAATGGATCAGAGTCAGAACCAGAGAACCGGAATGGATCCTCGATCCGGTCAAATTAAAGCTGGATCAGATCTCAGGTGGAAAACATTCTGGCAGGAGCTCACACACTCACCTGTCCTGAGGGAAGAGGGGCTTCTGATTGGACGTCCCACAGGAGAGAGGGTTCATGGGAAGGTCATGTTCTAGATAAAGAGTTCAAAGGTCAAAGGTTGCCTTGAGAACATAAGAGTAGACCTTAAACAGCCTCACCTGTCCGCTGGGTGTAGAAGTGACATAGACCTCCACCAGGGTCTGAGAACGCCTCCATCAGCTCTGGCCGCAGGTTCACCTGCAAGACACTCAGGTGAGCTGTGATGTAATCGAGTGGCTGCTGCTCGCCGTGCTAAGGTGAGTCTCACCGTCTGATGTTGCTGCAGGTGAGAGAAGCCGATCCTCCTCAAACAACTCTGCTCTGACGAACTGAGGCACAGCAGGAGGCTCCACCCACTTACACCTGCAACACAGAGAGGGGGCGGAGTCAACACCTGATACTACTACTGCTGGAACCAGGTTGGTTCTAATGGGTTCAATGTTTACGGAGATGTCAACTAAACCTGGAGGTGGATTAAAAACGTGGAGGTGGAGTAAAAACGTGGAGGTGGATTAAAAATGTGGAGGTGGATTAAAAACGTGGAGGTGGAGTAAAAATGTGGAGGTGGAGTGAAAATGTGGAGGTGGAGTAAAAATGTGGAGGTGGATTAAAAACTTGGAGGTGGATTTAAAACGTGGAGGTGGAGTAAAAACGTGGAGGTGGAGTAAATAACGCAAGGTTGAAGGAAATCAGGAACGTTGGGAGGAATCAGAGTTTCAGGTCTGGTGGGAGAAGCGGACCTGGTTCTGGTTCCATCAGAGAACTGAAGCCAGAACCACAGACTGTGCTGCTGGCTGATTGTCTGCAGCTGCTGGACAGGAAGTGTCCGCCCAGGTCACATGACACGAAGTGGTTAGCGTGTTTGTTTACCCTGCTGTGTCCTCAGGAAGCCGCTGCTCTCTGCAAACCGAGACACGTGGACCGCGTAGTCCATCTGCTGCAGAACCCGCTGGTTCAGCCCGACCTCCGGGTCCGACAGAACCTTTTGGCCCGTCAGAACCACGGCATGGGGCCGGCGTCCCTGGGAGGCAGACCAGGCCTGGGAAGACAAGCACAGGGTCAGGGACCGAGCCCAGTTCTGACCCGGTTCCTCATGATCCGGGCCTGGAGGTCCGCTGTCCTGCAACATGTTCATCTGGGTTCAAACTAAAACGATTAATAATGTGTGTTAGCGCTGCGACCTTTGACCCTAACCTGCCATCCTGCAGGTTTTAGACGCATCTCTGCTGCACTAATGTTGGGCTGCATGTAAAACCTGGAGTACCCTGTGTTGGCGTGTTCACTAATACTTTCCTCTTTTTCTCTGAAATAATTAGTGGAGTTAAATTCTTTCACTACGTTTCCTGGAACTCGACCCAGTAAATCTACAAACTACCAAACTGACCCGGTTCAGGGACCCGACCCGGGTCAGAGGTCGGTCCATTTAACCCAGCAGAGGTTCTGGGTCCAGACGCTGCAGCTGAACAGGTTCTCTCCAGAACCTCGTGACCCGTGTATCAGCGGGTCACATGACCTCAGAGGAAACGGGTCAGAACCAGTCTGGTTCCATCTGAGGAGTTCAGCCTGCTCACTGGCTTAACTGGACACACACCAATGATAACGCTGGGAGTATTATGGGATGGATTGGTCTGCTGATTTAGACACCAGCAGGAAACGTCGCGTTACAGCGACTGACAGAACCTTTCAGAACCATCAAAACGGAACCAGCACTTCTGTGGTGAGAACCGGACCGGATCATTTCTGGATGAAGGAGCGGATTCGTGTTTTCCTCTGATGGAAGAACAAAAGTTTGGGTTTTTGATCCAGATCCAAGAACCGGATCGAGCCGTTGATCAGAACCTTCAGGAACGTGTCGTGTTTCTGCATCGATGCGTCGGCTCGCTCTCCTTAGCGCTGAGGAGCAGCAGAACCTCTGAATTGGGTCGGCTCCTGATCCGTCGCTCCATATCCAGCTTTTCACTCTCACTTCTAGTATTAAACTAAAGCGGTTCTGGTTTCATAGATGTGTGTTGGATCCAGAACCAGAACTATACTGGCCTCTCTCACCTGGACCAGATCAGAACCAGGAGCCCATCACTGCCCACAGGTGAGGCTCACCTGCGCCTCCTGCTGGAGAGCCTCCAGGGTAGAGATCAGCCTCCTGGTCTCCTCCTCTAACTCTGTCCGGTCCTGGCTCTGGTTCCGGTCCACCATGAACGTCTGGTAGCAGAGACACAGCAGCGCCAGCAGCAGAACCAGCGGACCCGAGAACAGGCGGCGCCGCAGCAGCATACCGAGAACCAACAGGAGGCGCATAAGGAGCGGTGTCACTTCACCGCTCTGCTCATCATCCTCATCTGGAGCAGGAGAACCTCAGGGAGGAGAACCTGGATCCTGGTCCGCTCCTTCCCGTCTGTCTGTAGTTGAAGTCTGGAGCAAACAAGCTTCACCATCTGGTTCCAGTTAAACTCCAGCAGGAGGAGGAGGAGCAGCTCAGGTTTCAGACTCTCTTCCTCTGAACTTCCTAAAACAACAACAGAATTTATTCCGGGCGGTTCTGAGGGACAGCAGCTCAGGAGGAGGTCCAGACCTCCCAGCGTCCTCCTCCTCCTCCTGTAGGAGTTATTTAGGGAAGCTGTGGACACCCATCTTAAAGAGACAGTCTCCTCCTCAGCAGTCCTGGTTCTGGGTCTGTGTTTAGAACCAGGAAGTAGACCCGGCCCGTTTCAAACTGACTGTTAAACTTTTGGTTCTGTGTGAGCGGATCCAGAAGTTTCTGTGGGCCAGCAGAACCAAACATTTGGGTCAGAACATCTGGACCAACAGAGCCGGAACGTCAGCTCGGTCCAGAAGACCCAGAACATCAGAACCGCCTCAGAACCAAAGACCAGAAAGAAGCAGCAGGTAGAAAAACAGGCCGTTTATTTCATACACAAACAAACAAACAAACAGGTTGTTCCATTTATTGACAAAAAACTTAAAAATTTAAGAGATGAAACAGAAACAAACAAATCTGGAGTTTCACTGCTGACGTATGACCTGGGGGCGGGGCTTCCTACACGGTGAGGCAGAACGATGTTTCTATTGGTCAGGTCCTTTAAAATATCACAACAGAACTTCCTGTCCAGCCCGGCCAATAGAAACATGCCGTCATGGAAACCTTCCAGAGAAGCCCCGCCCCCAGACAAACCAGTACTGAATAAAAGGGTCAGTTTTGGACGTCCGTCTCCAGCAGCTCTACATTCACAAGGTCCATTAGAACTACAGACGCCTCCATAGTTGTAGTCCAGTAGTTTTGTAGTTGCAGCTAGGCCTGATGGGAAACGACTCCAGTCGCTGGACTCAGACTGGAGAGACAGAGAGACCGGGTCAGAACCAGAAGCCGAGATGCAACCCAGAAGAAGAACACCGAACGCACCCGAGCAGCAGCGATGACATCACAGACGTCTGAGCTGTGATTGGTCTATTTGTGGCGGCTGCCCCTCCTCTTCATGGCGGCCGTGCACTGAGGACAGAACCACTTCCCTTTGGGCGCCTCGGTCAGACCCACGCAGCCGTAGTGGAACCACTCGATGGGACACTGCACAGAGCGGCAGTCGGGTCAGAACCGGCCCGCCAGAACCAACCAGCAGATCCTCAGCATACTCACATCCGTGTTGTCGCAGCCGACCATCTCGCCGTAGGAGACCTGGAGGAGACAGACCAGATTAATCCAGACTCAGAACCAGACTCGGAACCAGAACCGGCCCGGCCGCCCACCTGGTTGCAGATGCAGTAGCGCGGCTCGTTGGGGTCGTAGGTCCAGTCCACCTGGCTGCCGGCGTCGGGTTCTGGCAGCACTGCGGCCTGCTGGGCCAGCTCCTGGGCCAGCGCCGAGGAGGACGAGCAGGAGGACAGCGAGGACGAGGACGAGGACGAGGAGGACTGGTGGCCCGACTTCACGGCGCTCCTGTAACCAGAGCAGATGGAGCGGTAAGGCCCGGCCGGGGTGGGGCGGCGCCGCGGACGGGTCGGGCCTTACTTGGACTTGCGTCCGCGCGCGTCTGAGGCGGCGCCGGGCGCCAGGCTCTGGGTCAGGGTGCTGGCCAGCGCCGAGGTCGAGTAGCCCGGGTTCTCGCGGGTCAGGGAGAACTCGCGGCCCAGCTGGAAGTCGTTGTTCTTGATGGCCTCGTAGCTCGCCTTCAGGCTGGAGGTACGCCGGCCCTCCTTCATCTGGGTCAGAACCAGAACCAGGGTCAGACCGGCACACACACACTCACACTCACACACGACGCGCTCTGACCTGCGCTGTGGCCTGGACGGCCTGCGCCGCCGCCATGGTGATGGCGCCCGCACCGGCGCCGGGCCCGGCGGGCAGCGAGCTCAGGCTGTAGGACGGCAGCGGCTGGGCGGAGCTCCCGCCGTAGACGCTGTTGGAGGACGAGGACGTGCTGTTGGGACGGCAGCCTGCAGGGGACACGGGGACGTTACCGGACCGAGAGGTCAGAGGTCGGAGAGCGAGGGAGGGAGTACCCGGGGCGTTCTCCTTGGAGGCGTCGGATGTCAGGGTGGACAGCAGCGCCTCAGACTTGAACTTCTTCTCTGGGACGTGTTCCGTGGTGTGATGAGCCGGAGCGCTGTACTTCCTCTCTGGAACAGAACCCAACAGAACCAGCATGAGGGCGGGGCCTGTGGGGGCGGGGTCTGACGGCTAGACTTACTCTCTGTGCCGCTGTGGGAGAGGACGTGATGATTGTTGACCGGCTGGGACGGACTGTCCATCTCCAGAGACCCTGAGGACAAGAAGACACGGAACATCAGAGACCAGCAGCGCCGAGGACGACCCGGAGCGTCCACCGTCGCAGCGGGACACTCACGTCTCTCCAGGATCTCGGTGATGCCGGCGTTGTCCGCCTCCAGCTCCATTTTGAACTTGGCCAGCTCCTGGTCCAGCTTCCGCAGGTGCCGGTCCACCTGAGGACGGAAAGTTGAGGCGGCCATCAGAACCGGCGCCACCTAATGGTGACCCGACAGAATGTCCCGACGCGAATGGGGTTAATCACCAGGTCGTAGATCTGATTGGCCAGCTGGACCTTCTCGTCTGCGTCCTCCAGGGCTTTAAAGTAATCCTGAGACAGAAGAAGAACAGCGTGAACAGCGATGGGATGGAACGGCGGCAGGACGGCGCTCAGACACCGCTCACCTTCTTGATCATCTCCATCTGCTCGTCGCGCCCCTCAGGCTTGTTCTTCTTTGCGTTGATGAAAAACTCGGTGACCTTCTGCTCCAGCTGGTCAGTGGCGTCTGAATCACATTTAAAACTTTATTCATCCTGAATGTTTGTCAAAAACAAATCCAAATTACCACCAACGTAAACATGACCCCAGAATGTTAAGGGGCCGATCACGCGGCCTGGAGGAACGCCTTCATGTTCCCTTTAGAACCTGCTGCTTCTCAAACACACTCGCTTGTATTTCCCACAATGCCTCTGGGAGTTTATTTTAATTCGAAGAGGATAAACGACGTTAGTGTCACTTTAAATGTGACTGGAGATTAGGGCTGCAACTAACGACTATTTTAATAGTCGACTAATCGGATAATTATTCATTTTTACTGAAATTCAGCATGAAGTTGCTTTAGTTATGTGGCAAATTATAATAAACACAAGAAATATGGGTACTTCAATAAAATATGCATCTTTTATTTAACTTTGCTGCTGATTCAGACAAAAAGTAAATAAAAATGTCTGAAACCAGTTAGTTCCAGTTCTCAGTCATTATAGACGTGAATCAAACATACATAAACCTCTGTCCATGTTTTAAGGACAGGCAAAGGGGCAAAAACAATAATGGATTAAAATCAAGTAAACCTGTTTCCTGTAAACCAAGCAGCAGCAAATACAACAAAGAACATTTAGTGAGTTCAGAGGTCAACTGCAAA
Organism: Orestias chungarensis; assembly: GCA_032876305.1. NCBI lineage: Eukaryota > Metazoa > Chordata > Actinopteri > Cyprinodontiformes > Cyprinodontidae > Orestias > Orestias chungarensis. The sequence continues at coordinate 38,299 of JAVLVB010000900.1, read as the reverse complement.
ACAACTTTACAATCCTCAACAGCCCTAAACCTGAGGTTTTAACCACTGACTGAGTTGTAAGCACGGACTCTTGAACCGAGTTATCCTCCGTTAGAACCCGGCAGCATCGACCACAGAGAGCGGCCTCATATAATAGATCAGCCTCAGGGAGGACAGGCGCACATCTGCTTCTTTTGTAGAGAGGAGTCCATGGTGGCTCTCTTCGTCTGACTGCATGTATTTAATTAAAATACGTTTGTCAGGCATAACGTTAAAACTCTTTTAACGCGAATAAACGCTTAGAAAACGTATATTGTACACCAAAAACTAAACGTATAGGTGTGAATGTTGCTTGAATCTTACCGAAGCGAGTCAGACTCCGTTTCATGTTCCCGACATGCTTCTTTTGCATGTATCAAAGCTCACAGACCAAAACTTGATTTCAGCACGTGACCGATACAGCAACTGTTTCAAAATCATACTGAAGCACCAAACTGTGTTTATAAGA
>JAVLVB010000900.1:19673-31305 GCA_032876305.1 Orestias chungarensis | reverse complement strand
CCCCACAGTGTGTTCGAGCCTCTCAATAAGGATATTGTGTTTGACTGTGTCAAAAGCAGCACTGAGATCTAACAAAACTAGAATAGACACGAGCCCATTGTCTGAGGCCATGAGAATATCATTAGTAACTTTAAGGAGAGCTGTCTCTGTGCTATGATGAGCTCTGAAACCTGACTGAAATTCTTCAAATAGGTCATTAATCTAATCTATTCTAATCTAATCTAGTCTAATCATATCCTTATTTTGTCTAATGTAATCTAGTCTAATGTAATCTAGTGTAATCTAATCTATTCTAATCTACTCTAGTCTTATCTAATCTAATCTAATTTAGTCTAATCTAGTCTAGTCTAATCTAATCTAATCTATTTTAGTCTAATCTAATCTAGGCTAGTCTAATCTAATCTAGTCTAATCTAATTTAGTCTAATCTAATCTAGTCTAATCTAATTTAGTCTAGTCTAATCTAATCTAATCTAATCTAGTCTAATCTAATCTATTTTAGTCTAATCTAGACTAGTCTAATCTAATTTTATTTAGTCTAATCTATTCTAATCTAATCTAGTCTAGTGTAGTCTAATCTAATTAAGTCTAGTCTAGTCTAGTCAAATCTAATCTAATCTAATTTAGTTTAATCTAATCTAGTCTAATCTAATCTAATTTAGTCTAATCTAATCTAATTCAGTCTAATCTAATCTATTTTAGTCTAATCTAGGCTAGTCTAATCTAATCTAATTTAGTCTAATCTAATCTATTCTAATCTAGTCTAAACTAATTTAGTTTAGTCTAGTCTAATCTAATCTAGTCTAATCTAATTTAGTCTAATCTAATTTAGTCTAGTCTAATCTAATCTAGTCTAATCTAATTAGTCTAATCTAATTTAATCTAATCTAATCTAGTCTAATCTAATTTACGTTAATCTAGTCTAATCTAATCTAGTCTAATCTAATTTAGTCTAATCTAGTCTAATTTAATCTAGTGTAGTCTAATCTAATTTAGTCTAATCTAGTCTAGTCTAATCTAGTCTAATCTAATCTAATTTAGTCTAATCTAGTCTAATCTAATTTTATTTAGTCTAATCTAATCTGATCTAATCTAGTCTAGTCTAACCTAATATAGTCTAGTCTAATCTAATTTAGTCTAATCTAGTCTAGTCTAATCTAGTCTAGTGTAATCTAGTCTAATCTAATTTAGTCTAATCTAGTCTAATCTAATCTAGTCTAATCTAATTTAGTCTAGTCTAATCTAATCTAGTCTAATCTAATCTAGTCTAGTGTAATCTAGTCTAGTCAGATCTAATCTAATTTAGTCTAATCTAATCTAGTCTAATCTAATTTATTCTAATCTAATCTAGTCTAATCTAATTTAATCTAGTCTAGTCTAATCTAATTTAGTCTAATCTAGTCTAATCTAGTCTATTCTAATCTAATTTAATCTATTCTAATCTAGTCTAATCTAATCTAATTTAGTCTAATCTAATCTACTCTAATCTAATCTAATTTAGTCTAATCTAATCTGATCTAATATAGTCTAGTCTAATCTAATATAGTCTAGTCTAATCTAATTTAGTCTAATCTAATCTAGTCTAATCTAATCTAATTTAGTCTAATCTAATTTAGTCTCATCTAATTTAGTCTAATCTAGTCTAGTCTAATCTAGTCTAATCTAATTTAGTCTAATCTAATCTAGTCTAGCCTAATCTAATCTAATTTAGTCTAATCTAATCCAGTCTAGTCTAATCTAGTCTAATCTAATTTAGTCTAATCTAATCTAGTCTAGCCTAATCTAATCTAATTTAGTCTAATCTAGACTAGTCTAATCTAGTCTAATCTAATTTAGTCTAATCTAATCTAGTCTAATCTAGTCTAATCTAATTTAGTCTAATCTAATCTAGTCTAGCCTAATCTAATCTAATTTAGTCTAATCTAATCCAGTCTAGTCTAATCTAGTCTAGTCTAATCTAATTTAGTCTAATCTAATCTAGTCTAGCCTAATCTAATCTAATTTAGTCTAATCTAATCTAGTCTAATCTAGTCTAATCCAATCTAATTTAGTCTAATCTAATTTAGTCTAATCTAATCTAATCTAGTCTAGTCTAATCTAATCTAATCTAAAATGCGTCGTGTTAGCCTATCTGTGTTTATCCAGATTGTTGATGTCAGCAAAACAAGCTGGGGTTCTGGAGCGTCGGCTCTAAGAATAACCACTAATGTGAGACACGCCTGGCTCCTCGCCCTCAGACCGCTCGGATTTCAGCCTCTCCCAGCAGAACCGGCCTCTGGTTCTGCCGGTCTCTGGACCAGGCGGGTTCCCTCCAAGGGGCAGAGGAAGCGGTCCTGACTCAGCTGAGGTTTGGTCTGAGGTTCTGGAGCCGTTCTCCTAAAGGAAAATAGAAGTTTTTAATTAGAAAAATAAAGAAATGCTGAAAAAAAATGTTCTATGATGTTTAATGAAAAAAACATTGTTGTTTTGTCTGTATTCTGGTATTTTAGCCTTTAAACACAAATGAATGTTAAAAGCTCCTTTAAAGGGTCACTAAAGCTGAAATGAACTTAGTTTGGTAGATAAACTGTAAAAATTGATGATATTTTCACACAAACTTGTTTATTTCAGCAATATTAGTTAGAAACAGAGAAGAAGGAAATAAATCTCTGCTTTTATGTTTGATGCTGACTGAGGATAAAGATTCAGTCTGTCTAAGATCAGCCGCCTGAGCTTCACTATCACCTATGAATGTGTGTGTGTGTGCGTGTGTGCGTGTGCATGTGTGTGCGTGTGTGTGTGTGTGTGTGTGTGTGTGTGTGTGTGTGTGTGTGTGTGTGTGTGTGCATGTGCAGCCCCCTGTGCAGAGAGCCGACATGATCAGCCTGAAGTCTCGGATGTCCACATACGGCCTGCAGCGCTATCAGTGGCTTACACACACCTGGGACAGCTTCCAGACTCAGGTAACACGCTCACCTGTGGTCACATGATGGCGGCGTATTCGCTGACAGCTGTGTGTGTGTGTGTTCAGTTTAAATGCTGCGGCGTGATCTACTTCACCGACTGGCTGGAGATGACAGACATGGACTGGCCTCCTGACTCCTGCTGCACCAATCAGTACCCCGGCTGCGCTGGCCACGCCCACCAGCATGACCTCAGCGACCTCCACCAAGAGGTGAGCCGCGGCCGCCTGTGATTGGACGCCGTCAGACGCTCATGTCCCCTCCTGTCTGTTTCAGGGCTGCGGGCCGAAGGTCTACGGCTTCATCCGGGGCACCAAGCCGCTGCGAGCTCTGCGCTTCCTGGGCGTGTCCATCGGCGTGGCGCAGATCCTGGCCATGACGCTCACGGTCACGCTGCTCTGGGCGCTTCACTACGCTCGACACCTGCAGGAGCCGGGCTCGGAAGGGACCCCGGTGCCACCAGAAGACTCCGGGTCAGCGGCGGCGACCAAAGGAAGCAGCAGCATGCTTCAAAGCCAGGCGGCAGCTCAGGTGGAGACGGGGTGGCTCAGCGCCGCAGGGTCACTCAGCAGAGACCAAAGTGTCCTCTAGCAGAACCGAACCAGGAGCAGCTGCAGGGACCAAACACAGCGCCTAGAGGAACTCCTCAGGCTGTTGCTGCAGACAAACCGAGAGCTGTGAGAGCTGACCTCCACCTGACCTCCTGACCTCTGGCTCTGACGGGACGATGCTGGAGGAGGTTTTTTCTCCGACCAGTGAAAACTAAATTTTACGAAGTTAGCCTGGATTTGGTCAATAATCCTTAAAACCAGATAAAGTGTTGAGGACAGCTCTGGACGTTTGAACTGACCTGCTGACCACAGAGCTGCAACCTCTCGTGTCCAGGTTTACCTTTGAGACACGCCGAGTGGACGGAGGACGATGAACCGAACCGAGCGAGACTGGAGCTGCAGGAATCATCTCTGCTGGCGAGGAAGCAGCTGAAGCTCTGGACTTCCTGGTCCACTGGGGGCGGGTCTCTGCACACCTGTAGGACCGCCCACGTAGAAAGACCCCGCCCACTAGATTATAACAGGAAACCTGCAGGTTGAACAAGTGGAACCTCTAAAAAGATTCAGAGTAGATTTAAACCAGTAGATCCAGAGTAGATCCAGAGTTTCAGCTGCTGCTTCTTAACCAGCCCAGATCAGAGCAACATTGCTGCAGGTGGCGCTATAGTCTTGTGTATTGTTGACAGAACGGTTTGATAAACAGAAATATGAAAGAAAACAAAACATGAAACTGCTCATCAAAATAAAATATCTATAAAGTAATTTATGATGTTTATTCAATAGTTGAATCTATTTTATATGGTTTATTAAAATTCACATTTTATTTTAAACCTTTTTACTTTAGTTTGTTTTCTGATTTTAGTAAAAACAGAAATATTAGATTTAGTTTTGTTGGTTTAAAGTTCATCGTATTTTATTTTTTCAAACATTTTCAGATTTAATTAGATCAGATTTCATTTTATTTTATAGGTTTGAAGTATTTGTCACATTTTTCTGTTTGTCTTTGTTCCCATCAGACCAACAGAAATGTTGCTAAAATTCATACATCAATAGAAACCCTCTAGATATAAATAGTATTTATAAACCCCGTCACAATTTAAAAATAAAAACTATGTATGTGAACTGTTTAAAGTGTTTATGGTTTGTTAAAGATCTCGTCTAGAACGAACCTGACTGACGTTTCTCTGGATCCTCCTGTAAACCTCAGACTGATGGAGACCAGACGAGGTGACGATTATCTTCTTTATTGCACAGATGAATATTAACGTCTGTCGGCTCCACATGCAAAAATACTAAACAAGTGACGACACACAACAATCACATCACATGTTCACCAGAAGCTACCAGAAGAAAACTCAAGCACAGATGGAGGAGGACATCTGTCCTCAGGGAGATCCAGCAGGAAGTGATGCAGGAGGTCACTTCCTCCCTGGAGACTCCGCAGCTCCAACACAGAAAATGTTCTCTGGACCACAAATCTCTGAGGTTCTCCGGTAACAACCACTAGAACCTGCACCTCGATCAGCCTGGAAGACAGGCAGCTACGTCCAATCAGCTGCAGATCCACCTGAGGCCCCCTAATACTAAAACAGGGAAAAACTACTAAAACAGGGAAAAACTACTAAAACAGGGAAAAACTAAAGGATGAAAAACTACTAAAACAGGGAAAAACTACTAAAACAGGGAAAAACTAAAAAAGGATGAAAAACTACTAAAACAGGGAAAAACTACTAAAACAGGGAAAAACTAAAGGATGAAAAACTACTAAAACAGGGAAAAACTACTAAAACAGGGAAAAACTAAAAAAGGATGAAAAACTACTAAAACAGGGAAAAACTACAAAAACAGGGAAAAACTACTAAAACAGGGAAAAACTAAAAAAGGATGAAAAACTACTAAAACAGGGAAAAACTACAAAAACAGGGAAAAACTACAAAAACAGGGAAAAACTACTAAAAGAGGGGAAAAAATACTAAAACAGGGAAAAACTAAAAAAGGATGAAAAACTACAAAAACGGAAAAACTACTAAAACAGGGAAAAACTAAAAATGGATGAAAAACTACTAAAACAGGGAAAAAATACTAAAAGAGGGGAAAAAATACTAAAACAGGAAAAAACTAAAAAAGGATGAAAAACTACTAAAACAGGGAAAAACTACAAAAACAGGGAAAAACTACTAAAACAGGGAAAAACTACTAAAACAGGGAAAAACTCCAAAAACAGGGAAAAAACTACTAAAACATGGAAAAACTACAAAAAGATGGAAAAACTACAAAAACAGGGAAAAACTACAAAAACGGAAAAACTACAAAAACAGGGAAAAACTGAAAAAACATGGAAAAACTACAAAAGGAGGAAAAACTACTAAAACAGGGAAAAACTACAAAAACGGAAAAACTACAAAAACAGGGAAAAACTAAAAAAACATGGAAAAACTACAAAAACAGGGAAAAACTAAAAAAACAGGGAAAAACTGCAAAAGGAGGAAAAACTACTAAAACAGGGAAAAACTAAAAAAACATGGAAAAACTACAAAAACAGGGAAAAACTAAAAAAACACGGAAAAACTACAAAAGGAGGAAAAACTACTAAAACAGGGAAAAACTACAAAAACGGAAAAACTACAAAAATGGAAAAACTACAGAAACAGGGAAAAACAAAAAAAACATGGAAAAACTACAAAAACAGGGAAAAACTAAAAAAACAGGGAAAAACTACAAAAGGAGGAAAAACTACTAAAACAGGGAAAAACTACAAAAACGGAAAAACTACAAAAACAGGGAAAACCCAAAAAAACATGGAAAAACTACAAAAACAGGGAAAAACTACTAAAACAGGGAAAAACTACTAAAACATGGAAAAACTACAAAAGAAGGAAAAAACTACAGCATCCTCTTCTCTCTCCACAGGAAGTGCAGCTCTTTAATGTCTTTGCTGATTCTGTTTTGCTGTATTTGTGGAGGCAGCTTCTTGCTCTTTGGTTGAACAGGAACCAGACAGTGGAAGAAGTCCGTAGTTGAGGGAAGACTCCATCTTTTAATCTCTATCATGATCAACTCTGGTCTTTAAAGCAGCCGCTGAGGTTAAAGTCTGAGGAGTCGCGGTTAACAGCCGTCCCTGCGTTGCTTCGGTGTGGAACGCTTTAGCCGGACAGACGGACTCTAGAGAGCCGAAACGACTGTCTGGGAGTCGGAGTTCCGACTTCTTTCAGGAGCAGAAACGCTGGCGACCGCCGAGGAGTGGTACGGCTGCTCGCAGATCAGAGGGAACGTGTCCTGAAGTTTTGCGTTCAGGCTGGAACGGCTGGGACGGGAGACAAACGGAGACAGAGGAGCTAGCGTCTGGATGGAAACATCGGATCTTTAGGTTCTAGGAGTCTAGGAGAACCTGACTACACTAACAGAACTCTAGCATCCCTGTTTCCATAAACACTCCCAGCAGAACATCCGTCTCACAAACCTGCTGGTGATCGGCCGCTCCCTGACCCCGATGCTGCTTAGCTCCTGGACGCTGTCCTGCCGGCTCAGAGACATGTGGGAGTTGTGCTTCAGCGGGCTAAGCTCCCGGTAGCTGGACTCGTACGACTTCTCGTCCATAAATTGGTGGTTCTGAGGAGGACAAAGGTCAGAGGTCATTGGGCCGTCTGTCCTCAGCTGGACGCCGGCGTCTGTCTCTGTCTCACCGTGGTTTTCTCCAGACAGGTGAGCAGGTGGTGATGCTGCAGCTCCAACCTCGGGTCGATCTTACACACCAGCGCCTGACCGGCTTCTTTGGACGCCTTCAGGACACAGACACGGGTCACATGACCCGGGGGACACACCTGGACCGGAGCGGACAGGTTAGATGCTGCTTACCTTCTGCGCTCGCCTCTTCTCCGCCTTCTGGCTCTGGTGGTAGATGCGGCTGAAGTTGGAGACGATGACGGGCACCGGCAGGGCGATGACCAGCACGCCGCTCAGCGAGCATATGGAGCCGAAGATCTTTCCCATGATGCTCTTAGGGACCATGTCGCCGTACCTGAGGAGAGACAGGTGGCGTTCAGAGTCATCGGCGTAATCCGTCACTGACGGGCTGACTGTGATCTGGTTGTCCTGGAAACGTGTCATCACTACGGCGACACAGCCAGCCTCCATGTTTGATCAGACGTACAGAGAACCAGCATCAGGCTGTGTTGTAGTTACCACTCCCCGTCAGCAGGCGGCGGTAGAGCAGCTCACACATGAAAATGATTAAACACTAAAAATGAATATTAAACGGTCCCACGATTTAAACTCCATTACAGGGAACGACAACGATGTATTAGCATGTCACAAATCAAGTAAAAAAGAGAATAAATAAACCTGTAATCAGTTCTAATAACGTACATCTGACTGTGAGGCGCAGAGTTCTGTGTGAGGTTCTGATGCTACACGGGTCGGTTCTGGTTCCTCGCCTTGTCTTCTGTGAAAAATGACTTTGCTGCTGCTGACAGCAGTGCCGCCAGCCTCCACGTGGGGGCGCCAGAGAATCCTGGCCGGGTTCGGGTCTGATCGCTGCTCTCTCCGACCAGAACCAGAACCAGTCAGACTCCATCCTTTCTACAGAGACCAGCAGGTGACAGCGAAGACCTGCTGCTGCTCATCAGCCTGGGGTCAAAGGTCATCTCCAAAACAACAGAGGTCACCATCCCAGCGTCTGAACAGGAAGCTGATACAAAAGTAGTAAAAGTCTCAACGATTTCCTGGCTCTTCCAGGTTTCTTCAAGTTTTCCAGGATCCTCTGTGTTTAGTTACATTATACAAGGCCCCTTCGAGGTTTTTCCAGATTTTCCAGATTCCTCCAGGTTTTCCAGGATCTCCCACGTTTTCCCAAGGATTTTCCAGGTTTCTCCACACTGTTCCAAGCTTTTAAAGGTTCATTGAGGTTTTTCAAGGATTTTCCAGGTTCCACGAGGGTTAGATACATTTTTGTAGGCATCTCCAGTTGTATCCAAGTTTTTTCCAGGCTCCTAAAATTTTTCCAGGATCGTCAATATTTTCCAAAGGATTTTTCAGGATTTTCCAGGTTTCTCCACACTGCTCTAAGCTTCTAAATCGCTCTAATCCTCTAAATTTCAAAGATTTTTTGGGCCCCTCTATGTGTAGCCACGTTAATTAAGGCTCTTCACGCCTATGCAAGGTTTTTCCAGGATCTTCCACGTTTTCCCCAGGATTTTCAAGGATCGTCCAGGTTTCTCCACACTAGGCTTCTACAGGGTCCTTCCCCTTCAAGGTTTTTCCAGGTTTTTCTAAGGCTCCTCCAGGTTTTCCAGGATCCTCTATTCTTTCCCAAGGATTTTAAAGGATTGTCCAGGTTTCTCCACACTGCTCCAAGCTTTTACAGATTCATTAAGTTTTTTCAAGGATTTTCCAGGTTCCCCAAGGGTTAGATACATTTTTCTAGGCTTCTGCAGGTGTCTCCAGAATTTCCAGGTTTCTCCATACTGCTCTAAGCTTCTAAATTGTCCTTGAGTGTTTTTCAAGAACTTTTTAGGCTCTTCTAGGCTTAACCACATTAATTAAGGCTCTTCAAGGTTTTTCCAGGTCTTCCAGGATCCTCCACGTTTCCCAAGGATTTTCAAGGATCGTCAAGGTTTCTCCACACTGCTCTAAGCTTTTACAGGATCCTTTAGTATTCTCGAGGATATTTTGGGCTCCTCTATGTGTAACCACGTTAATTAAGGCTCCTCCAGGTTTTTCAGGATGCTCTATTCTTTCCCAAGGATTTTCAAGGATCGTCCAGGTTTCTCCACACTGCTCCAAGCTTTTAAAGGTTCATTGAGGGTTTTCAAGGATTTTCCAGGTTCCCCGAGGTTTAGATACATTTTTTTAGGGATCTCCAGTTGTATCCAAGTTTTTTCCAGGCTCCTAAAAATTTTCCAGGATTGTCAATATTTTCCCAAGGATTTTCCAGGTTTCTCCACACTGCTCTAAGCTTTTACTGGATCCTTTAGTTTTCTCAAGGATTTTTTGGGCTCCTCTATGTGTAGCCACGTTAATTAAGGCTCTTCAAGGCTATGCAAGATTTTTCCAGGCTCCTCCAGGTTTACCAGGATTCTCCACGTTTTCCCAAGGATCGTCCAAGTATCTCCACACTAAGCTTCTACAGGGTCCTTGAGTTTTCTCGTGGATTTTTTAAGCTCCTCTAGGTTTAGTTACATTTGACAAGGCCCCTTCAAGGTTTTTCCAGGTTTTTCAAGGCTCCTCCAGGTTTTCCAGGATCCTCTATTCTTTCCTAAGGATTTTAAAGGATCGTCCAGGTTTCTCCACACTGCTCCAAGCTTTTACAGATTCATTCAGTTTTTTCAAGGATTTTCCGGGTTCCCAGAGGTTTAGAGACATTTTTCTAGGCTTCTCCAGGGTGTCTCCAGGTTTTCCAGGATTTTCCAGGTGTCTCCACACTGCTCTAAGCTTCTAAATTGTCCTTGAGTTTTTTTTCAAGGACTTTTAAGGCTCTTCTAGGTTTAACAACATTAATTAAGGCTCTTCAAGGTTTTTCCAGGTCTTCCAGGATCCTCCACGTCTCCCAAGGATTTTCAAGGATCGTCAAGGTTTCTCCACACTGCTCTAAGCTTTTACAGGATCCTTTAGTATTCTCAAGGATATTTTGGGCTCCTTTATGCGTAACCACGTTAATTAAGGCTCATCCAGGTTTTCTAAGATGCTCTATTCTTTCCCAAGGATTTTCAAGGATCGTCCAGGTTTCTCCACACCGCTCCAAGCTTTTAAAGGTTCATTGAGGTTTTTCAAGGATTTTCCAGGTTCCCCGAGGTTTAGATACATTTTTTTAGGCATCTCCAGTTGTATCCAAGTTTTTTCCAGGCTCCTAAAAATTTTCCAGGATCATCAATATTTTCCCACGGATTTTCCAGGTTTCTCCACACTGCTCTAAGCTTTTACTGGATCCTTTAGTTTTCTCAAGGATTTTTTGGGCTCCTCTATGTGTAGCCACGTTAATTAAGGCTCTTCAAGGCTATGCAAGATTTTTCCAGGCTCCTCCAGGTTTACCAGGATTCTCCACGTTTTCCCACGGATCGTCCAAGTATCTCCACACTAAGCTTCTACAGGGTCCTTGAATTTTCTCGTGGATTTTTTAAGCTCCTCCAGGTTTAGTTACATTTGACAAGGCCCCTTCAAGGTTTTTCCAGGTTTTTCAAGGATCCTCCGGGTTTTCCAGGATCCTCTATTCTTTCCCAAGGATTTTAAAGGATCGTCCAGGTTTCTCCACACTGCTCTAAGTTTTTACTGGATCCTTTAGTTTACTCAAGGATTTTTTGGGCTCCTCTATGTGTAGCCACGTTAATTAAGGGTCTTCACGGCTATGCAATGTTTTTCCAGGCTCCTCCAGGGTTTCCAGGATCCTTCACGTTTTCCCAAGGATTTTCAAGGATCGTCCAGGTTTCTCCAGGCTCCTTCAGGTTTCTCCAGGCTCCTCTAGTTTTCTCCATGTTTCTCAAGGGTTTTCCAGACTCTTCCAGGTTTCTCAATGTTTCTCCAGGCTCCTCCGGGTTTCTCCAGGCTCCTCCGGGTTTCTCCAGGCTCTTCCGGGTTTTCCCAGGCTCCTCTCGTTTTCTCCAGGCTCCTCCAGGATTTTCCAGGCTCCTCCAGGTTTCTCCAGGCTCCTCCGGGTTTTTCCAGGCTCTTCCGGGTTTCTCCAGGCTCCTCCTCCGGGTTTTTCCAGGCTCCTACGGGTTTCTCAAGGTTCCTCCAGTTATCTCCAGGTTTCTCCAGGTTCCTCCAGGTTTTTCCAGGCTCCTACGGGTTTCTCCAGGCTTCTCCAGTTATCTCCAGGTTTCCCCAGGCTCCTCCAGGTTTCTCCAGGCTCCTTTAATTTTCTCCAGGCTCCTCCAGGTTTTTCCAGGCGCCTACGGGTTTCTCCAGGATCCTCAGGGTTTTTCCAGGCTCTTCCGGGTTTTTCCAGGCTCCTCCAGGTTTCTCCAGGCTCCTTTAGTTTTCTCCAGGATCCTCCGGGTTTTTCCAGGCTCTTCCGGGTTTTTCTAGGCTCCTCCAGTTATCTCCAGGTTTCTCCAGGCTCCTCCAGGATCCTCAGGGTTTTTCCAGGCTCTTCCTGGTTTTTCCAGGCTCCTCCAGGTTTTTCCAGGCTCCTTTAGTTTTCTCCAGG
>JAVLVB010000899.1:40249-53173 GCA_032876305.1 Orestias chungarensis | reverse complement strand
ATCATCCATCCATCCATCATCCATCCATCCATCATCCATCCATCCATCCATCCATCCATCATCCATCCATCATCTATCCATCCATCACCATCCATCATCCATCCATCATCTCACCATCCATCCATCAATCCATCATCCATCCATCATCCATCCATGCATCATCCATCCATGCATCATCCATCCATCCATCATCCATCCATCATCCATCCATCATCAATCCATCCATCCATCCATCCATCATGCATCCATCCATCCATCCATCATCCATTCATCCATCATCCATCCATCATCAATCCATCTTTAATGTCTTCGTTAACTCCTGTCTCAGATCTCTAGGCCGTTTCCTCCTAAGCCCGCCGACCACCTGATCATGCAGACGCGGCGCCGTGAGGCGGCCATTGATGATGTTCTGGAGTTCAGCAGAGACGCGCGGCGCTGCGACGTCAAGACTTGGTGGCTGCAGAGCTGCGAGCGTCGCTTCATCACAGGAGACGTAGAGAGGCGAGTGCAGGCGAAGCTGCAGCAGCACGAGGCCGACATCGGCGAGAGGAGATGCAGGTCAGGTACAGAACAGCAGCGCGGAGCGATAAGTCATCCTCCCTTAAACATGGACGCTCCGTCTGTCCTCAGGCTCAGGAAGCTGCTGGAGGCCGAGGAGCAGCAGCTGCTGCGGGAGCTGGAGGACAACAAGGAGACGACGGTGGAGAGGCAGGCGAGGATGAGGGAGAGAGCAAAGGAGCTGAAGGAGAGGAGGGAGGGCGATAGACAGAAGCTGGTGTCAGAGAAGATGGACCAGCTGTTCAGGTTTGGACCAGAACCGGGAGTGTTTGGGACCAGCAGCCCGTATCGTTTATTGTTATGATTGATGCTTATATCATATTTCTGTTTCATCAAACACGCAGTCAGATTTATTTAATAGACTAAAACACCTACTAGTTAGACATGGAGCTGTGATTGGCCCCCAACAATCCAGGAGCCACAAACCCAAACATAAGAAATAGGAACCAGAACCTATAAACTCTGAACCACCAACCAGAACCTGGTACTAGAAACTAATAACTAGCAGCAAGGAACTATAGAAACTACAAACATGAACTTGAAAATATAAACTGGAAACCAGGAACTAGAAAAACTAAAAGCTAGAAACAGAGAACTATGAACTAAAAACTAGAAACTAATAGATTAGGATAGAACGCCTTTATTGTCATTTTACACATTGTGCAATGAGATTGCAGGGAAAGACCCGGTAAGCCGCCACGAACTTCAGTGCACCGCCATCATTTTTGACATGAGGAGGAAAAATGCCACATTGGGGAGAAATGAGGTAAAAAATACATGAGAGACCAACTTCCTCCAAGATTTATACCAATTATGTGAGTCCAGAAGCCGCAGCCTGCCTGCGATCCGAAGAATCACATCCAGTTTACGGTTCAGCATCTCAGTCTGAGTGTTGGTTGCTCTCCAGACACCCTCATTCGCTACTCGCCGCTTTCCAGTGGGCAGAGCAACTGTCGATGCATCAGGTAACTTCCGATACCAAAGAGCAGAAATCCTGTCATCAAAAATCCAATCATGTACAAATTTTCTTCGTCCTCCACTGACATTTTTGACAGAAACACAATCTTCCACTTCATCCAGGAATCCGTCTGGACACGAGGGTTCCCCTTTGTCCTGTTTTCCAGTCAGGAAAATTTGATCAATTTCATTGAGAGACCAGCTGACCAGATCCACAATGTTTGATTTTTGGAAGATAATCAAAAAGAAGTGCCTCCAAAAAGAATGAAATACACAAAACGCATAGCTGAAGCAGGACAGATAAGGGGAAGGTCGGGAGACAGAGAGAAAGCGTCCGCCTTCGTCTAGAGCAGAGAGTAGTGAGTGAAAATGAATAACTAGCATCAAGAAACTAAAAAATAGGAACCAGGAACAAAGATCAAGGAACTACAAACTACAAACTAACAACTATAAACAAGGAAGTAGACCCAAGAAACTTCAAAATATGAACCAGAAAATAGTATCTTCCGAACTTAGTAATAATAATAATATTAATAACAAACATGGAACTAGTACACAGGACTCCAAACTGCAAACTGTAAACTATGAACCAGGAACCACAAACCCAAACATAAGAAATTGGAACCAGGAGCTAAAAACAGGACTATAAACTCTGAACCAGAAACTTGTACTTGGAAATCCAAACTAGAAATCAGAAACTAAGAACCCGGTTCTAGAAACTATTAACTAGAAACCAGGAACTAAGATCAAGAAACTACAAACTACAAACTAGAAACTAAGAAGTAAAACCAAGAAACCTAAAAATCTGAACCAGAAACTAAGATAAAGGAACTAGAAAACAACTAGAAATTACAAATTTAGAACTATAAACTACTAAATAGAAATGAGGAACTAATAACTACTAAAAACTAGGAACCAGCAAACAAGATTAAGGAACTAGAAACTAAGAACTATAAACTAGGAAGTAAAACCATGAAGCCTAAAAATATGAACCAGAAAATACTAAACATAATAATAATATTAATTACAAACAAGGAACTAGTAAACTGGACTTCAAACTGCAAACTATGAACCAGGAACCAGAAATCCAGGAACTAAGAACCATCATCACACAGAACGACTCTCCCACTCTCTTTCACGCTCTTAAAGGCCCAGCGCCTCCAGTTGTCATTCTTAGTTGCCAGATCCTGACAGCCCTCTTTTCTACTTCATGTAAAACATTGTAACTGTTCAGGTTTGGCTGCTTGTTGTGGGTCATGGTTCTGCTGATGGTCTATAGAGGAGGTCCTGGTCCTCTCTGTGGCCATACCAGATCATCATTCCTCCACCGCTGTGCTCTACAGTTGTAGTTAAGTGTTGACCTACCGTGTGTGTTGATCAGGGAGAGGTGTGAGGAGCTGCGCAGCATCCAGAGCCGTCGCCGCGAGCAGCAGGTGTGTCAGGATCGCGCGGCTCAGGTGAGGAGGCAGCAGGAGGAGCGGCGGCGGCAGCAGGAGGAGGAGCGACTGTTGGATGATCTTTGGGAGGCCGACGGACGAGCCAAGGAGGAGCAAGAGAGTCAGCGCGTTCGCCGGCGCCAGCAGAGAGACGAGCAGCAGCTGCAGGAGCTGAGGCAGCAGATGCAGGCTGCAGAGAGGAGGAGGCAACAGGAGAGGGAGCTAAAGGAGGAGGAGACACGGCTCCTGGTAAGGTCTGCCCCCCCACACTCATCATCCGTGTGGAAACTAAACCTGACCTTCGCCCCGCCCCGCCGCAGCGGCAGCAGCAGCAGGTCCAGCTTTTACAGGAGGAACGACAGAAGCAGCAGAAGCAGCAGCAGCAGCAGAACCGGCGCCGGCAGCTGGACCGAGACTTACGGCTCAAAATGAAACGTCTGGCACGGGAGCAGCAGGAGGCGCTGCAGCTGGACATGAACCTCCTGGAGCAGATGCAGAGGAAGGACACAGACCACAGGCAGGAAGCAGCGCAAAAGAAGGTGAACCAACACGAGCAGAAACACACCTGCTGCTGGGCGGGGCTTTGGACTGCTGGGCGGGGCTCTAGTTGGTTGGGCGGTTCTCTGGTGTGGACTAAGAACCAGGTACTAGAAACTAATAAATAGCTACAAGGAACTAAAAACTAGTAACCTGGAACTACAAACTAAGAACTATAAACAAGGTAGGAGAAACCAGAAACTTGAAAATATGAACTGGAAACCAGGAACTATAAGCTAGAAACCAAGAACTAAGAACCAATACCCAAAAACTAGAAACTAGGAACTAAAAACCAGGAGCTAAGATCCAGGAATTAGAAAACAGAACTAACATTACAAACAGAACTAGAAACTAGTAACTAGAAACAAGGAACTAATAACTAGGAACCAGGAACTAAGATCAAGGAACTAGAAACTACAAACTCATAACTATAAACTAGGAAGTAGAACCAAGAAACTTTAAAATATGAACGGGGCTTTGATCTGCTGGGCGGGGCTGTGCTTTCAGGCGGAGCTGCAGGAGGAGCAGCGGCGCTACCGCCTCTTTCTGTCCGAGGAGCTGCAGAAGCAGAAGAGAGAGGAGGAGGAGGCGGAGCTTCTGCTGGAGGAGCAGCTAAAAGAGACCTGGAAGAAACGGGAGGAGCAGAGCCGCCAGCGCAGAGATGCCAGAAACCGGCTGATGGAGGAGGTGATGGAGGCACGGCGGCTGCAGATCCAGAGGAAACGTAAGAAACCCTCAGCAGCCGGATCAGATCATCTCAGGGTCCAAATCAGCACCACAGCTGGTGGGAGACTTTAACCTCTCTCTGTAAATCTGTTCCTGCAGTGGATGCAAACCAGCAGAGACAAGAGATGTTGCAGAGGGAGAAGGAAGAGGTGAGGAGAGCTGCAGAGGGGCTGGAGCTACAGGAGCAGGAAGAGAGAAGAAGGTATGAGATAGACGGCCATCTTGGTTTTATCCAGACCAAGTTAGTCAAGTGAAGCACAAAAACATTAACAAGACTCACCAGTAAGAAAGAAAAAGAACTTACGTTTTTGTATGTTTGTGCAAAACAAACAAATTCATAATAATGTGGAAACCAGATAAACCTCCTCACATCTCTCATGACACGTCTTCTCTGCACATTAATCTGTTGAGCAGAGGAGGAGCCAAACCGACAACTCTGAAGTCTATAAAATAGACTTTTTATTGTTTAGTTTCAAGGCCAGCCTCTGTTGGTTCTTATTGTAAACCAGTTATTAAATCATCTCCCAGTTTAACCCACTGGTTTATGCTCCGTTTGCACCAAAACGCGTCTGACGCTTGAAGTTGGACCGTTTTCTTACATTTTGTTCACATTTTAGTGTCAGACGCTTCAAACGCATGTCAAGCGTCTCCACTTCCTGTCTTCTGCTGTCGGACTTTTTGTACAATGTTGGATGAAATTTAGAGAAAACTCGTATTTCTTTAATAAACCAAGAGAGCGTGGTTGTCGGCTGCCTCGCCTCCATATCTGTAACTAGGGGAAAAATCCAGTAGTGTTCAGAGTTTGGTGATTTTCTCCTCCAGGAGCTTAACGCTGACGAGGGTCGATTTCAGCTCTAGTTTCACTGGAATTAGAGAAAACAGCCACAATAAATCTATCCTCCATCATCACTTCAGGATCTTCTGTCACTACGTGACGTAGAAGGAGCTCTCTGATTGGTCCACGCTCAAGCGGCCAGCAGCCAAAGTTCAGTTTTCATACTTGAATGTTCTGGTCTGGACACGTGTAACGTGGCGCAAGACTTTCACACTCCCAGACGCGCGTGTACATCGACTTTGCATGTAAACTGGAGGCTCTTTGGTCTCCAAACGTGTTCAGTGTGAAAGCAGCGTTAGCTCAACAAACTTACAAAAACATTAAAAATAGGGAGACCAAACACTCAGCCCAGGGGAACACCAACCTTATCGTGCTGATATGTTTTCATCAATAATGCTCCCCTGCACAGACGCAGCCAGGTCTCAGCGGCGCACCAGGCGGACCTCCAGGCTCAGATCCAGCACCAGCGCCGGGATCGCAGTGAGCAGCAGGCGCTTACTCTCAGAGAACAGCAGCAGGGGCTGATCCTGGAGCAGCTCTACAGCCACCGGAGAGATCGGGTCCTGGACGAAACCGACTCCAGTTCGCACCCTTTCAGCCGAGCGCTGAGATCTGCAGACAACCAGCAAGAAATAAACGCTTAAACAAGTCCAGTTCAGTTTCAATGTGCGGCGAGGAGGAGCTTAAAGATCCAGGAAAAAAATCCTCCAAGCATCAGTAAAACTAGGAGAGGAGGTTGAAGTCAGACCCAGCTGGGTTGTTTTCAGATTCAGCTGTTTGGTCAAACGTGATGAAATCAATGGTTTCAGTTATTGTTCACCGAACAGCTGATTAAACAACCTTAAAGTGGGTATTATTGATCTTCTAGGGCTGTTTTGTTTCACCATCCAGTAATTGTTACCTTCACTTGTTATTACCTTGTTTTCCATATATGGTCATCAATAATTTATGTGTTCATTTTGCTTATTTCCATTTGATTTATGCTAAATAAAAAAAGCTATGAAATACAAAATAAAGTTAAAATAGAATGTTTTTTTGAGTAATTAATTATAAAGCTGTAAAACATTTTGAGATATCCTCAGCTCATCTTACAGTATTAACTATCATTGTTAATGATGTATATTAATAATTATTAATAATTTACTACTAATAATTATTCATTTATATTAATTTATTAATATAAATCTATTATTACTTTTTTATAGTGATTAATAATTATTAATAATTTATTATTAATAATAAATAACCTTATTAAAATAGTGACCAGGAGAGAAGCATGGAGAGAAAGTTGATTAATTATTAAAAAACTAATCAAGAAAACTAATGTTTATTATTTTTATTAACTTCCAGAACTTTATTCTAGTATTTGACAGAATTTTTTTGTTCATTTTTTTTTCTAAATCTTGTGGTCTAAATCTTCCGAGGGGCGGGGCTTCCTCCTATTGGTCCGACTGGATCACTTCCGGTCCTTTTCATTGGTCAGTTTGGAGCCAACCTCACCAGTTGCCATCTGTAGAGGCTCCGCCCCCAAATTTATGGAAGATCATCACTGTGTTTTCAACTTTAAAAGAATAAAAGTTGTTAAAACTCGGTTGGTTAAAATAGATTTAGGGTTATAATCTGAAAAAAATAAGAATAAAAAAAAACTAAACTGCAGAAATCCAGGTTTTATTTTTGCTTCTAAACTAAATAAATTTCATTGAGATATTTGTTAAAGTTTTATTTCTGGCACATATTTTTTCAAATTTCGATTGTTTTTATGTGTGAAAAACATCAGAAGTGAGTTTTCTCCACACAGCTGCAGGTGAAACTCCTCACCTGTTCAGGTGAGGATCGTGTTGTTCCCCAGGTGAACACCAGGTGTCACTGGTTGCTTCAGAAGTTCAGAGCAGCCAGTCTGTCTGCTGTTGGATCAGACTGGATCAGAACCGGGCTTACCTTAGGTGAGTCAGTCAGCGGCCACAGCCAGGTGAGGCACCCGCAGCCTCACCCGGGAGGCTTTTATTGTGAAAGAGATCAGGTGTTTAGTGGGAGCAGCAGGGAGGGAGATGCTTAAAAATGAAAAACATGAATCATGAAAGCAGCAGCAGGAGTTCAGGGTGGTTCTGATGGGCCAGCTCTAATTCTGTTCAGATAAAACTCCATTATTATTATTAACATGCAAAGATTCTTCATGTCTGTTTGAGCCGCTCTCCGTTTCCTAGAAATCCAAATTAAATCAATTGATTGAGAAGATAACTAGACAATAATCATGAGCCCATGATTGACCCTCTGTCTCTCCTTTGTGTTGTGATGGTTGTTTAATCTCTACCAGTTGTTGCATTTGGTCTCATAACAGTTTAAACTGGTCACTGGTCATCTTACAACGTTGGTGTTCAAACATCACATATTTGATCCATTATAGTTCTAGATGCAGGTTTTTAGGTTAGATGCTGATAGTTGCGTTATTAGCTTAGTTAGTTTGACGGAAATGTCAGGGTTTGATTTGGTTCTGGTTTGTTCTGGTTCCGAAAAAGATAGAAATTTGGGAGCGAAGCAACAAACCAGAATCTTTAAAACGTGCTTTTGTCGTCGGGTCGTTCAAACGCAGGAGAACTCTGGGACCCATCCGGGTCAGAACCAGCTGGACAGTTGAAACTGATGTCCCAAATAGCCACTGCTTTCACTGGAGCTGCTGGAGGTGGACTTCTGGACCTGACGGCGACCCGACGGGCCGGTTCTGACTGGTGTCCAGAGCTCAGTCCAGTGTCTTTGCTCTCTAAAAACGCGTCTGATGCTCCAGACGCTGTTGGTGTGAACGCAGCGTATTACAGCGTCTGGGACGATTCTGAATCTGACTGAGATCAGGTGATCTCAGTCCATTTAAAACCACTCAGAACCATCCAGAATCAGCTCACTTGTCTGGTCTACTTTAGAGCTGGTGACCCAGGTACATGTTCCTCCAGATCGGGTCAGCTGTCTGACTCGGTTCTGGTTCTGGACGGACCTTCTGAAGGTCTCTGCTGGGTTTGGACCTCGGCGGAACCTCTAGTGTGTGACTGGTTCTGCTTCCGTCCAGTTCAGGTCCATCGAGATGATCGTGAACCTTCAGTCTGACTCAAACAAATAAAACAAAACAGAAAACCTGGAAGGAGCCACCATGATACTGCCACCGCCGTGCTTCCCTCAAGTGTTTTAGCTGGTTCCCTCCTTCACTGTCAGATATTTGACCTTAATGTTCGTTCCTTTTCTCTCCAAACTGGTTTCACTTCCTATTGTGTTTCCTGTGCTTGTTCTTTTAGGATCAGCAGCGTAAGCGTGGCGTCTGTGGGCGGGCGGCAGGTGAACAGCTCATACCTGCAGCAGGTGTGGTTAGGGAGTGGACTCATTAGACCACGCTCAGACAGGTCACACGTCTGAATGCGGCGCTGAGGAGAGACTGCTGGCCGAAGATGGCCTCCAACTACAACCCCTACTGCAAGGTAAGGAGCTGAGCCGGGACTGGGGGAGGGTGGGGGTCAAAGTTCACCTGTCATCCCATTACACAAGCAGCATGATAGCAGCTGAACTCTCATAGCTGATATGATCTCGTTGGTTGTGATCACAGGTTTGGTTACAGACTGCAGAATAAACGGCTGCTCTGTTCTGTTGGTGTTTATTCTGCTTGGATTACAGATTTATATTCAGAATTTTTTTTTAAAATAATTTAAAATCAAAAATTATTTAATTTTTACCAGACCACTCAAAAAATAAAGAACAGCAGTGAAAAATCTGACAATAAAACTTTTTTAAATCAATATATAAGAAATATTTCTTTAAAACAAGCTTTAATATCTGACTAAAAACTCACTCTGAGTTAGTTTGGTCTTGAATTTTGTGAACTAAGATGTGATTCTCACCAGGAACTAATTAGCAGCCAAAAAATATATTTGGTAACCTTTTGTGTTTTTTGCATGGTAATGCTGAAAAACTGAAGCCTACATTTCCCAGAGTGCATCTGGACCGCATTAAGAATGTGACACAAGGCGATTGGTTCTGATCGTTCTCAGCAGTGATTGTTAATGAGAGCAGAACAGACTCACAGCTCGGTCCTGTGTTGTAGATCCGGTTCTAGAGACTTCGTCACGTTCATCAAGCTCTACACAAAACCATGTTTTCATCCAGTGTGTCTGTTGAAACTAGGAAATGTTTCGCTCCGGTCCGGTCCGGTCCGGCCTACCAGACCCTTTGGACCACTGTTATTGTAGCAGAACAATCATAGTTACAAACTTTGGTGTGTTACTACATTTTGTTTTAAGGATGCAGGATCACTGATGTACAGACAGAACTACAGAACTCTGGTCCAGTGTCTCTGTCTAGTCCACTAGCGGGGTCAAACTGGGGTCACGATAGTGGAAACCAGCAGCGGTACCACCATGACAACAAAATCAGCTGCTCTCTAGTGCATTCTCTGGCTAAATAAATATTTAGCTGAACCTCTCTGTTCACTAATTAAATGCTGGTGAAATGGTAGCTAACAATAGTCTGGAGCTACGCTAGCTAGGCTAACGCTATTCTGGATCGACGGTAGCTAAGCTAACGCTATTCTGGATCTACGCTACCTAAGCTAATGCTAGTCTGGAGCGATGTTAGTTAAGCTACGCTAGTCTGGAGCAACGCTAGCTAAGCTAACGCTATTCTGGAGCTACGCTAGCTAAGCTAACGCTATTCTGGATCTACGCTACCTAAGCTAATGCTAGTCTGGAGCGATGTTAGTTAAGCTACGCTAGTCTGGAGCAACGCTAGCTAAGCTAACGCTATTCTGGAGCGACGGTAGCTAAGCTAACGCTATTCTGGAGCTACGCTAGCTAAGCTAATGCTAGTCTGGAGCGATGTTAGTTAAGCTACGCTGGTCTGGAGCAACGCTAGCTAAGCTAACGCTATTCTGGAGCTACGCTAGCTAAGCTATTTAAGGTTCTTCTCTTGGAGAAAATGTAAATGGTAAACAAACATTCAAATTCTTTGATTTTTTTTAAACATTTTGTTAAGTTTTGAAATTTTTCGGCAGCAGCTTGTTTTCGCTGTCGTTCTTCTGACTGCTACTAAAAACCACCTGCAGAAGCAGGAATGAACCGTTAAATATTGATGATTACTGTTCAGTCTGGGAAGGCTAAATATAGATAATTGGAGTTTAATATTGACAGTAAGCTCAACTTATTTTTTAGATTTGTACAAATAATGTTTTTTTATTTTGGGGCCTTGTGTCAGTAAGGGGCCCCGATACAAAAAGTGTCTAGTTGTGTCCCTGGAAAGGGACACAACTAGACGTGAGACATTGTAAAGTTGCTGCAATTCTTTATAACGCTGATGAAGCATTTAAATGTTTTTCGCCGTCTGGCTGCAGATTTCTCTTCTCTTTGTTTCTTCCCACCTTCGCTCCGGTTCCGTCGCATTCCTGCTCGTTAGCGTTGATTGTTAATTTAACCACAAACAGACGCAAGAATGACAACGGAAACCCGTCTGAGGAGGCAATTAGTCACGATCAACGTCCTACTAGGGCCCGTCACTGTTAGGGCCCCCACTGTTCACTGCTAGCGCCACTCCCTGTTAGGGCCCCTCAGTAATGGGTCCCCTCACTGTTAACACCCCTCACAGTAAGGGCCCCTCACTGTTCACTGTTAGAGACCCTTAGTATTGGGGGCCCCCACTGTTGGGGCCCCCACTGTTCACTGCTAGCGCCACTCCCTGTTAGGGCCCCTCAGTAATGGGTCCCCTCACTGTTAACACCCCTCACAGTAAGGGCCCCTCACTGTTCACAGTTAGAGACCCTTAGTATTGGGGGCCCCCACTGTTGGGGCCCCTCACTGTTCACTGCTAGCGCCACTTCCTGTTAGGGCCCCTCAGTAATGGGTCCCCTCACTGTTAACACCCCTCACAGTAAGGGCCCCTCACTGTTCACTGTTAGAGACCCTTAGTATTGGGGGCCCCCACTGTTGGGGCCCCTCACTGTTCACTGCTAGCGCCACTCCCTGTTAAGGCCCCTCAGTATTGGGTCCCCTCACTGTTAACACCCCTCACAGTAAGGGCCCCTCACTGTTCACTGTTAGAGACCCTTAGTATTGGGGGCCCCCACTGTTGGGGCCCCTCACTGTTCACTGCTAGCGCCACTTCCTGTTAGGGCCCCTCAGTAATGGGTCCCCTCACTGTTAACACCCCTCACAGTAAGGGCCCCTCACTGTTCACTGTTAGAGACCCTTAGTATTGGGGGCCCCACTGTTGGGGCCCCTCACTGTTAGGGCCCCCACTGTTGGGGCCCCTCACTGTTAGGGCCCCTCACAGTTTAATGTTTAATGTAAAGATTTCCGAGTTGAAAAACGTGAATTAATTTCTAATTATTATTAAATGTTTGATTGATTGTCATAAATGTTTAATGAACTTTTTTGTCGTATCAAACATAATAAAAGTGAAGAACCGGAAGTCCCAGCTGCTGCTGTAACCTCTGACCCCGTAGGGCTGGTCCGGCGTCCCTCTGCGCGCCCCCGAGCCTCCCACTGAGCCATAGCTCGCCTCTGCGCGCGGCCCCGTGCTTCCATGCATGCGCGCGCCCGTCAGCAGAAACCTGCTCGGGATCCAGGAAGCAGCCAATCAGCGCGCGCCTGGCGGAAAACACGGCGGCCCGGAACAACCGGTCCGGACGGCCCGGGTTAGTCAGCGGCTGCTTCTACCAGCGGCTCGGTTCCGGTTCAGCCGGCCTGGTTCACCTGTCCCTCCGCCACCTGAGCTGAAACTCCGCTCCGCACCTGTTGCTGCTGGCCGGACCGGAACCTGGGAGCCCGCGAGTGGCTCCAGAACCGACGCAGATCTCAGGGGACCCAGATGGGCCCCTGATGCGGGTCAGAGGAAAGTTCTACCGGACCGTGGGACCATGTCTGTTAACGAGCTGTTCACCAAGGTGAGTCCAGTTCACCTGCCGCTCAGAACCGGCTAAAGTTCGGACCGGGTCAGGCGCATCCGCACCGAGCAGGAAACCGGGATGTGGAAGTTTGTCTGGCGGGAGGTTCGGATAGTTCTGTCGGGCTCCGAGGTCCAGTTTAAACGTCACTGAAGGAGGTTCTGAACTCAGAAGCGGTTCCGACCCGTGGAGGGGGTCCAGGGGGTTCTGCTCCTTTAGAACCTCGCATGTGTTTCTATGGAGTTCTGAGGCGACGGAACCGAACCGGATGAACCCAGATGATGGTTCTGGTCGGCCGGGATCGTTCCATTGTGTTCGGGTCAGAACCTGTGGTCCAAGGTGCTGAGCAGGAGCATCAGAACCTCAGCATGTGGTTCTGGATTCTGATTGGCTGCCCCTTAATCCCCCCCCCCCCCCCCGCTGGTTCTGGTTCTGCTGGTCCATCTGGTAACCAGGATTAATAACTGAGACTTTAGTCTGGACCCTAAACTCTGCAGTCTAGAACAACAACAGGAGCAGTGGAGATGGTTGCAGTAGAGCAGCAACTAGAGCAGCAACCAGAGCAGCAACAGCAACTAGAGCAGCAACAGCAACTAGAACAGCAACTAGAGAAGCAACTAGAGCGGCAACTAGAGCAGCAACTAGAGCAGCAACTACAGCAGCAACTAGAGCAGCAACAGTAGCAGTGGAGATGGTTGCAGTAGAACAGCAACTAGAGCAGCAACTAGAGCAGCAACTAGAGCAGCAACAGCAACTAGAGCAGCAACCAGAGCAGCAACAGCAACTAGAGCAGCAACTAAAGCAGCAACTAGAGCAGCAACTAGAGCAGCAACTAGAGCAGCAACCAGAGCAGCAACTACAGCAGCAACTACAGCAGCAACTAGAGCAGCAACAGCAACTAGAGCAGCAACAGTAGCAGCAACAGCAACTAGAGCAGCAACTAGAGCAGCAACTAGAGCAGCAAC
>JAVLVB010000899.1:16119-30426 GCA_032876305.1 Orestias chungarensis | reverse complement strand
TATATGTGTATGTGTGTGTGTGTGTGTGTGTGTGTGTGTGTGTGTGTGTGTGTGTGTGTGTGTGTGTGTGTGTGTGTGTGTGTGTGTGTGTGTGTGTGTGTGTGTGTGTATATATACATATATATATATATGTATGTGTGTTGTTCTTCATCCTGATTGGTTGGGTCGGGCAGGTGGAGTATCAGAGCGAAGGTTTCCGATATGGGCCCCCGCCTGTAACATCTGACTGCAGAACTTAACCAGTTCTAAGCCCGGTACCAGTTACTCTCAGCGCCTCCTGCTGCCCTCTAAATAAATTCTGTTCTTCAGGTTCCGAAGGGAACAGATCACAACTGGGCCCAGAAGCTCTACAAGCAGCACTCCAGCAGCGGACACTTCCAGAAACCCAGGATGTCCAACACGTCCTTCATCATCATCCACTTCGCTGACAAGGTGGGCAGAACCGCACGGACCACCGGGTCCAAAGGAACCGTCAGAATGTTGAGAACAAAACTCAGAACGGCTAAGGAAGAGAGCAGGTGGTTCAGAAACATCCTGAATAGAACAGCTACATAGAAATCTCTAGCATAGCTATGGTAGTTCTGGACTAAAGATCCTCTACAAGGTTCTGGTCCGGTCCGTTTGCTGGACAGTCAATCCCAGTATGACCGTAGTCATTGGACCAGGTTCTGGCATTGTCATCACTCTGGGTCTGTAGCGAGTCCTGCTGCTCAGCATACCCAAGCATAAAGGTCTGTAGGAAGTTCTGGTAGAACCCCTGGACCAGAACCAGCACGTGAAATAGCGACCCAGTGGACCAGAACTACCATATTTACTCTATGTGGCATGGATCTATATACTAGAAGGGTTATGTTAGTGGGATGATTTGTAGAGGTGTAGATGTTTCATCAGGGTCTGAGATTCTAAAGGCCCGGGTCAGAGTTCTGAATGGACCTCTGGGTCCGCCTCTTCCTCTCTCCTTCTTCATCCTGATTGGTTGGGTCGGGCAGGTGGAGTATCAGAGCGAAGGTTTCCTGGAGAAGAACAGGGACACGGTCTACGAGGAACAAATCAACATCCTGAAGGCCAGCCAGGTCAGAACCAGAACCATAATCTGTGTGGTCTGAGCCTGGTTCCGACCCTGAACCGATCTCCTTCCTGTTTCCAGTTCCAGCTTGTTGCTGATCTGTTCCAAGACAAAAGCGACGGCCCGACCTCCAAGACGTCCAAGGTGAACGTCCGCTCACTGAAGACGGTCCCCAAGGTTCCCAACAAGGAGCACCGGAAGACCGTGGGCCACCAGGTGGGTCCGGGGTCCGCAGGGACGTTCCCTGAATCTCCTGGTTCTGGTTCTGACTGTGGGTTCTGTTCCAGTTCCGCTCATCTCTGCATCTCCTTATGGACACCCTGAACGCCACGACGCCGCACTACGTCCGCTGCATCAAACCCAACGACTTCAAGGAGGCCTTCTCGTGAGTCGCTTAGCTTTACAGAACCGGGTCGGTCCAGAACCAGGGGGGATGGTTCTATTCAGGTAGGATCCGGCTGCAGAGCTGATACTGCGCGGTTCTACTGAACCTTCTACTGAACCCGTCTGTCGGTGACCCAGTCAGGAAAGGCCAGTTTATTTGTGTCAAGACAATTCAAAGAGCTTTACATGGAAAAAAGATCCGAAAATGAAACAATAAAATCAGCTTTAAATTTGAAAGAAATAAAATAATAATAATAGTAATAATAGTAGTAAGTTGCTATATGCACAGTTAAATAATTCTGTTTTCAGCCTGGATTTAAACATCACCAGAGTTGAAACCTGTCTCACCTCTTCAGGAAGACTGTTCCAGATGTTAGGAGCATAAAACTGTATGTTGGTACCGGCACAGGCGGGGGGGTCATGACCCCCAATGTTTAACATAAATATGATAAACAATAAGGATCATTTTTAGGTTCTGCAAACTTCATTTTTCTAATCTAATATTTTCCAGCTTTGGTCGTTATTTCTGTTGTTTTATTAAAGTCTAAATAAATTTAAACTTAATTCATAAACAATAACAGAAATGTAACAAATATTATATTTGCAGTGTGGATTATTATTATTAATATTATATTAAAAGCTGTCATATATCATATGTGAGTATTAAATGCTTTATTTGTTTGTTTATTTTTACATAAATTTAGACTTAATTCATAAAAAGTAACATTGATCTATGAAAACAAGCCAGAATCAAAATGAACAAAAATTATATTTTGAAGTTACATTTTATTGAATAAAATATTCATCCAGATTTGATATTATTATTATTTTATTATTATTATTGTTGCTTATTATTATTATTATTATTTTAGAATAATAATTATTATTTTATTATTATTATTTTATTTTATAATTATTATTGTTTTATTACTATTATTGTTGTTGTTTATTATTATTATTATTATCGTTTTATAAAGCTGTCATATATCATATCTGACTAATAAACGTGTTTAACACAGTAAAACTAAATTTCCTGTTTCTGTAGATTTGATTACATTTGTTCTGTTTACCGGATCTGAACTCAGAACCGGGTCGGCTTCATGTCTGGGAGACGTTGTTTGTTTGTGTGGTTCTGTCCGGGTTCTGTTCTCTAGCAGAACAGCAGGAATGTTCTGGAGAGCAAATCGAATTACGTCACATGTTCTGGGCCGGCCCGCTTCAGTCTGAGCTTATGTCTGGCAGGAAGATGAGGTGGATCTCCGTGTTCTGTTCTGACCCGGCGGTACATCTGCGCTCCGCTCCGGTTGACCTGTTTGTGTTTTTGGTTGCAGGTTTGATTCCCGGCGTGCCGTGCAGCAGCTCCGGGCCTGCGGAGTTCTGGAGACCATCCGGATCAGCGCCGCCGGATATCCGTCCAGGTGGGTGGGGCTGAACCGGGCCCAGTTTACGTCATGTGACCCTGATCGGGCGGTTTGTAACGTGCGCTCTGTGCGTGCTTACGTGCAGGTGGACCTACCCAGACTTCTTCAGCCGGTACCGGGTCCTCATGAAGAAATCGGACCTGACGTCCGCAGATAAGAAGCAAGTCTGCAAAGACCTGCTGGAGACGCTGATCAAGGTGAGCAGCAGGTGCGGTTCTGATGGGTTCTGGGCCGGTTCTGACCCGCTGACTGTTCTCCCACCAGGAGCCCGACATGTTGCAGTTCGGCAAGACCAAGATCTTCTTCCGGGCCGGCCAGGTGGCGTACCTGGAGAAGCTGCGCACCGATCGGTTCCGATCGGCCTGCATCAAGATCCAGAAGATGGTCCGGGGCTGGCTGCAGCGGCTCCGGTACCGGAAGGTCCGGCGGGCCGCCGTCGGCCTCCAGAGATACGGCCGCGGGTTCCTGGCCCGCAGGTGAGTCGGCCGTCCTGCGCCTCTGATCGTCTCTCCCGGGTCCGGTCGGCTCACGCCTGTACCCCCCCGCAGACACGCGGAGTTCCTGCGTCAGAACCGGGCCGCCCTGATCTGCCAGAAACGGTACCGCATGGTCCGAGAGCGCAGAAGCTTCCTGAGGATCCGGCGGGCCGCGGTCACCATCCAGGCGTACGCAAGAGGGATGTTCACACGCAGGATCTACTGGGAGGTTCGGAACCACGACTATGTCTTATATATATATATATATATAATAAAGTTATATATATATATATGTTTATATATGTTTATATATGATAATATGTTTATATATGTTTATATATGGTAATATGTTTATATATGTTTATATATGATAATATGTTTATATATATTTATATATGATAATATGTTTATATATGATAATATATAGTAATATGTTTATATATGTTTATATATGATAATATGTTTATATATGTTTATATATAGTAATATGTGTTATATATACAAAAATAAGTTTCCAGCTTAAAATATCTGATTCAGGTACATTTTACTGGAGCCTTTAATTCTTTCCTGTCTGTAAAATTTTATTCAGATTTGCTTGAAAACTAAATTTGTTTTTCTAGTTTTATTTCTTATTTAATTAATTAGAAAAATATGATTAATCCAGAAAGTATGAGGCGTTTTGGAGCAGCGACTCGGTTCTCCAGGTTCTGCTACAGATGTTTTTATATTTGAATAATCTCAGTTGGCTCCGCCCCCTGGTGGAGGGGCTGTACTGCAGCCTCAGACCGTCACCAGTGGAGATCATGTGGACGGAACAAAAGCTCGCCTTGTTCTCTGAGTCAGAACATGCCGGGTCCGGGCGTGGTTCTGGAGGAAGTCTGTTAAAGCAGCAGCAGGACGGCGACCGTGTTTACAGGACCAGAACCAGCCGTCCCATAGATGCCAGTACCATACCTTACTGGTCCCAGTCCTGCTGTCCTGCTGAATGAACCCAGTTAGTGTCAGAAAGTTCTGGACGGTTCTGGTCGGTTTAAGTCAGTCATGTATCAGCTTTGGGACCATTAGGACCTTCAGGGACTCCTGGAACACAAACAAGAAACTTTTAATTTTGGAACCTCTGAGTTTTATTCTGAAAGGCTCATTTCCTCCTTATTTCTCACTGCAACAGATTTTTATCTCAAACCAGGAAAATTGAGACGTTTTTCTGGAAGATTCGATTTCTTCTGAAATCCAACATGGTCCCTTGATAATGAGGGCTGAGGCTTTTATTTTGAAAGTCAGCACTATACTTAGAATCAGCTGGGAGAGAAGACTGACCTCTGATGGACCTCGCTGCTTCCTCCTCAGTTCCTGGTGCACCACAAGGCCATGGTCATCCAGAGGCACGTGCGCGGCTGGCTGCAGCGGCGGCGGTTCAGGCGTGCGCGCGACGCCGCCATCACCATCCAGTGCGCCGTCAGGAGGATGCGCGCCCGGCGGCGGCTGAAGCAGCTGAAGGTCGAGGCTCGCTCAGCGCAGCACCTGAAGAACCTCAACACGGGGATGGAGAACAAGATCGTGCAGCTGCAGAGGAAGATGGACGAGCAGGTACGCCGCACACGTGCACGCTCACGCTCACGCTCACCGGCTCACGCCACCGTCTCTGCTTCAGTCCAAGGAGCACAAGAGTCAGAACGAGCAGCTGCTGACGGTCAACGTCTCGCTGGGGTCAGAGGTCAGCAAGCTGCAGCAGGAGCTGGAGCAGGCGCGGCGCCAGCAGCCTGACGGGGGCCGGGTGGAGTCGCTGCAGGAGGAGGTGGAGCGACTGAGGGAGGAGCTCCAGGAGGTGCACGCTCACAGGAAGAGGCTGGAGGAGGAGCATGGTGGCGAGAAGCTCCGCCTCTCCCAGGTGAGACGCGCCTGTGTGTCGATTTTAGACGTGTGGGCGAGGTTTGAAACAATCATTCATGAATGCTGTCATGGCGGCGGCGGCGGTCTGCAGCGCGTCGAGGAGCTGGAACAGGAGAACTCTCTGCTGAAGACGGACAAGGAGGAATTGAACCGGCAACTCCAGCAGCAGTCCAGGAGCTCTGCAGGTGAGTCCTCCAGACAACCGCGGGTGACCTGGGGGGGTCTGCGTTCTCACCGCTGACCTGTCTCTGTCTCTGTCCCTGTCTCTGTCCCTGTCCCTGTCTCTGTCCCTGTCTCTGTCCACCAGCGGAGTCCAGCAGCGCGTCCCTGGAGGCGGAGCTAGAGCAGGAGCGCGAGCACTACCAGAACCTCATCAAAGAGTTCAGCCGTCTGCAGCTGCGATACGACAACCTGAAGAATGAAATGTCTCTGAGCAAGGCGAGCAGAACCGGTACCGACCCAGAACCCGGTACCAGAGTTCTGGCCCGGCTCAACCGTCTCTCTGCTTCGTCCAACAGTTCCATCCCGGCCATCAGAGGAACCCGTCCAATCAGAGCAGCCTGGAGTCGGACTCCAACAACCCGTCCGTCTCCACCTCTGAGATCGGAGACACGGAGGACGCCATCCAGCTGGTGGACGTGAGTCAGGGGGCGGAGCTTCCTGCGCCGTATAAGGGCGTGTTGTGGGTGTGGTCCGGTACATTCTGTACGGTTCTGTTGGGTTTTCAGGAGCTGGGAGTGGAAAAGGCTGCGATGGACATCGGTCTGTTCCTGAAGCTGCAGAAACGCGTGAGGGAGCTGGAGACGGAGAGGAAGCGGCTGCAGGTCAACCTGGACAAGATGGAGGAGCTCGCCAAGCGGAAGGTGAAAGGTCCGGTCCGCTGCTGCTCCGTAGACCCGCCCAGACCCGCCATAATAACCCGGGTTTTTGTTCCTCTGAAGGGTCCTGAGCCCAAGACTCCAACGTTGGACGTGGAGACGGCAGATCTGGCCTACAACAACCTGAAGGTACGTCTGAGGAGGCGGCGCCATCTTTGTTTTGGGCTGGCGCTCCCACTGATGTTTTACTAGCATCTCTTTAGCTATCAAACACGGCCAATAAAAACGGGCGTTAAAGTAAAACATGTAAACATCTGACCAGACGTCTGGGAGACGTTATTGTCCATAACTCCCAAAACTCAGTCCTGGCTGCTGCTGCTGCTGTTTTGTTTCAACTCCACCAGCAGATGTCAGTATTTACAAAACAATATCAAATATGAACAAATAAACACTATTTCATTTTTTCGCCCTTCATGAAAAACGTTTGTTTTCTTTAACAAATTAGTAAAGAGTTTAGAAGAAGTTCATGAGCCTCAGTAATGTGTGAAACCAGTGACACCAGTTAGCTTTGATGGTAACAGAGACAGGAGCTCGAGACGGAGAACAAGAAGCTGAAGAACGACATGAACGACCTGAGGAGGACCGTCGCTGATCGAGCGTCGCAGGACAGCTCGTCCAACGAGCTGCAGGACGGCTACAACCTGCTGCTCAGTCAGCTGAAGTCGGCCACCGAGGAGCTGGAGGCGCGCAGGGAGGAGGTGCTCATCCTCAGGACTCAGATCGTCAGCAACGCTCAGCTGCAGGAGAAGAGCGAGCGCCTGGTGAGTTCCCTGTTTACGTCCAGCTAAGCATACTTAGCAGCGTTAGAGGAGCATCTGCAGTCACAGATCTAGGAGCTAGCTTAAACACAGCTGAGCTGAGCACAGACTCGCGGCTCCGTCCATGTTTGGTTCTTGTTGCAGCGACAGAATACAAAGCTTAAAAAGTGGGATCAGAGCATCTGTGTCCTCAGTTAGGAAGACGTCTCAGTGTCCTCTGTCTGAGCAGGACGGCGACGGAGACGGACTGGACAACGGCACGGAGCCGCTGGACAAAGAGGAGGCGCTCAAAGCCAGCGATGGACTTAGCGAGTCCAAAAAGTGAGTCCCTGTCCTCCTGAGGACGTCTCATGAGGAGACATTAGGACGTCTGTGTGTTCGTCCGTCTTATTCCTGCTGCTTTGCAATCCTTTTGCTCGCTTCCTTCCACCAGAACCAGAGAACATTTTAGTTCTAGCAGCTCTTTTGGGTCAAAGCCAGGTTCTAGCTGAGACGAGCTAACCCGATTAGCTTGGTGGGCTTCAGTTCTGGCTCATCGGGCCAACGAGCTGCCAGAAGGTCCGCCAGGTCTCCTCCAAACCTCTGCAGCATTAATCTGTCCTGTCTGTCTCTCTGCTGCCCCCTGCTGCTGGACACCAGCGAGCTGCAGAACTGGCGTCTCCTGAACGAAGACGGGGAGCTGGCTCTGGCCTACCAGGGGCTCAAACAAGTAGCCAGGTCTCTTTGTGCTTCCTGTTAGCTTTGCGGCCGTCTGTCTGTGTCTCTGTGTGTGTGTGTGTGTGTGTGTGTGTGTGTGTGTGTGCTGGTTCTGGTTCTCCTGGGAACTCTGATTGACCCTGTGGTCCGGCAGGCTGCTGGAGGCCCAGCTGCAGACCCAGAGCCGGCAGCACCGCGACGAGCTGGAGGCTCTGCACACGCAGGTCGAGCTGCTGAAGGACGACCTGGAGAAGAAGCAGGAGCTGCTGAACTACACCTCAGCGCTGTCCCCGGAGGCCAAGGTGGAGTACAGCGTCCAGCAGGAGATCACGCGGCTCACCAACGACAACCTGGTGAGGACCGTGGGTCGGGGAGGGCGCCGGACCGCCTAGTGGACCGGTCTGACCCATGTCTGTCTGCCCACAGGACCTCAAGGAGCTGGTTGAGAAACTGGAGAAGAACGAGAGGAAGCTGAAGAAGCAGCTGAGGATCTACATGAAGAAGGTCCAGGAGTTGGAAGGTACGAATGAAACGTCTCTTCTACGTTCCAGAAAACGTGTTTTTCTCATATTTGGACATAAATGTGAGCCCCGAAAATCTGATTTATGCCCCTTCCATAAGTACTGCTACGTTTTCTACCAAGTTTCCCGTCGTCATCGTGAGACGTGCGTCATAATCGTGCAGCCGGAGAAGACAGTCGTGGTAAATCTGGACGTAAACGACGTCCGAAGCAAGCGGTGCCGAGTTTTTCTTTCTATTTTCGACTCCCGTCACTCAAGGACGTTAACGTCCGTCCACAGACGGCGGCGTCCGTCCTTACTGACGTCAACACGGCCGCTGCTCTGCGTTCATTTGCATTTCTGCCTTTAGCAGCAACTTCTTACAAAAAGAGAACAAACCTTAAAGAAAGAAAGGATCTTAGCAAACTATTGGAATGGAGCATCAAGACCTCCGGAGTGAACGAGTCCATCTACGAGGCTCTATAGAGGCTCTGTCTGTTCCTGATTGTGGTTCTGGTTCTGTTTCAGCTGCTCAGGCTGCCGGTCAGGACGGGAACATCAGGACGGAGCGGATCCGGCAGGCCAACCTGCCGCGGAAGAACAAGGACTTTGAAGGAATGCTGGAATACCTGAGGGAGGACGAGGCTCTGCTCATCAAGACCCTCATCACAGGTCAGGCCTCACCGACCCGGTGGCGTGTCTTTCTGCAGGTTCCCATGGTTACGTGACTGTCCGTCCGCAGACATCCGGCCCAGCGCGGTGTCGGCCACCGTGCCCTGCCTGCCCGCCTACATCCTCTTCATGTGCATCCGCCACGCTGACTACATCAACGATGACCAGAAGGTGGAGTCCCTGCTCACATCCACCATCAACGGCATCAAGAAGGTCCTCAAGGTCTGCTGCGCGCGCACACACACACACACACACACACACACACCGTGGTCCGACCCGACAGCTTGGTTCTGACCGCGTTCCTGTCGGTTCTGCAGAGGAACAACGAGGACTTCGAGATGATGTCGTTCTGGTTGGCCAACAGCAGCCGGCTGCTGCACTGCCTGAAGCAGTACAGCGGCGAGGAGGTGAGCCCCGCCCTGACCCACGCCAGGGACGTCCTGCTGTCACCTCACCTCAGATGTTCTGTCCCGTTTCTGCCGCAGGCCTTCATGACCCAGAACACGGCCAAGCAGAACGAGCACTGCCTGAAGAACTTTGACCTGGCCGAGTACCGGCAGGTGCTGAGCGACCTGTCCATCCAGATCTACCAGCAGCTCATCAAGGTGGCCGAGGGAATCATCCAGCCCATGATCGGTGAGGTCCTGCTGCTGTCATCGGTCTGACCACCTCATAAATCTGCCAGATTGAGCTGATGAACTCAGCTGGGAGACTTTATGGTGCTGATTGGTTCTGAACTCCCAGTCAGGTCAACCAGGTTTGGTTCTGGAGTGAACTGCTGATTATTTTCGCAATCCATTAATGTGTCCATTATTTTTACCTCTAATCGCTTTTGATTATTCATTTATTTAGATTTACTTTCCCATGTCAGCTACTGCCACATATTCAACGCAGATATTACTGATTATGTTAAAAATAGACGATTACGGTAAAACGTGATTATAAAGGAACTAATCCACGACTAAATTAGCTGTCAAATATTGTATTAATCGATTAAATGGATTAGTTGTTTCAGCTCTAGCTGCTTTGCCGTCTGGGTTAAATATTATAGTATAGAATAGAATAGATTACCTTTTATTGTCATTAGACCTCCTCATTTCAGTGCCGTGCAAACAAATATCTCTAAAACAAATATAAACAGAAATAAATTATGTGAATGATCTGCAGGAAGTAAAGCATGTATAAGAATATGGAGTATGTACAGAAAAGAACATTATGTAGATAATTAGACAGTGGTGGTGATAAAATATAAAATATTGAACAGATTTGTTATAATAACATTGTATTGCACAGAGATGAGGGTTTTGCCCTGTTCGAGTCCAGTTGAGTTCAGGGTGGTGACGGCTTTGGTAAAGAAGCTGTTTTTGAGTCCGTTTGTCCTGCCTTGATGCTCCTGTAGCGCCTGCAGGGGGCAGCAGGTCAGACAGTTCAAAGATGTGAGCTGTCCTGGATGATGTTTCTGGCTCTGCTGATGCAGCAGGAGATTTAGATGTCCATTAGGGTGGGGAGGGGGCAGCCGATGATTCTTTGTGCCGCTTTGACTACCCTCTGAAGCCTCACCCTGTCTGCCTCAGCTGCCGCACCTGTGATGCAGCAGGTGAGTGTCCAGGTTGTTCTTCCTGAAGTCACTGCTGAGCTCTCTTGATAACAGCTGTGATGTTCTATGACCAAGAGAGATCAGCGGAGATGAGGACACTTAGGAACCTGAAGGTCAGGACCATCTCCACACGCTCGCTGATGTAGAGAGGAGCTGGGTCGGTCTTGTTGTTCCTGAAGTCGACGATGATTACTTTTGTTCTCCTGGTGTTCAGTGGGAGGTTGTTCTGTGAACACCAGGCTGTCAACTTCAGGAGTTGATGGAGAGAAGAGATAAACCAGCAGCTGGTGTTTGCTGAGCGGCTGCTCGGTCAGCCCTCTACACTCCAGGTTCTGCTCAGATGTGAATAAAGCAGGACCTGCTGCTCCGACTTAGGTCGCGTTAATCCAGGATCAGTTTCACCTCGTTCTCCCCACCAGATGCAGAGAGATCGGGACTCACTCGTCTGACAGGTTACCATGGCAACCACGCTCGGTTGGATCGAGGTCATTCTAGAGGTCATGATCCTCCTGGTGGTCACGGGGCCTCGTTGCAGTTTTAACCAACCTGGAGCTACCAGGGAGGACAGTAGAAGAAGAATGAGGACATAGGTCCACCAGAGCGCCGCAAAACTGATTGTATTCATGACATGTAGAAATAGCAGCGAGTCGTCAGCATGGCGGAGCAGCTCTGCAAAGCAGCTGCGGATATAGATCAGAACCCAGAAGGTGACGCGTCTTTGTTCCTGCTGAGGTCAACAGGTCAACCATCCGGCGCTCCTACCGGATCTGAAGGTTTAACGCTAACCCTGCCTCTCCTGCGCCCCCGTAGTGTCGGCTATGTTGGAGAGCGAGAGCATCCCCAGCCTAGCCGGCGTGAAACCCATGGGCTACAGGAACCGCTCGTCCAGCATGGACACGGACGGCGACGGACCCAGCAGCTACACCCTGTCGGCGCTGATCCGCCAGCTCGGCCAGTTCAGCAACATCATGCGGGACCACGGCCTGGACCCCGAGATCGTGGGCCAGGTGGTCCGACAGCTCTTCCACTTCATCAACGCCGTCACACTCAACAACCTGCTGCTGCGAAAGGACGTCTGCTCCTGGAGCACCGGCATGCAGCTCAGGTAACCCGACCAGAACCATAGCCTGCAGCCTGGAGGCTGAGTCTACAGCTAACGGCCGCCGCCCCCTGTCTGTGTGTCCAGGTATAACACCAGTCAGCTGGAGGAGTGGCTCCGAGGCAACAACCTGTTCCAGAGCAAAGCTTCGGCGACGCTGGAGCCCATCATCCAGGCCGCCCAGCTGCTGCAGGTCAAGAAGAAGACTTCCCAGGATGCCGAGGCCATCTGCTCGCTGTGCACGGCGCTGACTGTGCAGCAGGTCCGTGTTTGGGGCCCGACAACTTCTTCTTCCTTTAACTCATCCTAACGAGTTGCTGTTGTTGGAACACCTTAGAAAATGTTAAAGAACTCATTTCAACTATTCATGTTTAGTTTACATTAAAGATTTTAGTTCCAGGATCTCAGCAGAACCTTCCAGTTCAGTCTTACCCTCCCAAAGTTTAGTCAGTACCAGGAAATTAAAGGGGTGGAAAAATAATACAGCATTGCTGGAAGAGTTAATTAGATGAAAGAGAAGACGATTAAAAGCAGAACCGGTTAAAATGGCGGTGATTGGAGCTGAAGCCGTGATCCACATCATAACTATTATATTACCGTATTAAAGACACATGCAGTCTACAAAGATAAAGGTAGTTATAGCAATGCACTCCAAGTAACTTCTCATTTCGTGCACGTTCGGGCATCTGTTGGAGCGCGTGTGTGAGATTCGTGTGCACGCGCTTAAAATGATTGCCTCAGATAGATCTGAGCTCTCGGATGAGGTTTCTAAGTGCGCTTATAATCTGTGAAATACGGTAATCTGCAGCCAGAATTACGTAGACCTTTTTCTTCTTCCTGTTTGCCTCCTGCAGATCGTGAAGATCCTGAACCTTTACACGCCTCTGAACGAGTTCGAGGAGCGAGTCACCGTGTCCTTCATCAGAAGCATTCAGGTCAGTGCGGCCACAGACGTCTTTCTCAGGTAATCGGTCCTCTGGACTTCCTGTCTGAGCGCCTCTTCCTGTTTCCCCACAGAACACCCTCCAGGTGAGGAACGACCCCCCCCAGCTGCTGATGGACACCAAGCACACCTTCCCCGTCCTCTTCCCCTACACCCCCTCCGCCCTGAGCCTGGACGCCCTCCACATCCCCGCCTCCCTCGGCCTGGACTTCCTCGCCCGGGTTTGACGTTACAGACGCCGGCCGTCGCTTCCTGATTCTCGATCTCAGCGTCCTGACGTTTGAGGTCAGAGGTCAGAGGTCTGAGGAGGTCAAAGGTCAGAGAGAGGATCTGTTTGGAGGAGGTTTCGGTTAAACCCCGCCTCCATCAGAACCAGGACCAATCGGATCTCCTCTTCAGCCTCTGTAATCAGAACATCAGACGTCTTTTATGTTCAGCTTTTATTTTGATACTCTCTGATCCGTTTCCTGTGTGTTTCCGCCATCTAGTGGTGAGACTAATGTGTAAAGTAGCTCTAACTCCTGTTAGATCTCTGTTATTTTTCTGTAAAATAGTTTAAAGTCTGGAAATGTTTGACTTTTAGGACCTGCAGAACTTTCTGAGAACATCAATTTGTTTTGTAATTTCTGTAATTATGAGTCCAAACATGTATAAGCAGACTCAGTCCTCCATCCCATAATAGTCCTGCTCTCCCAGCCACCTGTCATGTGATTTATCTTGGTGATAAAGCTAAATTCAGATTTGTGACAACAAGAACGTTTTGTTTCACTTCATCTACTTTATTAAATTAAATAATAAAACTGTAAACAGGAAGTGACCGGGTGGAGCAACAGCCTCAGGTGAAGCGTCACAGGTATGAACATGCATCTGTATATAAACTAGTGTTTGCTCCACTGTCTTCCTCCATCTTTACATTTGGAGCTGATCGAGGATCGATTACTCCTCCCTGTTACATCATCATAATCATTTTCTATTACTTGTAATCACAAAGTTGAATTTGTGTCCACAGAGAAATGAGTTTTATTCATAAGACGTTTAGATTCATAATCTCATAAAAACAAGAGTTTTGCTTCAACAACTTTATTTGAGTTCTCTCTCCTTTGTGACTCGTGCTGCCCGAGCGAGTCTCTGCGGGTCTGGAGGGACATTTGGGTCCAGCTGGTTCTGTTCGGCTCTTAAGGTTCTGCAGAGTTGAGCCTGAGCTCAGCTGTCGGTCCCGTCTCTGGTTCTGCAGACTGCTGGGTCCGGGTCTGTGTCCAGAACCTTCTGACCCGGCTGGCCGCCTGGTTTAACCTCCTGGAACCGCAGACTAAATCATCAGAATCGCTCACGCCTCCCATCCGTTTGGACCGGAACCGATGTTCTGACCGATGGCAGAGGCTGGCGGACCATCAGAACCGGCTGGCGCCAGTAGAACCCAGACAGGATCTAGACCGGATCGAGCTCCTGACTGAAGCAGAACTCTTAGAAACATGTCGGTTCTGTTGGACTTGTTTTAAATCTACAGCATTTATTCTAGTAACTGAAACCGGTCAGAACCAGTTCTTTTGGGCCGGGCCGGGAGTGAATGTTGGTTCTGATGTGAAAGGAACGTCTGAACGTTCCCATCAGGAAACACCTGTGTGAGCGCGTACCTGCTGATCCGATCAGCCCGGTACCAGCAGAACCTCAGATCCAGGCTGGGAGCCAGGGGCCCGGACCCTTCCCACGGTGGCTGCTGGCGGTTGCAGCACCTGGGCCCCACCTGCTGGATCCGGGGGCCCCCCAGCTTCCTGTGGGAACCCACCCATAAGCTCTCGCCCTCTCACAGCTGGGTTCTGCCAGAGTCCCGGTTCTGCCAGCTTCTCGGTTCTGCCAGCGTCCCGGTTCTGCCAGCGTCTCGGTTCTGCCAGCGTCCCGGTTCTGCCAGCGTCCCGGTTCTGCCAGC
>JAVLVB010000898.1:72054-82896 GCA_032876305.1 Orestias chungarensis | reverse complement strand
CGTCACTGGAAGCATCTCAGCCCATGTTCTCCTCCAAGAAGCTGTCTCAGCTAACAGAACGCCAGGCCAGGTGTGGTTACTGTGGAGAGAAGAACACTAAGAGAAAACAAAAGGTTAACAAGGTTGAAATAACGGTAACTAAGTAGATTGGACAAAGGAAGAAAGTAGCAGAGAGAGAAGTGGTCAGATTGTCCTCCAGGAGTCTAAGCCTATAGCAGCATGTGCAAAAATACACGTGTTTGCTATTCCTCAACAATATTTTAACATCTAACCCAGACTATTCCAAAATGGAAACTTTATAATAGTTTTTGAATCATTTGGATTTTCAGTCTGAAGCACTTGCAGTATTAGAGGTTAAATAAATATGACTGCTTCCTCATTTTCCTGCTGTGTTCTGTACTTGTATGCATGTACACTATAACCACAGCTTGGCTTTAACACAGACCATTTATGGTGTAATGTAAAAAACTTTTGGACTCCTCAGTCTTTACTTTCAACAGGTTTCTTGCTCATAATGAGTTCACCTAAAACTAAATGCTTAGTTTACTTGTATTTGCTGTTAAAGGCATTGTTAGATTGCGGAATGTGACTTTAAGTAACCGTGACAAGTGTCTTAAACTAAAGTTCTTTTTTGCACTTCTCTGTGGTTTCTGGGTCTTGTGAGATACATTTCCTGTTTGTGTGGCAGGAAGAACCGTTTGAAACAAATGCAGAAAGTTTTACTTGTGCGGACGATGCAGAGTGCATAAAGAACCATCACACAGGTAGGACAAAACTGCTTTTAACCACTTGGCGGGAGCCGTTTTGAAGTTAGCTGTTCCCACAATGTGATAAAGTGAATTAGCTGATAGTTTGTAGTATCTCGTAAAAAATAACGTTAGCTCCTTTCCTGGTTCAGCTAAGGTTTTTGTTGCTGTCGT
This sequence comes from Orestias chungarensis, assembly GCA_032876305.1. Lineage (NCBI taxonomy): Eukaryota > Metazoa > Chordata > Actinopteri > Cyprinodontiformes > Cyprinodontidae > Orestias > Orestias chungarensis. The sequence continues at coordinate 81,976 of JAVLVB010000898.1, read as the reverse complement.
CATTAGTTCAGTTGTCTTCCGTGGCCGACATGTTGAAGAGTTTTTTAATGCACAAAAATTAACACTCCAATGATGCATAAGTGAAATAAATCTTTCAGGACAGAATAATAGAACAACACTTTAACACTTTTGTGGATATTATAAATCTGTTTTCCATACTAGACAACTATGAAAAGGGTTTACAACAATGTTCAAGAAGGCGTTTATGAAGGCCTTACCAGGGTAGAGATACGTCTACACAAAAAATGGCAGAGGCATTAGTTTGTGAAGGTCTTCAGATTTTTTATCCCCACTCTGGTGTAGGGCTTATGCTGCCTTCACACCGGACACGTCTGGAGCCTCTAAAGCGTCTGGTTTACAGACAAACTCTATGTAGACGTGCTTCTAGCAGCGTTGAAAGTCTCACGGTGCATTTGCACGTCAAAAGCATGTTTTGTATTTTGAGCGTTTTAACTTTTGCTGCTGGATGGTTTAATATCAACCAATCAGAGAGACGGGGGGGCTGTGGCACAGCCAATCAGGCAAATATCAGGTTCAATTCTAGCTGCTCCATGTCACATGTCTGTGTGCACCTGTGTAAGGTACTTAACCCACCGATGCATGTCTCAGTAGTGAATGTGGCTGTAGTGTAAAAGTCTGATTAGAAAAGTGCTTTATAAGTTACATCCATTTAAATCCAGTTCTTGATGTCCTTTGTTTGGCAACCTTTAGTTGCTTGAGACAGTCCTGAATCAAATGGTTTACTTACCTCCTCATTATTCAGTCAGTTTTTCTATTGCCTGCTAATAGTCTGAATATTTGACTCAGGTGTGTTGAAGCAAAGACACATTTAAAAGTAGCATGACACCAGATCTGGAGGACTGGATTTGAAAGGTTGTGATGTAGCCACACAGAGAGACCACATCATAGCAGCACATTAGCTTGAGTCAGGGAAGCGGGTAGAGTTTGAGCAAATTTATCTTATGTTGAAAGATGAAATAAGAAGATTCATTCATTTAAGGAAGATGCCTTGGGCTTCCAGAACTGCTGTCAGAGGATTCTAGTCAGCTTTAGTTGCTGTTTCTGGCCAGTATGTTCCATCAGATACAAATCCTGAATGGTTTGTCTCACAAGTGACCCAATACAATACTTGAAAGGCTGAAAGCTGAATTTCAGACATATATCAAAATATTCCTCAGAATAAACATGTTTTACACCCAGAGGCAGCAGACAGGGAACTCCAGAGACTGGCACAAGCTCAGACACGAGTTACACGATTGAAGAAATATTAAAAACCAAGTAAGTTTATTTATACTTAGATCTGAAGGTACTTATCAAGAAAATCATTTAATTTCAATCACAGATGTTAAAAATATCGAAGGAAAACTAGCAGGTTGCAATGAATTGTACGATGTATTTATTACTAAATGGTTCTTGTTATGTTTCTCTTTTCTTTTTTTACAGATATTCTTCAGGTGTGTCCAGTTTTGCATCACAGAAGGAAGATCTTAAGATTTTAAGATCTAAGATCGAAATCTTGCAAAACCTGTGTGAAAAATAGCCGCATACATACAAAATAGACAGAGTTGAACTCTACAGCATCCATCCTGCAACATGACAGCAAAGGACAACATAAACGAGCTCGGTGACATTACCACTGACTCACCACTCCTTGTTTCTGAAGACGCAGCTCCAAAAGCTTCAGAGTCAAAAATAGCACCGCCAGTGGCACCAAAACCTGCCTGGTTTCATCCGGGTCTGAAGAACATCAGAGATAACCCAGCTCAGGGGACGCAAGCTTGTGCTTCAGAGGATACACCTGCTGCAAGTTTCACCAGAAACTTAGGAGGCAGGACTGCCACTGGAGCAGTTAACATCTCATTCAAGCAAAAGATTCGCTCTTTTGAGACATTTTCTGGCTCAGAAGCTCAGGAAAGAAGAGCCAGCAGGAGATCCACTCCCCTTTCAGATCCAAATGCGTTAATAAAAAAGGAATCAACAAGTCTCTTTAATTCTTATTCTACCCCAGACAGACATGATAGCCAGAGCAACCAAGAGCTCCCAAAGAGAATTCAGTCAGATCAGCAGAAATCTGTAATGAATGAGAAAATCTCTGCTCCAGAGTCTGCTAACACATCAGACAACACAGATAGTTGTGGATCTAAATCCAAGTCCTACGAAGACGATCTTTCTTGCAGTGAGATCATCCCGCTTTCTGACACAGTCGGCTCTGAAAATGAGTCTGCGATTGATGCTAACTTGGCCTCTGGAGGTAATGACGGTGCGCTGCAACAATCCAAACAGGAATCTGAGTTAGAGGAAACAGATATTGGGTCATTCAAAGAGTCCAGAGTCCTACCTTCTGCTTCATCAGGGAGAATTCATCAAAAGGAAGCAGTGAACCATTTAGGAGAAAACTCTGGACATAACAGCGGAGAGCTTCTTACAACAGCTGACAGTGCTCCCCCCACCTCAGAGGGTCAGCCCCAGAAATGTCAGGAGGGAGAAGATTTCAGAAAAGTCCTTGCCTTCAGTAACCAGGTGAGGCGGTTGGACGCTCTTCTACTCTGGAGTTGCCCCTGGTGAGAGGCAACGAGCTGGGGTAGCCATACTTGTTGCCCCTCCTCTTGGTACCTGTACTTTGGGGTTTGCCCCGGTGAACTAGAGGGTAGCCTCCCTCCGCTTGTGGGTGGGGGGTCGGTCCTGAGTGTTGTTTGTATTTATGGAGCAAACAGCAGATCAGATTACCACCTTTTTGGAGTCGTTAGAGGAAGTGTTGGAGAGCGCCCCTCCTGGTGACTCCCTTGTTCTGCTGGGGGCCCACAGGGGCCATGACAGTGAGACCTGGAGGGGTGTGGATGGGAGGAATGGCCCTCCCAGTCTGAACCTGAGCTGTGTTTTGCTGTTGGACTTCTGTGCCTGCATGGATTGTCCATCACTAACCACATGTTCAGGCATGAGGCTGTCCATATGTGGACACCCGGGACACGGTTAGATTATCGACTTTGTTGTCGTGTTGTCTGTGTCCACATGTCTTTGACATGAAGAGGGGAGGATCCCTCCAGTAACAGAGCGCTCAGCTGATGTGAATTATTCTACATCTCCTTAAACGTAACATAATTTTGGCAAATGATTTTGATATTTATGGCCGTTTAAGCCTAAAATCTATGCCCATATAGAATTGGAAGTTTGTTGAGCAATAAAAGATTAAAGCATCAAAAACAAAGCCGATATGCAGAAATTCTCTGTTTATTTGTATGCCACCACTTCACAGCATGTTACCTCAACTCACAAAAAAATGAAATTTAGTCCAGTCTGTTCATATTTTTTATTCAATTGGTTACAAAGGCAGATTGCATAAAGCCAATGAATCGCAGCAATCACTCATGAGGGAGCATGTAGTGACAAAGGACAATTTCTTGGACTGTTGTTGACTTTGCAGCAAACAAGAATGTAGCAATAGTATAAAATAATACTCTAATTTAGGAGAAATCAAGACTCAGTTTATTTATTTATATAGAGCTCAGACATGTCTGAAGGCACTTTACAAGAAAATCATTTCAAATCATAGATATATGATAAAGAATTCAGCCCGCCTCCAGCTAAATCTCAATGTGAACGACCATCTGCTACTAGCAGAAGCACTGATCAAGGAAAAATATTCTATGTTAGAGACAAGTAAAAGTGGGAATAACAGCAAACATGCAAAGTGAAGACAAGTGGTCAACTCGTTAACAACAGAATTCATTTAACATGCTCATTAAGCTAATAGCACTCAAATAAAGTACACAATATATATATGAAAGAATAATAAAACCTGATAAACTAACAACAAGTCAAATGTGCCAATATTCTGATCAAAAATACCTGTGAATGCTGAAAAACATCATTTTTTTAAAGAGGGATTTAAGCCAAGTTAGTTTTCCTCTTAATTTCCATAAGATTGCAGATATGCAATCAAATGCAGAGGAATTTCCCACAGAAACACCAAAATATTTAAGAATAAATCACGGAACAACCAGTAGTAACACTGGGTGATGTAAAAGTACCAGAGGAAATAAATGAGGCTCATTTCTCTCTAAGCTAGTTTAGATCATCGTTTAAAGTAGAAGGTAGAGGTGAAGATAAACATTATTGTAAGAAAGTAATGTTTGATTCAAGAATTTGCCATATAATTTGGTCCTAAACGTTGGTAGGTTAAAGCATTTAAAGGGAATCTTTCTGTGCCCAGACATCCTCTTATTGAGTCATCACACGTCTCCAGCAGGGACAGAGCTGACCTAATGGCAGATCCTGCTGGATGATAAAAACAGATGTGCTTTTGCTTTTTTGTGGTTTTACATGTTCAAATAAAATATTATTTGGCCGGGATATATTAATAAATTTGACTGAAAGATGGTTTCTATTCATCCTTGCTCAGTACTTGTTTTTAAATAATTAGAGACGACTGAATAATTGATTTCTTTGTTGGGGATTTATTAAGTCATGTTGGACATGACTAAGTTTTGAAGTCACTGTATTTTAACTCTTTATAACTGACACCATATAAATAAACCCACTCCTAATTTGTTAATTTACTTTTCGGCTTTCCTCTCCAGACGTGTTTTTAATGTTGCTTTATTTCCAGGTTTCACAAGCATTCATGCGCTGCCTTCCTACTTTGGGCAACGGCAACCCTCAATCCCAAAGTTCTGTGGACCCCCCACTGAAGGATGCTGATAATGCCCCAGACTCTGAGCTGTGTAGGGACTCCACCAATAAAGGATTCTCTGTAAGGTGAGTATGCTACGTTTATCTGAGGTCTCCAGACAGATACAGAAACTGTAGAGGTGTATGAAAACACCTTGTATCGTCCTTTATGTGTATGTTGTCGTTACCACAGCTTAGCAACTCTGAGAGAATGCACCATTGAGCATGAGGGGCAGACCTTTGACCAAGCAGCCCATCTTCACTCCGTCATGTCAGTTATTCCTTCTCAGGAAATCCAGAAGATGATTGAGGAAGTTCAAGCTCTGGATGAAAAAACACTGAGGGTAAAAACAAGCAGAATCTTCCAATATAAACCACAATTGTTGTAAAACTCAATGTTAAAAGTCTGGCTAACATAAAACAATACAAACACTGTAGACAGCATGAAACTGTCTCCTTCTTCTTAGACTCTGTCAGCAGCTCTGTTTCAGACCCATTAGTAAACTAGGTTAGTAATTATGAACGACTGTTTCTTATCTGCTTTTATCTGTTAGCTAATTTCAGGTAGTAGGTAACTAACTTGACTTTTAAACCAAATATATCCCCTTTAGTGTAAATGAGCTGACCTAAAAAAATTACCACTATATTTATTTTATGTAACAACTAAAAGTTTCAAATGATCAAACAAATCTTAAAGTCTAAATAAGAGTTATTAAGGAAAAGTATAACCAACTCAACCAATAGTTAATTTAAACACTACAGCCCATAAAGCTCAACAGCTAGCTTTGGGAGTAAGTCTCTGTGTCCCAATGATGGACATGTCCCTGTCTCCTGCTCCAGACTCATGCCTCAACACCCTCTTAAAGCCTTACGTCACTGCCCCCCCGCTCCGTTCCTCCAAGGAACGCCAACTAACGCGACCAAAGCCCCGTGCAGGTCAATCTAAACTCTCTCATTCGAAGAACGACCTTACGTGCATCAGAGCATCAGATTCTCTTTGCACCTTAAGGAAATCCTTGAAGACCCAGTTCTTCCCAGAGTATCTATTGCCCTGAAAGATCTAAAAGCCCTTATTACCCCCCTGATATTAGTTAGCACTTAATGTTTGGTACTTGGGCCTTCTGTGTTTACCTAAATGGTGTGAATGAGTCTCATCATTAATGTTAAATCCTCTCCTAGCATATTGCAGGTAAATTGCGTCGTAGTTTAATGTTAAATCCTCTTTTTGTAAGTCGCTGTGGATAAAAGTGTCTGATAAATGCAGAAATGTAAGTGTAGCTTCTGGACATGGAAAACTTGTTCTGCGCATATCTGTCAGGGTGACTAAATGTAGCTGCTTTGATGCCAACTTTCTTAAAGCTTAACTTTTATTCCAGTCATCTTAAGATATTGTATATATATATATATATATATATATATATATATATATATATATATATATAGGACCCAGTGCAGACAGAATGTTGCCTATTAGATTGTTACCAAAGATCATCTTGTAGTTGAAATGTCATTGCCTCAATAGTTAAAACGTATGTGTTGAATAGTCGCAGACATAGATGTATTTGTTGGGTAGCTCAGTTAGAAAATCAAAAGTCTGGTAAACACAGGTCTCTGAAGTCTTGACTGGTTCCTCATTTCTGTCTGAAACAGAGTTCGACGTCTTATCAAGTCTTATTTCTAGGTTAATTATGTTAAGCTTCTGGGAACAAAATGAACTTTTAAATTGAAGTGGAGCTGTAACTAAACATTGTTCATTGTTCCACAGCAGCTCCTGGATATCCATGTTGTGATTCTGCATAAAGACGTAGGAGCAGGGTTAGGCTTCAGCATCGCTGGAGGATGTGACCTGGAGAACAAAGCTCCAACTGTAAGGACAACCTAGACGACATCTTTAAAAAATACAGCTGGGGCTTAGGAATGCTGCATATAGAGGACTTGCATTAGATCCTTGTGTGTTAGTTTAGTCACGTCTAAAAAGAAAGAACAGTAGTAAAAGCAGAACATCGTTTATTTCTACTAATTGTCTTTCCAAATGACGCTCCAGCCTACCGTTCTATAAAATACATCAAGGGAGAACAATAACTGCCACTGCTACCTCAAGATGCTACAATAAAGGTCACAGCATTCTTCCCACCACAACTACCTCTTCACATCGTGTCCATGAACGTCAACAACAGGATCAGTGACAAAGAGCAATTCTTGAACAGTCCAATCTGAACTGGCTAGAGAGATCATGTTAGAAATGTACTTCACCAGAGTCCTGTCAACCTCCCACAAAGAAGTCTACAGACCAGTTCTTTAATCTTTGTAATCTTAAAAGAGAAGATCTTCATGACCTGCCAATCTTTCCCAACTCCTGCTCCTCCTGCGTCGAATTGTTTTCCTTCATTAAGTCAATTAAACATTATCCAGAAATGATTCCTGAATAGAAAAACTCAGCTTTTCTGTTTACATTTGCTCAACAGATAAAACTAAACCCATCTGTCTAATCTGTGGCCTAGGTGCACAAGGTGTTCCCCTCGGGCCTGGCCGCTCAGGAGGGCACCATTCAGAAAGCAGATGAGGTTTTGTCAGTAAATGGTGCGACACTGCGGGGGGTCAAACACGTGGACGCCACGGCTGCTTTACGTCAGACTCGTAATCAAAACTTGGCTGTGGTGGTCATCTGTAAGAGAACTAATGAAGAGAGCAAGGATGGAGAGGAGGCCAATGCTAACAGTGAGTCTCACTGGACTTTCATGTCTGGGATTTAAACTGCTTTTACTATCCAGGTTTGCTGAACACTCGTTTTTTTGTTATAGTTGTGGAACAAAAAGCTCCACTGAGAGTCGACCTAGAGAAAGGGGCTGGTGGGATCGGCTTTTCTCTGGAAGGAGGACGAGGAACAATTCAGGGAGATAGACCCTTAGTCATCAACAGGATATTCAAGGGTATGGTAATAATCCGTGCAACACATTTGATTATATTTACGAACAATGATAATAATAAAAACATGTGTGTTTTCAGGTGGAGCAGGGGAGCAAAGTGGTCTTCAATGTGGAGACGAACTCCTGCAAGTTCAGGGAGTGAGTCTCCAGAACATGACGAGGTTTGAGGCCTGGAACATGATCAAGGCTTTACCTGATGGGCCAGTTTCACTTATGATCAGGAAAAGGCAGGAAGCAGAGGAATAAACGTTCAGATCACCTTCCACTCAGCATTTTCACATTCTGTTACTTTACACAAGAAATACGTGGATTTTGTTGGGAATCAAGACCAGATTCAGCAGCTATCCAGGGAAAATAGGTTTATACAGTCTTTTTCAAAAGGCTTCACAAACATCAGTATCAGTCTGAAAACGGTGGTTTTATATTTCAATTTAGACCTTTTAAGTTGACAAACACAAACATAAATTGGTAATGTCCCTTTATTAATAAACAGACCCAAACATGTTTAATTTTCTCGTGTCTGTCTGTTACTTCAGTTTAACCTGGTTTACATTGAATCTCAACTAAGGCTGAGAAGAAAAAGCAGAAACACACAAAAATAAAACACACTGGTTCAGGAGTTAGGAGTACTAGGACCCTGCCCCCACCCTAGCTAAGCAAATACTCACATGTAAAACAAGAAATATAATCCATCCTAGGAAAAGGAAAAGTGGCTTTTCTAAGAGAGGCAAGTGTATCATCTATAGAAGGAGAAAACGTGCTTATTGGCAGCTGATGTCCATTGAACAAGGTGTCACAGCTAAAACAGAAATGTTGGGATTCATAGAACAAACATCAGTTACAACTACAAAAGACTTTCAGTTTAAAGGTAAAGACATTAGGCCGGTCCTCCTGCAGCCTACTCATATAGTTCAGGATAACTTAAGCCAGTTATTTATAAGCTTTATCAAAAAGCACATTTTACACATAGTCTTGACAGTAGAGATAAATGTGCAAAGAAAAATATGTTTTAAAATGAAAGTGTGGTTATGTTGTAAAACCCTGAACCTGAAACCACCTGTGAGTCTGAGACTTGTTCAGAGACGCTCTTCATCCAATTATCTGCTTGTGCTGTTTGACAAACACCAACTCAAAGTTTTCCACATTAATTCCCTAATAAAATACATTAAAGTTTGTTTTTGTAACATTCCAACATGGAGAAAGGTTCAATGAGCTTTAATGTATTTCTGTTAGACGGCGGCAAAAACCAAAACTTTTAATTTATCTTTTCATTGTTTGTTACTATGTACTATATATCTTTTATGACATTTAAGGTTAAAAACAAATGCTGATTCAACTACTAATAGACCTTTAAAAAATACGTTTTTCTTAAAAGTGTAAATCCATTTGTTAGAATATCCACTCTGTAGTGTGAAATCTGTCCGATTTGTGGTTGCTGGTAATAAACATATTAGGTTTGTAGGGTTTAGTCAATCTGCAAAGCTTGTTTTTAACTGCTAACATATAATGAAATATTGTCGCATTACATAAAATATTTGTAAAAAAATAAAACTAATCTTATTGAGATGTTTGAATTGCTGTAGATAAAGAAAAGGATGAAAACCAGTGCTACTCTGATGGAAAAAAAACAATACCCAGATACAATAATTAGAAAACTTTGTTTTTAGCCACAGCATTTACACTGGGGCACAGCTCGTTATTACTGGGGTATGTGCTCCAGTAAATGGGGTCTAATGACTCCGATGGCAGGAACTATCATAGATGTTTGACTGAGTGCACATCCGGGATGGGATTTTGAGCTGTTTATTGTCAAAAATCAGTTTATTTATATAGCGCCAATTTACAGCAGGTGTCGTCTCAAAGCACTTCACAGAAAATCAATTAAAATCAAAGATACATAAAAAATTGTTGCTAATCAACTGAGAGAGCATTTGATGAATAATGACCTATTTGAAGAATTTCAGTCAGGTTTCAGAGCTCATCATAGCACTGAGACAGCTCTCCTTAAAGGTACTAATGATATTCTCATGGCCTCAGACAATGGGCTCGTGTCTATTCTAGTTTTGTTAGATCTCAGTGCTGCTTTTGACACAGTCAAACACAATATCCTCATTGAGAGGCTCAAACTCACTGTGGGGATCAAGGGAACAGCACTAGGCTGGTTTAAATCGTATTTGTCTGATAGATCCCAGTTTGTTCATCTAAATGACAAATCCTCTCCGCATTGTAAGGTTACTTGTGGAGTACCACAGGGTTCTGTACTTGGCCCAATTCTATTTACTATATACATGCTCCCTATTGGTAAAATCATCAGACAGCATGGTGTT
>JAVLVB010000898.1:42973-53201 GCA_032876305.1 Orestias chungarensis | reverse complement strand
CTCCACTGTCGCTACATGCATGCTCAGTATGAGGGATTGCTGTAAAGTCAACAACAACACAAGCCATTGTTTCTGCCTGCTGATTCCAGAGGAGTGAATGCTGCAAGTCAATGACTCCATGAATCTGCTGGGGTTCCTTAGATTGGAAACTTTTTCAAATTGATTTGTTAGAATGTATCTTTGATTTTAATTGATTTTTTGTAAAGTGCCTTGAGACGACACCTGTTGTAAATTGGCACAATATAAATAAACTGATTCTTGATTCTTGATTTAGAAGGATTTGTGTTGATTTGACACAAGTGTTGTAATCGCTACACAGGGTCCGTCAGAAAACGCTAGCTGTGCAGCCTTTATGTGGAATTACTACCCAATAGGGTGATTATTTATCACTGATAATCATTAATTACTGTCAAAAGTTCTTGTACCAGTGTTTTCCTAAACAAATAACCTTTTGGTAGCTAATTCATTGCTGTAAAAGCATCAATTCTGTAATAAGTCCGATGCGGTGCCAGAGGCTGAGGTCCCGCAGATGTAAACAGATGCATGTGCTGAGGACGTGCGCGCTCCGGATATCAGGGGCGTTACTGGAGATGAGGTGGCGCATGTGCAGTGTTGAGAAAAGGAGAATGAGCTGAAGATCCTCTCCTATACCTTTAACCTAAATCTGCTGCTAAAAAGAAAAAAATCCCCTCTATTTTAAAGAGGATGAGTTTTTATCATGCAGCCCATTTGTGAAAGTGTGGTCCACTTCACATGAAGCGCAGCACCAGTGTTTACTTCACTGGTCACTGATGTAGAGTTTCTAAAACCTTTTCACTGCTGTAGTGAACCCACTGCTGTGGTTAAGGTCAGCTTTTACAAGAATATGAAGACTCAAGTTAGCTGATCTCTTGTTAGAACGTCTAAACCTTAGTTAGGTTTTCGGCTTTGATTCAGCTCTTTCTTCATCACTGCATCACTGCAGACGCCGGACCGTACGACTGTTTTTGTAGAATAAATAATATTTGTTTTATGTATATCAGATTTGTTTTGTGAAGCACTTTGTGATATTCTTATCAGTTGTAACGTCAAAAATGTACACACCAACAATTGAACAAGACTGCTTATACTACCACGCAGGCCATGAACCCACTAACAACACACACCTTAGCTGTTCACTGCTACTGGAACCTTTGACCTTTAACACTAAATTAGGAAGAACTATTTAAACTTTCACGTGATGATAGGAGCATGGACTTTAGAAACCTTCCTTCACTCAATTTGAGGACCTATTTTATCAATTTAAATAAATAAAAAAACCAGAATCCTAGAAGTAATAAGAACTTTCAGTACAAATATACTGAAATACATTAATCAAAGGAGACACTAATGAACTTTATTGTCTCAAACAAAAGCAGTTGGTACATTCAGTGAAGCTTCATACTTTCTAAAGCAATTTCAAAAAGCAATCCACTTTAACTCTACGTTGAGTCAACAGGGATGCTAAATTTATGGTACAGTTTTTTGATGCTAACATGCTAACACTAACTGATGAAAACATGTAAGACATTTGCATTATTTGTACTTGCAAGTTAACCAACAGTATTGTATGCATCCTATTTTGAAAAGCACAAACCTCAAATCTTCAACAAAAAGAGTTATACATTGGAGGAGACCAAGTCATTTGACGCGGCGTAGCTTAGATCAAACTCTGTCTTGGTTTTCTTTTTGGACAGCTTCTCTTGCCTGAAATCGGAGCCTAGATGGCGCTCTTTGCTGTGGATAACCTGAATGTACTGATCAGTGCTGCTGTTTTGCTGGTCACTGCTGGAGGCTACAGAGGCCGAGTCAGACTCAGTCAAAGGAGTCTCTAGCTGACCCTTTAACTTGGGGTTCACGTGTCTGGTTCTGGTGAGGGGGGGGTGTTTTTTCCTTGGAGAACAGACAAGATGGCCTTGCATGTGAAAAGGCTCTGGTTTTGTTTTTACACTGGCCTGAGATGGAGAAGGTAAGTTGAAATCACCCCAATCAATTTCTTCTTCAGCATTATTCTCTTCATCATCTTCTTGCATCTCAAAACTGCCTCTCTGATTTCCTGTAAAGCTTTCTAACCTTTCACCTATATAGAAGTTTGCTTGTTGCTGGTAGTCAGGCAATGAATGTGGTCGAAGGCTTTTGCCTAATGAAGTCCTTTTTCTGTCTTTTCCAGGTTCTTCGCCCCCTTCTTTACTGAGCTGGTGTGATTTGTGGGAGCGCGGGGGATGTTGCTGATGATGACTGGTGCGAGGTGTGTAGTGTTTTATGTTGTGTGGGTAAAGCTCTAAGATCTCAGTGGGCTCCTCCATAAGATAGTGCTGTTGGACCCTTGTGGCTGAGCACAGCATCCTCTTACGGGGCCTGTGCTCATTGACTATCACGTAACGGGTAGTGGGACCACGACGCCCCCCATAATTCTTTGCAGCAATGATCCCAGCAGCCTCAACAGGGTGAAGGGGGCATATGGTCTTCCTGTACAAGGGGTCAGTGGGGATGGCATTAGAAACATCCGATGGTGGATTGAATGCCATGTGGTGACATGACTGAGACCTACAGGAACCCCTTGGACCGCCGATGAAATGTCTGGGTCTATTATGAGGAGAAAAAACAACATTCATCAACTTGGGCAGGTATAAAACTGTATATTTAGCTGGAACTCAGTTTTTCCTGTGCATAGATAAAGAAATATGACAATCATTATGGCCACTGTGAACGATTAAACAACAGGTGTTACAGAATCACAAGAATCAATCAAAGTGTGGATGGAAGCAGGAACAGAACTAAAACAAACAGAATTCATTGATTATAAAATAAACTCTAGACCAGCATCAAAACTGCTCATTGCTTTGTGATAAAGATGTTTCTAATTAAGAGTTTCTAGGATGTTGAATTTGTTTTGCATGATGATTTAAAATGTTCTTCGCCATATTTCCAGTTTTAGCATACAAGATGTTTGCAGTTGATGGTTTGAATGTAGATGTTCTGGGAGTAGAGAGTGTTATTGTAATGTGGACTGTTGATATGTAATCATGGTTGTCAGTCCTTTAAACGAAGATACGACCTTGATAGCCAAAGTAACTTCTGCTTCAGTATTACTGCAGCATTTACTGATGTGGACCTCATCCATGAGTACTGATGAACATTGATAGTCGGTGGTTTCTAGTGCCTTTAAGACGCAGCATCCACGAGTGCTCCTGATCTAATCCAGAGAGTTTCATTACATCATTCTACCTGTTTTTCGTGGACCGCATGTTGAGGGTATGTTCATCTGAAGCTAATGAGATTGGGGCAGTTGCACACGGTTCATCGGATTTTGACAAATATAAGAAACATTTTCTGCTAATAAGGAATTTTACAAGTTATGTTTTGAAATATTGCAACATTTTCAGTTAATTTTCTTGCATGCAGGAAAGATTATCCTCAAATATTTTGCTCTTGTTCCAATCTGCAAGGCTTTTTTGTAGTCATGCATTTGTAGCGACCTGCAGAAAAACAAGCTTTTTGTTCAAATCAATTTTTATGATTAGTTTTGAGTTAATTTCCAAATTAAACTGCTCCATTTTCTTCTGTTTGTTACTTTCAATTTTTGTTGAAAGAAAAGTTTAAATTGTATAGAAGATTATTAAAAGGAAAGTTTTTCAACAAATCAATATTTATAAGCAAATCATATTTTTTATTAACATGAAATCCAACTTTTGAGACTTTCAACAACACATTTATTGTTTTTATTGGCTCAACCCTGATAAAGGTTGGTATAATTCTTCAACAAATAGGTAGCAGGCATTGTAAGCACTGATGAGGCGGCCGTCTCACTTTTGATATGTTATTTATGCCAGTAAGACTGAACTTTAGCTGAATAAGTCACTTATTTAGAACACATATAACTAAAAATGTTCAGGAAGTCCTGTGTTTAGAAATACACCTGCAAGAAATACTTGGTCATCCCTCTATATCTTCAAGTACTTCAATCAAATCCATGAGCTCAACTGATGAAGCATTCAGTCTGCTGAAAAGATTTACACCCTTGGGTGTAACTGAAAAATAATAGTGAGGGTCAGCAGAAGATGACAGACAGACAAGGGTAGGTAACTTTATTAGCAATTAGTCTACAAATTTCATGTGGTCTTCAGATTAGCTTAACTGGAGAGGTGGAATTAGCTTTTTCTCAGAGTATGGGGCATGGAGCTTCAAGTGTTAGGAGCTATCTTAAGTAGTAATGCAAACAGGAGTAGCAAGAGGTTACCTTTCAAACCAATCATTGGGATGTTCTTTTAGTGTCAATGCATGGGTAATGTTTTCAGTGTGTGAATGGGATTCCCTCTTTGCGCAGGAAGCTGTGAGTTTATAAAACAGAGACCGACCTTATGTACCCAAGTAAAACTCCCCTTTAAACTCCAGCAGAAGAAGTTAGTTATGCTGTTTATAGACTGAATGCTTTGGCTGTAAAGTTTAAGGCATTCGTAAAGATACGATTTGCTTTAACTGTTACTTGGAAGTTGCGACTGACAAAAAATGATAAGATTACTAAACTATTACACCCACCACTGAGCCCTGCTGAGTCCCTGGGTTAGTAAACCTGAAACGATCTCAGTTCACAGCCTCTCAGATCCTCAGTGATGTTATCCTGACGTCCACACTGAGGAGCCAAACTCAGCATCCCTATTCTTTCATGGATACTGAAAGGCTTTGTGGTTTTATTCAATGAGCTCATCTTCATTTAAAAGTCTCTCTTTAGTCATTAAGCATTTTTCCTGCCCTGAGAAGCTCCTGCTACCACTGGTGTTGGTGATGGCTTTGTAGTTTTCCCTTTATCATGAAACACTGGCAACAGAAATGTTCAGTTATGGTACCAAATCCAATGACAGGAACATCTTTGATATAAACCATAGGGTCAATTCCAATAGGCAGCTTTAGAAGATAGTATTGGGAGGCACCTGCACAAGGAAAAACGAAAGAAGCATGTCTAACTTATCTGGGGAGTCAGAAGTTAAGAAAAACACACTTTTTTGTGTGATTTATTTTTTTCTGACCACAAAACAGGTTTTTAGGTTGTGGACTTTTTTAGTTACAGATTATACTATTGCTGGATTTAATTAAGGTTGTTCATGCATTGTTAATGAGGTGCCAGTAATTTTGAACACACCTTTCTTGCTGTAAGTATGAATAATACATTTTAAAAACATACTTCCATCTCCTAAATGTATTATTATTTATGCATCATTATCCTTCAATGTTACAATTATGGAATACTTTGTCTGAGATAGCCTCATTTAATTTTAGTAAAATCCATTAAAGGTTGTCGTTTTCATGTGAAATGTTAAACAATCAAAAGGTATGAAAACCTTTTAAAAATCCTGTTAAGTTCTAGATTGTTTTGGATGATTCACTGGAACTTTTTTTTAAATTGCTTGATACCTGTTGCATATGTTCTCCACCTTGTGTTTGGGTGGCATGATCCCAGCTGGACTTCTGACAGAGCCGGACAAATGTCCTCCATCCAGGTTAGCTCTGGAAGCTGGTTGGGTGATGGTACGTATCCGATGATGAACAGGAGACTGAAAGTTTGTAACGCTGCCATTTTGCCTGGGGGATGGGGTGTGTATGGAAGCTTCCTGGCTTGGGATTTCACTTTCCTGCTGATCTGGTTTTTTGTCAGCTGTGGCTTCTGGAGCTTGCAGCCTTGCTGTGAGAATGGTCATATAACCACAATCACAATAGCAGGGATGTCAGAAAAACAAATGAAATCACAAAGGACACCAAAGGTACCTGCAGCCATCTGAAAGACCTTTTTCTTGTCCTCTGTCCGCTCCTACAAAACATGGAAAGTAGTAGATTTTTAAAGCCAGACAGTACAGTGGCTACATGTTTTCTCTTAAGCACTGATTGATAGATCTATATGCAGCCAGATTGCACTAAAATAGTTTTTATATAGAAACAACATTCCTTTGACACAAACCCAAGTATGAAGAACCTTAGCAGCAGTTTTTAAGGTCTATAGCAGGATGTTTTGTGACCATTTCAAAACGAGTACCTTCTATTTTATGCTTCATTACATAAAGTCATTACCACAACAACCGGAGCAACCCCAGTCAGAACAGCAGAAATGCCGTTTATCCTCCAGCTGCCGGCCATTGCTGCCGTCACATTTGGTTTAGCATGTCTTCACTTTTATGAGACAAAAACGTGAGGCAGAAAACTGGCAACATTAAGTGGTTCTGCCTGCTGGCCATTAAAATACCAAAGTAGGAATAAATCTTTTCATACATCATTTATCAGCTAAAAAGATGTTTTGAGCCACAAGCTTTACATGACCTTTTAAACTTCTTAATTTTCATGAATACCTACTGTGTTATACATTTTGGAAGGGCAAATATTTCTATTCTCATCTTTATAATAAAGAAAACATAACATGTTTGCAAAAATAAGACCTAAAAATGTTCTTTGTATGGGAATCGATACTTAGTGAGTAAAAGTTTCAATTTTTGTATTCTTGACCTTGTTGATAATGATTCAGTGTAGAAGATCCAAAGAGCCACTAGTGGCCTCAGAGGGATGGTTACAGACGCCAGTTACAGCTGATTAATACCATTATGGTAAATTATGGCCCAACAGAGGGAATCTCTGATTCTTTAGCTGCATATTTTTATTAATCCAAACAGTAAATCCATCAGTTATCAACCCATACTAGGATGCTCCCTGAACACAGCGGTCGATTATGGGACAGGGAGTCTGAGATAACATGTCTGTTGGACAATATCTCCCACCTCACGCATGAAACTTTTTATTGTGGGACAATAAAGGATATTTTTATTTTATTCTGTACACAACACTGCTCACAAAGAAGCTGGTAGGCAAGGTGGCTTCACCATTTACCTAATTTTCTTTTTTAGATGGTAAATGTTCTGTTTACATCGTCATAATGATGAACAAACATTTAAAAGATGAAACTTTTAAAACTTACAGTCTGGAGCTGCATCCTTAGTTGACTGTTGGTGAATTTTAGGGATCTGGCAATGGCTTGAAGATAATATATCAGCATACTGAAAAACACATGATGAAAAAGTGATTGTGTATATATTTATATACTGATTTTTATTATGACAAGTAAATTGTGTAATGTCGTGTTTTTGTGTGGGGCATCTTACAATAGCAAGAGTACAGCTGGCAGTACTACAACAGGGCTGGTGACATAACTCATCACTTTACTAAACCAAAGGGGGAAGTCAGATTCCACCGTATCTGAGATGATGTCATAAATCTTCTGTTGACCACTGAAACACAAATTTAAGCACTTTAGTCAGTATTTATATATCTTTGAGGGATTCATAAAACAATCACAACTAAAAGATACGCTTATAATTATTCACAACAAAAATATGACGTAACCTCACGAATAAATAAATGATTGGGAATTCGACTTTTATGACCGTATCTTTAATCTGTAACTGTTTATGGTATGGAGAGTGAAACCAGTATAACTTTTTTGGGAACAGAGCTGTTGTCCCATCATATCACAGAAGTTACTATTAATATATCTACTTCTCTTTTGCTAATTTTTGCTTTTTAACTGTTTAATGTCTGATTTTACCTGAATGGTCCACAATGTTGTGATGGTCTGTATCGCACAATGGAAAAGATGGTGGGGAGCATACACAGGAACAGCATGAAAAGTAGCATAGCCAAGTAAAAATTATTTGATCTGAAACAGAAAAGGCAGCAAAGAGAAATGTGTAAATATTTAATCAAATGTTTAAAATGAAGCAGGTTTGTTAAGGTCCAGCTAAAAGGAGAATATGCCTAAACAGCTAAAACAAAAGAAGGAACATAGTCTGTAAATATGGGGTTTAGTTTATAGAGTTGTGAATATGGATATTTGGGACTGTGTTGAGTTTCTTTAATCATAGAAACAACACCATGAACTTTAGATCTAAAATAAATTTCACTGACCTAGAAGCTCGGAAAACCTGCTGGTGAGGAACATTACAAGTGAGTACAGCCCAGCTCCTTAGATACATGAGACCAATCAGTTTCAACACATTAAAGGCAGGAAGGCATGGAGAGAAAAATGCTCCCATCCTGAACAGAGACACACATGGACAAACACACACAGCATCCTAATAAAAGGCTCACAGGGTTATACTTAATCTTTATATAGCAGGTTGACATCCTCTGAGATTAGCTTAAAGAAGGTACCCAGCGCTGGCACTTAAGTGTAATAAAGAAGTTTTTAGAGGGTCAGGTTCATTTAAACAGGGTCACGATCAGTAACAGTCTCTCTATCAGCTCTATACCAGATTCTTCAACTGGGGCTAAAAATCATCATCAGACTCACCAGATCATTCCTTGGTTGTAAATCAAGTGTAGGACATTTTCAGCTATTTTGAATTCTCCATATTCAGGCTGCAAAACACATAAGAGGTTATTTAAGTGTCACTGTATTAGTACATCAATTAGTAAATCAATACTACAATAGAAATGAGAGGAGCCTGTAAACCAAGTCCAAGAGTAACAAAGTTTCATGTCATAGCTCATTATCAGCCAATAAATCTGGAGTGATTTCTAAGACAGGCTGAAAGGTTGAGCTTTTTATTCTGCAGAAGTTTATCTCCTGTTTTATGTTCATCATTTTTGAGGTCCTTCTTATTTTTGCCTTTAGCTCGTCTGTTTAAAATGTCTGGACATTGACCTTCTTCTGTTTTTGGACTTGTGATTACGCCTGACCCCTGGACCTGCGTGTTTGATTCAGTTTTCAGGTTAGCAGCCCTGGTTCTGTATATGGACCACCTGCCTAGTCCTTGTAGTTAACCAGTCTTTGTTAAATATATCTGAGTTGTGTCGGCTGAAATTCTGGATCCAGCTAAATATGGAGCACATTACATTATGTTCACTGTTTATTAAAAGTAAATCAATTCTGAAAATGTATAGTATAAATCACATAAAATAGTCATTGTAATTTATTTTAATAGTGTTTGTAACTGAACAGGTCACAATGGGGTTTAAACCCCCTTTAAAAATGCCTGGACTACTTACCTTTGGCCATTCCATAAGAATCAGCTTTTTTTAACTATTTCTCTTTACAGAATAATTTACTTCACATTTAATATCAAACTACAGCTGAGTAAATAAAGTCCAGAAGCACTAACAGGGGCCATGGCTCTTTAACTGGCCTGTTCTGTGAGGAAGTGAATGCAATCACTATGAGTCTGTGTGTGAAGGAGAATGACAGTGTTGTGGAGGAGAGAGTTTAAAATAGTTCTGATTTACTTTTAAACAACTTACAAACTTGCTCTCTAAGTCCCAGCAGCAGCAGTCACTCAGATAGCGAACCACCAGACCTCTGATGAAGTCAATGAGCAAGATACTGGCCACTGTGAAGATCATGTCGATGATAGAAAGTTTCAACATCTCCTGAAAACAGATCAATATGCTGCTGAGATAAAAAATACCATTTACATTTCTTTATTGGACTTAATTACTAAATAAAAAACTACAAGCTTTCAGAAACACAGTAAGACATGTTCCGCTGAGTGAGCTGTACCTAAACAAATAAGGGGACAATTACTTGTACACATTAAGAGCACTCAAACATATTTGAGACATTTTCTGAACACTGTGGGGACTAACGGCTCATCGTGAGAACCACAGCCCTCATGAGTACAAGTGTGGGGTGTCTGTGGGAGGGTAGGTAGTTGGGTTGCAGGTTCAATTCCATCTACCCCCTGTCACATGGGGATGTGTGCCCTTGGGCAAGGCACAAGTTGCCTACCGATGCATCCAACCTCTAAAAGAATTAAACCACTTCTGTTTGTTATTTTGTATCGTCCGCCAGGTCCTTACTCTGAATTTATAGAGCAGATCTTAGATTTTTTATCTGATATAGTCTTAAATACTGATAAAATCATTATAGTGGGAGATTTTAACATTCATGTTGACACCAAAAATGACAGTCTAAATGTAGCCTTTACTGCAATTTTAGACTCAATTGGCTTCACTCAAAAAATCCAAACACCTACCCACTCTCTTGGTCACACTTTAGACCTTGTGCTGACTTATGGCATTGAGTGTGAAAAAATTATAGTGCTGCCTCATAACCCTCTCCTTTCTGACCATTTTTTGATAACTTTTGAGTTCTTTTTCACAGAGTACTTAAAATCTGAAAGAAAATGTCTTTATAGTAGGTGTCTATCGGAAAACGCTGTTACAGCCTTCAAAG
>JAVLVB010000898.1:27723-42873 GCA_032876305.1 Orestias chungarensis | reverse complement strand
GTGTTAAGTTATTTAAGTTTTTCTATAGTTATGCTGCTATAGGCTTAGACTGCTGGAGGACAATCTGACCACTTCTCTCTCTGCTACTTTCTTCCTTTGTCCAATCTACTTAGTTACCGTTATTTCAACCTTGTTAACCTTTTGTTTTCTCTTAGTGTTCTTCTCTCCATAGTAACCACACCTGGCCTGGCATTCTGTTGGCTGAGGCAGCTTCTTGGATGAGAACATGGGCTGAGATGCTTCCAGTGACGTTCTACAACTGCTGCTATAAACTCTTTTATTTCAGTATCCTGTGTTTCCAATTTAGCTTTCTGTCTTTTCAAACCTCCAGTCGGTCGTGGCAGACGGCTGCTTGTACTGAGCCTGGTTCTGCTGGAGGTTTCTTCCTGTTAAAGGGGAGTTTTTCCTCTCCACTGTCGCTACATGCATGCTCAGTATGAGGGATTGCTGTAAAGTCAACAACAACACAAGCCGTTGTTTCTGTCTGCTGATTCCAGAGGAGTGAATACTGCAAGTCAATGACTCCATGAATCTGCTGGGGATCCTTAGATTGGAAACTTTTTCAAATTGATTTGTTAGAATGTATCCTTGATTTTAATTGATTTTTTGTGAAGTGCCTTGAGACGACACCTGTTGTAAATTGGTGCTATATAAATAAACTGATTCTTGATTCTTGATGTATCGGTGGGGATTGTGGCTACAGTGTAATGCGCTTTAAGTCGTCAGTTTGATTAGAAAAGCACAATATTAGTAAAGTTTATTTACCATTTATAAGAGCTGTTTCTGAATCAGAGGTCAGGTGAACCACTATAGTTATTGACTATGTCAGTGGTTTACTATAGTCAAGGTTAGATTTAGGGTTAACCATGTACTGGAAAGGGTTAGGGTCAGGGTAAGGCAAAAAGAATAGATGTCAAGGATAGTGTTACAAGAGTGCTCGGTGTGAGGGGTCCACGGTTAGGCTATAGAATGACAAGTTAATGGGTGTCAATGGAAAGTCCCCGCAAGAATAGAGAAACATAATGTGTGTGTGTGTGGCCATGTATTTGCTATATTGTAGGGACAAGTTAAACAAATATACCATACTTGTGGGGACCTACTGGTAATGGGTCCATATAGGGTCACGGTCAGAGTTGGGGTATAGAAACTCATCACAAATGAATGGAAGTAAATGGAACAGGAAAACTGTGTGTAAAATGAAACTATCACAAGGCAAACCTGTCCAACATAGGTCTCCCAGCACTGGTCCTGCTGTGATCGTGCATTTTTCTCCAAAGGAGTTGTTTGGTTGTACGAGGTCACTAAGTTGCTGCTGTTCTGAATGAAGGTGGTCCCTGTGATGATGGTGCTACTGCGATTCTCTGACACAGAGGTCCTTGATACTTGAGTAGAGACACTGGTGTCAGTCCAGTTACTTGAACCCACGTGTGGCTAAAAAACCAAAAAAAAATTGTTTTGTAAGTAGCAGTAACAGCAATTAAATGATCAAATAAGTGATTTCAACATGTTAACAGTGATTTGAAAACAGCTGGTAGTTAGACACCAGCTGGACATCTTTACAACACAAATCCTACATAGGCGGAGCATTTTTCTTAGCCTGACAGCAAACCAAGGTTCTTGTAGGTAAAATAACATTCAAAACTACACAAGTAACAAACAACCATTTTCATTTGAATATTTTCTTTAAGTGCAGCAGGGCCTTTTATTTCCACCCGCAATCAAAGCTCCACTAAGATGAGATGAGATTTTTTAGTTTTTTCTGTTTTGTATTATTTCTTCTAAGTTTGTAGTGGTTCAGTTGAAGCTGCTCAGTGCTGCCAGAGTCTCATTCATAGGGTGGGAGTTGTTATCCTGCATGGATGTAAGCTTTGCTAACATCCCTCTATCACCCACCCCCTGCACTTGGCCTAGACGGCGTCCTTAACGTCTTAACGAGTTTGTCCTGTCTCTTCTTGTCTGCCGTCGAGGACAACAGGTCTGGTAACAGGGCCATGCAGTCTTTCCTTGTTAGCACTTAATTTTCTCTCTTCCATGGATCCTTTATTTTAAAAAGTAAATCCAATCACACCAACAGCATAAAAATCTTCGACCTGAAGACAATTCTATTCGATCCTATCCATCAACCAATGCTGTCAAAAAAATCTAGATCTTGATTAAGGTTGATACCTGGCACAGTGGATGTAGTTACCGGCTGCAGAAAGCTCTCGTACATGTACAGAGTAGGGAAAAGGAAACTCACTTTTAAATGAATAAACCCTTGCTCAGTGTGTTTGATCATCAAATACAAAAAATAACCACAAAAACAGCGAAGCACCTGATCAGACCTACTTTCCATGTAAAAGAAAAGTTAAAACTTCCTAATAAGAAATCCTTTAGTAGCTATTCAGATAGGCTCTGAGCCCGTTTCTAAATTTATTAATGTCTGGGTTCCCCACCAGTACTCCAAGTTTCTCCTGTAGCCAAAAACCCTGTGGCAGTAAACAGAGTTGACATGTCTCTTCACGCTTCACTGAAGTTGAGATTTAACGTGAACAAAGTTCACATTAGGAACACGTAGCCCACCTAGGTTCAGCCTTTCATCTACTTGCTGTTGACTGGCTGGGACTCACAGGTTAATTGCTCTTTAAACTAGTGTTTTCAGCACTTATTGATTTTCTTCAGGTCTGAGAGCGATAAATAACTTTAATGTGATGCAGCATAATCCTGCCTGTGACTTAATTAAAGTGTGCTCTGTGTAGCCCTCTACGGTTGTGGTTGATGTGTTTCCGGTTTGCTTTGTTTTGGTAGTAATGGAGGAGGAGGTTGTGCAGACTTCCTGGACCTGGTGAGGTAGAAGCGGTAAAGAGGAAAATGATCTCTCCATCAGAGCATCCAAATTTTCTTCCTAAACTGATCCTGGGGCATTGCTTCATGGAGCATAGTGGTCCTCTGCTATCCAACTTAGACCCACAAAAATGTTTTTTCATGCAGTTTGTATCCAAAACACTTTACAGTTGCCGTGTGAAAGATATTACCAAAAGAAACCTGCAGAAAAGAGCCACCAGCATGTGGGCAAACAAAAGCCTAATTAGAGAACTCTGTTTAGGCCTCCATTGAAAAAGATTGGTGATCTCCAATGGAGGATCATACATGGTCATTTATACATGCATTTTTAACAAAATTCCTTTTCTGTGAGTTTGCTACATGTTTTCATCGAGTGTAGAAGACGGAAAGGAAATTACTTAAGACAGGACCTCAGATTTAGTCTATGGTTCTGTTGAGGAACATCAATGTCAGTTACCCATCTGAAAAAAACACCACTCTCTAAAGCAATAACCTGTTTATGCCTCGCTAGATATATAATAGAACACACACTTCCAGAAGAAATCTTGTTGACACATAAATCTGTGTAACTAATATTATGTTCAGGACACCACCCCTTTTGTGAAGTGTTGCAACTGTGCCTAATGTCTGGCAACATGTACAGACATCTTCTCCAAACACTCTAAGTCTTACTTCATCTCTGATGAAAGTAACCATCCATTTTCTGTACACCTTTGTCCCTATTGGGGTCGGGTGGGTCTGCTGGTGTCTATCTCCAGCTTACAACGGACAACAGGCAGGGGGACAACCTGGACAGGTCACCAGTCCATCGCAAGGCAACACAGAGACATACAGGACACACAACCACTCATACAACCACTCACACCTAAGGATAGTTTAGAGTGCCCAATCAGCCTATCATGTTTTTCAGTTCCCAGAGAGAACCCACGCATGCACAGGGAAACTCCTTGCAGAAAGACCCAAGACCCAAGGTGGAATGGAACCCAGAGCCTTCTTGCTGCATGGCAACAGTGCTAACCACTGCTCGACTGTGCAGCCCAATAAAGTAACCATATAACTCAAATATTGAAACAATTTTATACAGCAATAACTGTTCTGATTAGTTGGTATCTTGTTTTTAGGGGCAAAAGTTTGTGGACCCTAAACACATCTCAAGTGAAAACATTTATGCTTTTGTATTTAATTTCACATGTTTAAATTCGAATTTGCCTATCATGGGAACTCATTTAGTGTACCCAAATTATATTTCAATGTTACAGATACTAAGTATACAGAATAAAATTAATACTTACAGCAGAACTCATACTGTTGACTTTATCCAATAGAGCAATAATGAGGCTGTAGAGGTTCCCCAGGTACAGAACAAGGACTCTGCAAACATAAATTTACACAAATCTTTAAAACCAAATAAAATTATCGTTTTTCTTAATTATGTAATTAAGCACCAGAAGATTGCATTTCCAGACACAATGAGGTGAAACCATATTAATAACCTTGTGTTGAAAAGAGCATCACAGAAGCTCTATAGGTAGAGTAAAAACATCAGACCCAGAGTTTTGTTTCATAACGTACAAAAATTGATACTAAGACAGGTGCAACTTTTTGTTCTGTGCACTATTCTGACTGTTAAGGACAATAAAACAAGGTGAGGCTTCCATTAGTTCTATGGGCTTGATACATTCTATGATTGTGCTTCATTTTCACTGAATAGATGAGGCTCAGTTGTGGTTTTAGGCACGGGCAAACGTGGCAGCCACCAGGGGCGGCAATTTTTCATGACAAAGGGGGACGGCATGAGTGCTTGGGGAAAACAACTCAGTTTTCTATTATGTTTCTTTGTAGGTCAAACTGGCGCACCCTGCAGCCGTAGGGGCCCTGCTTACTGAGATGGTGCCGTGATCCATGAATGAAGGGCTGATGTTAACCGGCTATGTACGTTTGTTAGCCTTCTTGGTCTGATGCTTCTTATTCAGCAGTAACTACCACAGTAATTCTGCTCAACAAACACCAGCTATAATTTCGCTTTCACAGTTTTAGCTTTGTGGTAAAACTTTTACAAGTTCAATTATTTATCTAGTCCCTCCAGAAGATTGCGATTCTGCGATTCCACAAAATCCTCCAAAATCAAGGAAAGCGTGCACAATAATCCGTGGTGCGCATAATTAATCGTCGCCTACCTAATCAAATTTCCTCTTGTGTGCTCAACCCAGGTTCCATCCAAGTCTTCTCCATGTTCAAACCATCCGTGTCAGCTCTGAACCCATCCTTCAATTCTGGTCTCCACTCCTCATCCGCTCAGCTCGATCTGCCCGCTCCAGCCTCAGCCACACATCTTCAGTGAACCCCCTTTGACAACCACTATTCCAGACTCCAGCAAGTAAACCCTCAACCCACTCACCCCTCCCTGGCGTTTCTCATCTCCACTCAAGTAAGACACTCACGTTAAGTATTCTCATTCACTGCCACTACTTCCAGAAGCACCCGGTGTCCCATGTCGTTCCAGCCACTCTTGTTCCTAGATCACATTTATAAATCATCTCTGTTCAATAAACTTTATTTATCTGATTATTCATTTCCTGAGAGATGAATAATCGCTAAGGAGGAGCGACAGAGGAGGATGCAGTCTAGAGAGTTCCTCTACCGTGGTTAACCTACTCATTTCATTGCCGCCTGTCCATATAGCAGAAGGGAGAATCCGTCTGTGAGCACAAGGCCACAGACGGACCAGAAAATAACACCCTATGAACCTTGTCTACTCCTTCCTGCCACCATGTTTCATAATCAAGATTCCATTAAACTAACCGCCCTTGCAAACAATCTCTCATATCTCAGTCCCTCGTTGATCAACATTACATTTCCATCACACTTTTAGATATTCCCCTCCATGTGTCAGCCCTGGATGGTCGCCCTCTACTTTAAGTTGCTCACGTAAAACACCCTTTAGAACTGATCATTGCTGGAAACCGTAAGGAAATAAGATAATTTGAAGTTTTCTCAACCCAATATATCCTTAGGATTTGACTGACTTAAGACACATAACCCCACCATCAACTGGATAACTGTTCTATTCAACAGTAAGGGGCGGGCTTTTTCTTTATCTCCAAGAAGGATGGTTCGCTCCATCAAAAACAGGTACCCACTACCACTCATCACTTCCGCCTTCCAGTCATTGCACAAAGCGTTCTCAGAAACGTCTACCATCTCATCCGTATACGCCAGGGAGATGAGTGGAATACTGCTTTCAAGACTCCCCTCTGCCATTTTGAATACCTTGTCATGCATTTTGGTTCATATAATGTCCCTTTAGTTTTCCAAGCCTTTATCAATAACGTTCTCAGAGATTTTTTTGTTTTCGTTTTATCTTGACGACATTCTTATTTTTTGTCAAAGATCCCATTGAACACAAAAAATAGGTCCGTCTGGTCCTCCAACGCCTCCTCCATGACAGGCTTCTGAAATCCATCACCATCTCCTTTGATTTTCTTCACATTGATGCAGAGGTTATTTTCTCTGCACCACTGCTGTGTTATCCACAAACTTCACTATCTGACACCTGGGGTGTGTTGCAGAGCAGTCATATGTCAGCAGGGTGAACAGGAGGGCGACCCAGTGTTGAGGGTTATGCAGGAGGAGACAGTGTTATGGATCCTGACAGTCTGAGGTCTGTCGGTCAGGAAATCCAGTTCCCCAAAGAGGCAATGAGTTAAAGAGAAGAGAGGTTCCACACCAGCATCTGTCAGATGATGGTGTTGATGGATGAGGAGAAATCCACAAACATCAGACATAAAAATTCCGGCTTTCCAGATGGGTGAGGGCTGTGTAGAGCACTGATGAGATGACGCCAGCAGTGGAGCGGTTCTATCTGTAGGTATACTGATGGGGGTACACAGTGACATCGATCGAGTCCTTGATGAGTGTCATGACCAGCCTCGAGGCACTTGACCACCAAAGTTAAGGCTAAGGGTCAGTTTTCATTTAGCCCTGTCACTGTGAAGCACTTGGGGACAGGAACAATAGTGGCAGACTTTAGCAGGTGTTGACAGTACCGGCCCTGGGATATTGTCAGGGCCTGCATCCTTACAAGGATTAATCCCTGGGGGATGGTGTGGGTCTTGCTCACATCTGCTGTGGACACACAGGGAGGTGTGTCACTGGATGGTGGAGTGACTCTGGTTCTGGGGGGTGTGGGCTGGTAGGATCCTCAAAGCGGGCAAAGAACTTATTGAGTGAACCTGGCACTGAGGTGTCCTTTGTACATTCCTCTTTTTTTTTTGTTACACTTTATGCCCTTCCACATGCTTCTGTGGTCATTGGTGGTGAAGTGACCCTGAATTTTCTGGCCCTAACCATGGCTGCAGTCAGTCCTGTCCTCGTCTCTCTGAGTGCTGATGCCCCACTCTTCTGAAATGCAGCGTCCGTAGCTTTCAGCAGGGCTCTTGATTTAGCATTAAGGGTTCTGATTCTGACCGGTAACTGTCTTGTATGGTTGACCAGTACCGTGAAGACAACAATAGCTGTGCTAGTAAACCAGAAAGTGCTCAATAATGATTTGGGTGTTTATCTGTTTTATATATTCAGCGCCCCATGATATGTTGTTGAGTCCACTGACAGGTGGACCAAGCTCCCTCTATTAGATTTTAAATCTTTATTAGAAAACTGTGAGAAATGGGAGTGATACCCACTGTGTCAGACCGATTCATTCAAAACATCTTAGTTCAAAAAAGTCCTTCAATATATTACATATATGTGTATTAGTAGATTGGGCTTCGTTTTGGGCTTTGTTGAAATTATAGCTTTCTAAGAATTTGCTATTTTCTTATAAGTTTAACTAAAAATGTAACATTCAGATAATAGTAAATTAAAATATTACCTGGCCAGCTGGAATCGCAGAGAGGTTCTCGGGTGGTACATCTCCAGCTGAGCAACGAGCTCAAAAGCAGAAGGGGCAATCATTGTGATGAGAGAAACCACCACACTCACCTGGAGAAAACATATACCATGACAATTAAAATAAATATATAAATATATATATATATACTCTTACAGAAAATTAAAAGCAAAAAACAATAAAACAACAGCTCAACAGAAAATTTAAAAGTGTTACTGAGTGAGCGACTTTGTTTTGTTACAGATTTTGTCAGTTATGAAATCATCCATAAGTTAGTTAGATAAGCATTTAGTCAAACAAATAAAAGAAGCTGTTGTCTATCTTAGAACCGCTGACATCAGTCGTCAGTTTCATTTTCTGTTGGATGTTAAGTAACCAAATCAAATAAAGAATTATGATGTATATCTTGCTGCTGTACCTCATTCTTCTCCCACAGCGTCAGCTCTGGTTTTTCTTGCTCCAGTTTCTGAGAACGGTCGACTACAAAATAGATGATGTAGATGCTCCCAGCTAATGATAGCAAGACCAAGATATTGGCTAAAATACGCAAACTGATGAGAACGGCCCTGAACAAAGAAAGATTGATCAAATGAGATGATTGGCACACAATAATGACACAAAGTCAATAGCATAAATATGTGCATTAGATTTCACTGATGACCTTTCAGTGCTAAATGTTTCCTGGTCATTGTCGTTGATTTATTGTACAGTTTACTCTCACGGTTTAGAAATTACATAAATTGTCACAGAAAACCGACCAAACAAAAGTGAACAACTGTTTTACATTTAACTATTTAACAAACTATCATTGATTTAGGATGACCTGTCCAATGATTGGTAATGGTGAGAATTTAAAATGCATCTAATCATTCCCTGCAGAGAAGTTTTCCTAATGTGTTTCCCTTAGATTTCCTTGGCTTGCTCTTCACTACGAGTGGCAATCTTCAAACTGACATAATTAACCTGATTTAAGCTTCGTCTCAGACCTTAAAGGAACCACAACAACGTAAAAAGTTTGTTTTTATGTACTTCATCTGAAGGTGACAGAGGGTTAATTTTTCTTTCCTATTCTTTTTTTAAAGGTCTGGATGCTATACATGACATTTTAAAAGACCCTCCTAAACTGAACCTGGACAGTTTTTGGCTTATATCTCTGATTCATGGAGCCTTAGTTATCCCTATAAAGGTAAAATGTTGCACACATACTGACTAAAAACACTTACAAGCTGGTATCCTTCTTCTTTTCTTGCTCTTCAACAATTGCTTCCTGTTTATAACACAAATCAACAAATGTGTTAAATTCAGGATTTTTTTCTGACATGAAATCTCAGATTAATTCGGTTTTCCAGGTTTATTTGTTTGGAATAGTTGTTTGTTTCACTCACCCTAATGTTGTTAACAATTGCAGCTCCTTTGCATTCGGCAGCCTCTGGGTTTCCTATAAGGTAATCCCAGGCACAGAATATTCTCCAGCAGAATGTAAAGTTTTCATCAGAAGCGCTGGCCAGACTTAAGCGGGAGTTTTTTGCCATTCTGGTGGAAAACAACATTTCAGTTACGTTTTGCTGGCGGTATCATAGACCGACTGGAGCTGATAACACATGATCAGATTTTACACATAAGTAGTTAGTAACACAAGCATTACTTGCGTAGCAGAATGATGAAGCTGTAGGCAAAAACAGCCATCCCAACGAGGAAGTATGCAAGTGGCAACCGGTAGCCCGCACTGCCAATCTTCCTTACGCTGCCGTAATAACCATAGAATAAAACCGAGTACTGCAGGTAACCCTGTGAAGAATTCCCGAAATAAAGACTTACATTGAAGATGACTGAAGTTTATGGAAGAAGCTGTAGCCAATAGACTGTATGTGGTATGTTAACTTGTGTATGTATAAGGCATCTCAGTACACACCTCTAACCTAATGACTCTTGGTGGTAAAGAATGATTAGATTGACCTTGCAGAACAAGAAGGTACTAAAGTCACTTTAAAAGGATGATCTATTGTCTCTATATATCGTGTGTTATTGACTGAACAGTAAAAGGAATGAGAGGCTTGCCCCAAGAGACCAGATGGTGTCCAAGTCTTGCGCTGATGCAAAATGCTCCTTTGGAATAGTTTTGCTCCTTGTTGTTCCAAACGGAGCTCCAGCCAATAGCTGTAGAAGGATATGGTAAAAATGAATAAAATAGATCAATATTACTGACATCATAGAGTCTCAAAATACAGCATATCTTCATAATTTACGCTTTAAAGTTACCAAAAAAAAGAAAGGTCAAATAAAATTGTAGCCACACAGATTAAGCGTCTGTATGGCTAAATGTCTCTGGTCACATGTTTTTTAGCAATAGACAAAGATTACACAGGAGTAATGACAGTGTAGGTAATGCCATTGGAAATTTCATGTGTCTGTACATCACTAACAGTGTTCACTCCTCTTTCTTCTAAGGAGGTTTTACATCTTCACAATTTTGGGAGCAAAATAAAAGTTCTGACCAAGAACAATCACCCTCAAGATGGTTTTGACCTAATTTTGTGGAATTAAACACGGAAATGTGAAATTTTCCCACAAATTTATACATTTTATGTGTAAAAAAGGTTGATTCCGGGTTTAGACACTTTTTGATTTTTATTTACTCGATTTAAACAATGAAAACAAAAAAAGATAAACCTTTTTACTTTAGGTGAAGTGTCTATGGAGATTACAGAGACTGACCTCTGGTAGGACCACAAAAGCTCCTGTCATGATGGTGAGGACGATGTTTATCCCAAACAACCAGCGAAGAAATATAAAGTAGGAGGCCACGCCTGATCCAAAGTGACCTCAACACGAAAGAGGAAAACTGCTATTACAAATCCCACAAAGACGTCTAAAATTCTGACTTACTGATGTTCGTTCCTAACAGTGGCAAATGTTAAGATGTAAATACATGTTCCCTTCAGGAATAAACAGAAACAAAGTCATTCATGGCAACAAGCTCTTATATTTGATTCTGCTTACTTTCTATTTTTTTGATCCTCACTTCCCATGGAATGAAAGTAACAAGAATGTTGTAAAGCACACGGTAAAGTTTCTTCAGCAGCTACAGAGGAGAACAGACAGGATATTATCACAAAACTGAGCACAACACATTTACTCCAAACCCCAAACTGTCCTCAGTTTACCAAGTTGGGGGAGACAGTTTTCAGCTATGGAGATCATACAGCTTACATTTGTTTATTAGTCCAGGTTTACCAAAGAAGGGTTTGGGAACCTGGTGGGATGTTTAAAATCACAGGAATGTGTTGCTTTGAGGTGAATGGTGGAACCAAAGCCACACCAATAAATAAATAATGATATAAATTAGTATACAATAAATGTCTCATTAAAATCTCTCCCAATATTGTTGCTTCTTTATTTAACAAACCCAAACTGCTCTCTCAGTTTCATCTGCCACTGTACAAAGAAAGTGTGAATCCTCTTTAAATCTTTTAATTGTCTGACTCTAAAAATGCACTAAACTCCCACGTTTCCAACGTAAAGCGTTGGATATATTTTTTATGTCCAAAACGCGTTTGGTTTGAAAGCAGCAGAAATGTTTGTTTTGTGCTCATAAGCTAAAACGTTTGGAACTCCTATAGTTGAATAATAAAAGAATGCATCACTAAAGCATTTTACATCTTAATGACAACAGAGATCTGTCATTTGAATGTGGTTCTGTGCAATTTCTATACTTAGTTCCCAGATAAAACATGAGCATGCTCATACAAAAGCAAAATAACAACTTTATGGTTAAATATTAACATTCTTCATTACTCTGGATTTGATCCTAAAGCTACTGAGATGCAGTATTATGGGATAGAAGTTCCTTGTGGACTGTTTTCAGCTAAAGTAGTAAACATCTGGAAGTCATCTTATGATTTCATCTTGAATAAAAAAGGCTATTAACTTTAGCGTAAACTGAAAATCATGTTTTCAGTCCCTGGTTCTAAAGCCGTTTACATAAACATCTAGAAATGTTTAAGGTCGTCTCACTTGTTCATTGGTCAAACAGACACATTGTGGTCATTAATGTTTCATTTTTTAGTGTGTTTCTGTTACTAAAACCTTCAATATGACTGTATGAGATGCATTAAAATAGCATATTTGGAAAGCTGAATGAGGTTTTAATATTCATTATTGAGTTTTTTATCCGTCCAGATATGTAAAATCCTAAAATTGGGGATAGTTTTTGGGTCACATAGGACCTACAGCAGAGAGAGGAAGACTACATAGCAGCTGTCTATCCCATGTGCTAAACCAAGAGCTAACATCCACCTGACAAATTATAGCTTCAAAACTATCCATACACACAAACATAGTGTGCATTTAATATGAAAACCATGAAAAACCACGACTCTAAGAAAAATGCTTTTGCACTGCGTTTATGCCGTGAGGTGAAATTCTTTTATGCTTCATTACTTCAGTTTCAAAAACAATCAATATCAAATCACATAAAACATTCTCCATAAAAATACAAAGATATGAAATACAAGAGACAAAAGGGACAACAAATTGTGCTTCACTGATTTGAAATTGTGATCAGCATCAGTACATTACAGAGATAACCCTGGTGAAAGTGAACGTACGTCAGCTCCGGCGGTCTGATAACCTCTTGTTCTCGTCAGCTTGCCTTCATACTTTAGAACGATCTCTCGAGCTTGCCTAAAAAATCAAACAGAGGTCAAAAGGGTTTATTTGACTGGACATTTCTGTGGGGAACTGATACCGAGTCATTGTAATACTTTTCAGATAAGAGAGAAGAGGACGTGGAAATCCACATCAAAAACTATATCTCCTAAAATATCTTTAAAAACGAGTTGATGACAATGTGGAGAACAACACTTGCGATAAGAAGGACAAATAAAATTTAGCTGCTTATTTGTCCTGCCTGCCACAGCTAAACCAGCGTTCCCCACATTTATTTTCCTCCATCTTTGTCTCAGTGCCTAATAAATCAAGCAGATAGAACAAATGGAAAGCTACAAAAAAAAAAACAGGTCAATCTACTTTAGCAAGTGTGAGCAATATTCTCCTCTTGTCATCTTATGTCATTTCAGGCTATGATGTATTTTGTCATAAAGGAAAAAGCACGGAAACCTATTCCAACGTCTTTGGTTTAGTACAGCACAGACATTAGTAAACTGGGGACATCTGATCAGAACTTTGACTGAACTCCAGTATTGTGTTGTAAATCTAAGTAGAAGCAGAATTAAATCTTGCGTCCAGATCAGTCCTCCCATTTCCATGTGGTATCCCTGGCTGCTGTCATTTCATTCCTTCATACTGTCATTTTCTTCAAGTAAGGAAAACAATTTTATGTTTTAGTTATCAGGCTCCTCTCCTGTGGAACCAGCTTTAGTCCGTGAGGCAGACACCCTGTCTAGTTTCAAGGCTGGAATAAAGGAGGAAATCAGCTGGTGATGCTACCAAGAATTTAGTTTTCTGTCTTTTCAAACCTCCAGTCGGTTGTGGCAGATGGCTGCTTGTACTGAGCCTGGTTCTGCTGCAGGTTTCTCCCTGTTAAAGGGGAGTTTTTCCTCTCCACTGTCGCTATGCATGCTCAGTATCATTTCATCAGTCGTCACTCAAGGTATCAATTCAGCGTGCTAATCCAGGAGGAGTCAATGCTGCGATCTGATAGGTTCCTTAGATTGTAAGCGTTGTAAGCATTCAAACTCATAATGGACCGAATGTCTTGCCTCTTACCTAGAATAAATTTGACTAAATGAATGTCAGAATCAAGAATCAAGAGTCAGTTTATTTATATAGCGCCAATTTACAACAGGTGTCGTCTCAAGGCACTTCACAAAAAATCAATTAAAATCAAAGATACATCATTATCAAATCAATTTGAAAAAGTTTCCAATCTAAGGAACCCCAGCAGATTCATGGAGTCATTGACTTGCAGCATTCACTGTCAGGAATGAAATGATTTTTTTTGTGGCGTGCCTCGAAAAAACGTGTATAAATAAACTTAACTGAAGTGAGTACGAGGGTAGGAAAATGTGAACAGGTGAGTTGACCAGTATCCTAACATTTCTAAATTCTTTTTCTAAACTGTCTGATTCAAATTGGTTAAAAAAACAACTTTACTATGTTCACCTTTATGTATCCTTTTGAAAGTAATGTATAAGATTGACTAATGTCCAGCTTCCATTCTTAAATCACAGCTAACGGCCAAACAATGAAGAAAAATACTTCGATCTTAACTGAATTGTCTTCCTAATATAGATTTCCTAGTAACTTGGAAATAACATTAATTCTATGAGACATGAAAAACAGGTTATCGGCGCAGCTGCAGCAGAAGTAATCACAGACATTCAGCCTCAGCGGAAAAGCGCAGACTTGCAATCCGTCCCTGATGAAGGTAATAAAACCTCTGCAGTAATAACAAAGTGCCCATATAAAATCTGTTCGCCACGGCACATCCTGCTGAGACGCTCTCTGTCTGCTCAAGCATTTTCTGGTCCTTAATGCTCCAGTTAAAAATGTGTTTTTGATTCTGGGAATCACATTTGCAGGATTCTAACTCATACACATAAACTGAAATACAGTCCAGGCGGTGAAGTCGTTTCTATGGTTTTCTGTTTTTATACAGTATTAAGAAACACATGATAGTGGAAATATTCTGTATTTAAACTACATTTAAATGGATGGATATAATTATCTAAATTAAATAATGCCAAATTACTGTTAGTCAAAACTGGCTTCTGCAGCTGAATAGATTTTTATGTTGGACCTAAAACAACAAAAACCATAAACCATATTAAAGAATC
This sequence comes from Orestias chungarensis, assembly GCA_032876305.1. Lineage (NCBI taxonomy): Eukaryota > Metazoa > Chordata > Actinopteri > Cyprinodontiformes > Cyprinodontidae > Orestias > Orestias chungarensis. The sequence goes on along the minus strand of JAVLVB010000898.1, from coordinate 28,365 downwards.
AACAAAAAATAAAATATTAGGAAGGTAAAACACAAAATGTTTAGTGTGCAGATTAGTAACAAATTTTTTTTATTCAAGTTCATGTTACTTAAATCTATTTTTCCTTTTTTTAGGTTTTTAGGAGTTAATTTAAATGAGGATGTTTAGACATTGAAAATTTAGTAAAGCTGAACCGTTCACCATCAAAGACGCTAAAGGTGAACCGTTCACAATCAGCAATAAAGGTGAACCGTTCACTATCAACGACAGTAAAGCTGAACCGTTCACTATCAGCAATAAAGGTGAACCGTTCACTATCAACGACGCTAAAGCTGAACCGTTCACTATCAGCAATAAAGGTGAACCGTTCACTATCAACGACGCTAAAACTGAACCGTTCACTATCAGCAATAAAAGTGAACCGTTCACTATCAACGACGCTAAAGCTGAACCGTTCACTATCAGCAATAAAAGTGAACCGTTCACTATCAACGACGCTAAAGCTGAACCGTTCACTATCAGCAATAAAGGTGAACCGTTCACTATCAACGACGCTAAAGCTGAACCGTTCACTATCAACGACAGTAAAACTGAACCGTTCACTATCAGCAATAAAGGTGAACCGTTCACTATCAACGACAGTAAAGCTGAACCGTTCACTAT
>JAVLVB010000898.1:6793-21168 GCA_032876305.1 Orestias chungarensis | reverse complement strand
AGCGGATCATTCACAGACCGGATCATTCAGGGAGCGGATCATTCACAGACCGGATAATTAACAGACCGGATCCTAAATACGGATCGTTCATTTGTCAGGTGACAGTCAGCCTAGGCTGCAGAGCAGTAATCACAACAGTACCTTCACTGATCAGGTCACGTGACAGCTAATGAGTCGCTCTCTGCTTTTAAACAAATCAATCAATTAATCACGACTACTTTATTTATTCTTAAGGGAAATTAAATGAAATTAAACAACATGGCAGGAAGGATACAGACACAAGTCACTTTATTATGATGTGAATTTGCTCCCCAGTTTTGTGGGATTTTCTGTTATACTTTTTCAGCTCAGCTTAAGTGAAATGTGTTGTCTTCAGTGTTAAGTGTGTAGAACCGTGGCTTTTTTTTAAATAATACTCACATGACGGCTACAGCGCCACCTGTTTAAACATGAACAAAATGAGTTAAAAAAACATTTGTTCAGTTTACTGTGCGAGAGCTAAAGATCTGAGTCAGTAAAAACAGTCAAACTTCCCGACGCTACATGTAGACAGACCTAAAACTCGTCATCACTTTAGTTTTTATCCTGAAAATGTGTCCTAGTCATGAAAACCTTATGTTATGGAAGCTTACCTCCATTTACATGTGACACCTTAAATAGCTTTTACTGTAAAAATGGAATTGATCCACTTCTACTGTAAATCCACAAATCATGTCAATATAGCCAGAATTAATGTCAGACACTATCATGAATCATTTTAAAGTAGATTTTATTTGAAAAAATTATCTAATTTGAGCTTTACTTTAAGCTTAGAGTTTCAAAGATAGATCACATTAGTCCCAACAGCCAATGGAAATCAAATTAGATCTGCTGCTACCCCTTTATATTGGATTTGGACACCAACACAAAAGCCTGCATCTGACCGACTACCAACCGATATAATGTGAAAAATACAAGACGAAATAACAAAGGTAATATATGGGTAAAAACAGTAAGATATGGTTGACAGAGTCCAACTGTTCTTCATGGGGACCTTGAATGGTCATAAAAATTTGATTCTGTCATTTGGAGGCTTAGTATAAAAATAGCTGCATTCACCAATATACCTATACTAAATCTATAATTGAATAATGTTTATTGTTTAATTATTTATTCCAAGTCAATATACAATACAGAAAATATATACAGTATAAAGAAAATAAAAACAGCGCAACACAATCAGCTAGAAAGGGAGAGAGACGAAGCCGAGCTTATTGATTACCATCCTTAATTTCCCTCTAAACAAATGAATTCAAATGCATGTATGGGTGCATTAACCGTTTACATCATTACCATGCACAAAAACAACCAAGAAAAGGAAATTATATCACCTATTATAGATCACGGTACAGTATAATGCTGTATTTATTTTTAATATTTAATTACTTATAAAAACCATTATCATTATTGATTACAATGCCATTAATGTTTTGGTATTATAACTTATAAAATTGTGTTTATACAACAGAATATTCTGGATATTCATACGTTAGAAAAACCTGATCATTCTTCTATCTGTTTATTTAGTTCTCTCAGCTGCTCTTGACAAAGGTAGAGGATTATTTTATCTTTCTTTAACCTCCATTATCTACCCAGCTTTCTGTTTTTTGGAACTCCTCATTTTACACAGCCAACAAACACTCGGACATTTTCTCTAGGAGACTAGAACAAGGAGAGCACAGTTGTCTCGAGGAAACACATTCTGCTGGATACGTTATAAATTCCTGGGGCAGGTGGATGATAATGGGCCTCTCAGTTTTATCATTTGAGGACACAGATGACATTTCAGTCTTTTGATTAGTGATAGCAGGATTTCTTTATATAGGATTTGGTGTTATTTTCTAGTTTTTACTGCTAAAGTTACTTGCTATCCCCCTGTGATCCCCAGCTTCCCTCTGTTATCACTCTCTCTCCCTCAGCCTGACCACGATTATCACTCACAGCTGCTAAACTTGATCCGGTTGGGGAGGAACTCAGTCTTGACAGACGGTTCTCCTTTGCTCTACCTTCTTCATGTCTCACTCTATAGTGTTAAGTTATTTAAGTTTTTCTATAGTTATGCTGCTATAGGCTTAGACTGCTGGAGGACAATCTGACCACTTCTCTCTCAGCTACTTTCTTCCTTTGTCCAATCTGCTTTAGTTACTGTTATTTCAACCTTCTTAACCTTTTGTTTTCTCTTAGTGTTCTTCTCTCCATAGTAACCACACCTGGCCTGGCGTTCTGTTAGCTGAGACAGCTTCTTGGATGAGAACATGGGCTGAGATGCTTCCAGTGACGTTCTACAACTGCTGCTATAAACTCTTTTATCTCAGTATCCTGTGCTTCTAATTTAGCTTTTTGTCTTTTCAAACCCCCAGTCAGTCGTGGCAGATGGCTGCTTGTACTGAGCCTGGTTCTGCTTGAGGTTTCTTCCTGTTAAAGGAGAGTTTTTCCTCTCCACTGTCGCTACATGCATGCTCAGTATGAGGGATTGCTGTAAAGTCAACGACAACACAAGCCATTGTTTCTGTCTGCTGATTCCAGAGGAGTGAATGCTGCAAGTCGATGACTCGATGCAATCTGCTGGGGTTCCTTAGATTGGAAACTTTTTAAATTGATTTGTTTATGATGTATCTTTGATTTTAATTGATTTTTTGTAAAGTTCCTTGAGACGACACCTGTTGTAAATTGGCGCTATAGAAATAAACTGATTCTAGATTCTTTAAAGTTTTGTCATCTGATTGCTTTTGGGGAGCAAATCTTTCCCTTGACTCTGGTTAAAAGTTGCACATGCGCATTAGCTCCTCCCCAGCTCAAAAGATAGGAGCATCCTGTAGCTCCTCCCACGGGAGATGGAGAAATGGTAGTACACATTCTATTTTGGAGTTATAGCGCCCCCTGGAGGAGACTCCACATCTGTTTAGTCAATCCCTGGATCTAGACTCTGGCATTAAAGTGAAGAACCTTGGTGCTGTTCTGTCATTTAAATCCCATATCAAACAGGTGTCTGAGATTTCCTCATTTCACCTCCGGACCAACACTAAAATTAGAAATATTCAACAACTCCATGCGTTACTGCAAGGCTGGACTATTGTAACTCTTTACTTGCAGGAGGTTCATAAAAGGTAGTCAAAAGTCTTTAGTTTGATCAAAAACGCAGCAGCAAGAGTTCTGATTATATATCTCCTGTTTTAGCCAGAATAGATTTGAAGATTCTTCTTTTGAGCTCCATCATGCATCATAGATTTTATTAGTCTTTTTCTATCATAGCCGCTCAATCAATCAAAAATACTTAATTTATCCCAACAGGAAATTAAAAATCAGAATGCAGGTTTAGTTTTGGACTGGTAGGAAGATATTTTAGTAATCAAGCGCCTCTCAGCAGACACACTTTCTAGTTTTAAGGCTATGCTTAAAACTTTCTTAGTCCAGTTGGGGAAATATTTCATTCTCTTTCACTATATCTGTCTTAATCTAAAGGATTAATTTGTGCTCCTATGGGCTTGGACTGATCTGGCTCTGTTAGCTGTAACAGCAACGGTGAGCAGAATAAGAGCCTAGAGAGGATAAAACAACAGAGAACCAAGAGACCACAAGGACAAACACATTTATAAGGATGTTTTAGAAAAACACCTGTTCAGGTGACAGGTTGGGCTTCTGTTTTAAATGAGCCATTAATCCAGATTAATCCCGGCAGAACAGAGAAAAGTACCTACAGGTTAATGTTTGTTCAGGACGTGGAGCTAGAAGATGCTTTCCACTACTATTACAGCAGACCTCAAAATCAGAGGGCTGGGAGTATTTCTCATTCCATAAACACAAAACTTTAAGATTTTAAAAATTACATTTCATGTTTACTTGCAGACTGGAGCTTCAGTTATAGTTAGTGATTATGATTCTGACACGTTTATGGCCTTGGAGTGAGTAGATTTTAAAGTAAATCTGTGACAAAAGGTTTCAATAGGGATCTGAGCCACAGACTTGTTCCCTTGGACCTGACAAAGACATGTGGGAGTTTCAAAAGTCGCCCGGACCAGACCCCCTAGGGTGAGCACCCAGCAGCCACCTGCCAAAAACCCAGGGAGCTGCAGATCTAAATAAACGTGACCCAAGGTCACACCAATGCAACGATTGCCAACTTCTTCACTGGGTCAAATGTCCAGTAACAATATTAACCTAACGATAGATCAACTAAGCTTTCTTTAAGAAACGATGACGGCATCGGTCCTGGGAAGGTGCTGCTTCCAAACGCTTCAGGTTTAGTAATCTAAGACTGTGTTATGCTACTCCAGAGCAGGGCTCTTCAACGTTTTCCAGGCAAGGACCCCCACACAGATGGTGAGATGGAGCGGGTATTTCTGATTGTGATTGATGGGACAGGTGTTGTGAATGAAACGGTGCCCAGCTCTAAAAAGTCCTGTGTGTGGCTGAATGTGTGCATTGATGACTGAAACACATCTTCTGCCTCCATTTATCCGTTTACTACAGTGCGTTGAATTCATGTTAATGTTTATTTAAAGACATTTCAATTAGTGGAAAAATTACAGGGGATGGGAAATAAAATAAAAAGTAATCAAGCAGAACTTTCCCGACCCCCATGCAGTACCTGGACCCCCTGTTGAAGATCTCCGGTCTAGAAGATAGAGATTTACTAGTCAGTCAGATCAAACCTGTGAACATGTTGGGATTTTAATCAAATTTGAGGTAAATATGAACATTCAGGTTTAGAGCTGGTTCAAATATATCCGTGTCGTTATTACCAACATTTATAAATAATTTAATCACAACCTTACAAAAGTGAGCCGAGCACTTCTATACTATAATCCTGCCGTACATTATTTAAGCACCAATGAGAAGCACATGGTGAGTTTGCTCAGAGACAGAAAGGACAGCCGTCAGCTTCACTTGTTCTTGCCGAGTGTCCTCTGCTTCTCTGCATGCTCGACGGTCTTCTCCTCCACATAAAGACCTTTCCGTCGGCGGACAGCGTTCATGTACTTCAACGCCTGGTTTACGGAGTCTGCCTTCTCTCCAAAATGCAGGTATTCTTCTTCTGTGGTAGGAACCCAGTTTGGATCACCACTGATCACCTGTGTCACAACAGTAACAGGAAGACAGTGGTCATGTGGTAATGAAACATGGAAGCACATCCTGCTTTATTAGGAGTGACTTTCTGCTGCTACAGGATAAATTAGATCACATGATCAGAGCAGAGCCAGCAGATTCTTTAATGATGGCTACAAACTTCACCTCCCAATGGCTGAAAACCAGCTGTGGACTGGCCAGTCCACTGGTCCTCTTACGGATCTCATCAGCAAAGCCGAAGCTCTCAGCAACAGGAAGGAGAGCAGTGATGATGAACATATCCGTCCCTTCCTTCATCTCTTCGTGGAGGACTCGACCCTCTCGCTTCCCTAGAACACCATAAACCTTTCCTGAGCAGACAAGAGGACAGGAGGAGGTCAGGAAGACAGCTGACGAGGACTTCATCATTGTTGAACTATTAAATATGTTCACTTATTATCAAGCCTGTAACTTTGTTTCTGCCTTTGTTTGCGGGTTCTTATTACCCCTGAAACAGGCCCCGTATCTCTGCATGTATATGTAATAGACACGGGCGATATGAGGAAGACCAAATAGCTCAATACTATTATTCTACACCACATATATCGTAATACTTGTAAATGAATGTTATTTTATGATATAGTTTGTAAAATAACATGTCAGTTATGATTAAAATGAGACTGTAAGCATCAGTTTCATTAATAAAACGATTTTGTGGTCAACATCAGACCTTTAATAAACGAGACTCCAGCACAGATATTACACCATAAACTAAATCAGCTGTTACTAGTTAATAAGTTTCACTGAAACAAACAAAACCTGCTGATTCCAGATTAGAATGATTGAATATAACCTGAGGTGTATCAGAGCTTCTCTAAACCGTTTTCATCTGCTGGGAGTTTATAATAAACCAGATTTAGATTTCTAACATAAATAAAAAGAATCAAAAACACTCAAAGAAATGCTTTGAAATTATTTGTTTTGTAAAGAAAACATAAAAACGACATCATTTTAATTTATTACCTGGGAAATTAACTGCAATCCTACCAAAACCCTCTGATAATCAGATTATATTTAAAAGATGCTCTCCAGTGTTGAGCCTGCTTCAGTCCTGCAGGCGCGTTTCTGTGGCTACATTTGTACTTTTCATGTTGAAGGAGCATCAACTCCCAACAAAGCTGCTTATTAGACGTTTTGTTTGGTGTGCAGAGACGATAACACAGTTTGGAGCGGATGACTTCTCACTGTAGGTGGTGAAGTAAACGTGTTTTCACTCCTAGTTTGTCTAAATCTAAACTACTTCCAGATTGTTAATTTGCTGCTGTTGTTGGTGAGACTCCATCTAATCTTAATCTTGAGTGATAAACTTCCCCAGAACAAGCAGCGTCCCCTGATCAAACGGTATAAGTTTAGAGATCCTGAAGCCATGATGCTTCAGGAAAGCCCAACGTTACCCAGCACTTCAGCGGTGGCCATGATCTCACAGGTGTACATGGCTGCCATGAGTCTCTGGGGCTGAGCCTGGAAGGCTCGTCTGCAGGCCTCCTTGGTGGCAGCGATCAGCTGGCCAGAGATGGGCCCGTAGCAGTCGTCTGTCCTCCGGTCTGCTGTCACATCTGCACTGACCTCTTGCAAAGCCTCATGGGAAACAGAGCTCTCCTTGGAGGCGTCTGAAGAGTGGACATCCCACCGCTCAACGGAGAAGCAAACCCCCATCAGGGGTTCCTCACACATGGGTCCAGACAGAGTTGCTAGTTGGAAACCGCTGATAATGCTGTTATCCAAATGTCTGAGGGGGGGAGCTGGATCATGGGCGTGTCTGGACTCAAGGCACTGCCACAGCGACAGCCGTTTGTAGTCTTTAATGCCGTTTAGCAGAATGTTGGGACCATACCTAAGGACAGAAACACACTTTACCAACCACCCACTTTTATTTGAAGCTTCACCACCACCAACACTGACCTGCGAGGCCCAAAAGCCCAGATCCGATCCACAGCGTCCCGCCACTTTCTGCCCTGCAGCGAACTCCTGAGTTTATCTCTCAGCTCAGTAACGGCCTCCAGGGTCCTGAGACTGACGTCCACAGGTTTGCCCTCCCTGACGGACAAGTTAATCATCTCCAGAGTACGAATCAACTCTGAGCTTCTCTCCAAGAGAACAGTCACGTCTGCAGAGAAACACCATTAATAGAACAGATACATTCCCTTCCTAACACTCCTGGATTCACATGTCAGCCACACGTGAACTGAGTGGGTGTGAGTTACCCTGAGGTAGAGGGATGGCCCGCACACACACTGTGGCCAGTTTGTTGGGAGTGGTGAGGGTAACCAGACCATCAGGGTCCACCTGCTGAAGGTCAGACGAGTGACCCTGAGAAGCTTCTTCTTTCACCTGCAAACACAGGAAACTCCTTCAGACTCTGTGCTCCACCTTTAACATTCCCAGCACCAGCGGATGTTTCTCCGGCTGGTTCACCTGATGAATGACGGCCACTTTTTGCTGCCTGCCGAGCTCCTCGTTCACCATATCCAGCTTTGGAGGCCGGACCAGCGTTTCTCTGAAGGGAATGATGGGCTCAGAGACGCTGATCTCTATCCTGGCAAACCTTCACAGACAAAACCCACGAATGAAGGAGAAGCTGCTGCTGTGGGAACCCTTCAATCCACTGAAACAACTTATTATTGATCCAAACAGCCAACTGTATTATTACAGTCTGTTTCAGCAACAAGGCGATTTCATAAAAGACTTTATATTAACAAACAGAAACACAATAAACAATATTGGAAAGTTACTAACACCAACATTGTTTTCGTTATCAACACAAATCAGATAAACCGTTTCTTGACTTAAAGAAACTCATCCAAGCTGAAGGCTAACTCTGGTTCTCCGTCTGAAAGGTCGATAGAGCAACAACAGGTCTGGGAAATGAGCACCAGGAAGTCACTGGGCTCCATTTATGTAGAGTTAGACACGTTTGACAGTATGAAGACATGAGGACAGCCCTCACCTGTGCCTGAGGTCGTCCAGGCAGCGCTGCAGATGAACCTCACCAGCAGTGACCAGAACATGCTCTCCTGTTTCCTGGATAAGAACCTCAGCACAAGGATCTGCCTGGTTTAACAGACGCATCCCACTGACCAGCTTCAGCATCTCACCTGAACACACAATTATAGTGATCGCTGCAGCAGCGTGGTGTCCCTCCTTTAGATAAGGACACGTCTAAGTTATGTTGCCTTTCTGCAGCTTTGCAGGCGAAAGTGTCTGAATTGGACTCGACGCTGTCTACAGACCAGCAGGGGGCCGAGGCCCAATAGTGTGGAGCTGAAACGCTCAGGCTGTCCTAGCGTGACCCCAGTCATGGATGGGTGACTGAATGTGGGAAGCAGGGCCCCAGACATGGTTGCCAGGGGCCAGATTCTCATTAAAGATCTGATTACAGCAGTCAGAGGTCACTAAAATCAGGGTTACTTCAGTGTTTGCTGTAGTCCAGTGATAACATGTTTAGTCAGATGTTATCAATCACTGCTCATCTAGTTGGTGTCCAGTTGCTAAGTCTAAGTTTAACACATCTCTCTGCAGCTACCCAGCCATTATCCCAGTGAGACAGTGGCCCTCAAAACTAAAGAGACAAATACAGATACATACAACTCAGCATAGAAATAAACTATTCAACTATTGGTACTTGACATAAGATCTCTGTCATTCTGATGATCAGATTGATTCTGCTCATTTTTACATTCCCCAACATACTGGAGTAGATTTACTCGTTAATCCAGGCCTTCTAGGTCATTATGGTGGCTGAGTTTAACATTCATGCTTTCATTTAATAAGCACTTCAACCTGAGAGTCATTATAACAGATGTCCACCTGGGAGAAGAAGCTCAGAGAAACTAAATCAGGTGAGAACTACATCACTAATGACGGAGGAGAAGAAGAAGAATACAAGGTTTTGTTACAAAACTGTAACATGTGAAAGTTTAACTTTGTTGAGCTTCACTCCATAATCTCTAACATCTCCTACCAGTCATGACTTTAAGGAAAGTCATGTTTCAGAGCTGATGATAGCACTGAAACAGCTGTTTAAAGTCATTGATATCCTCAGATAACAGACCTGTATCTGCTGTAGTTCTGTAGGGACTTCTCCACATCTCCATCTCTATAAACACTTTACTTCATCTTGAATACGACAGTTTGATTAACTAGGATCAACATAAAGGCGTGTCTTGTGTACTATGTGTTGAGTTGGGCTTACATGAATGAAGCAAATGTAAATAAGTGATCAGGGACGTTGAGCTGATAGTAACATCAGTGACTGTGTTGACCTGTTTGGTTGTTAGTCAGAAACACGTTTAGCTCCTCACTGGTGAAGTCAGTCAGCAAACATTTCAGCAGTAAGTCCAACACATGCTTGGTCAAACTTACTCGGGCGTTTTGGCTCTACAGCAACTCGTACGATGGGTGTAGCTTCAACGTGGAGTGGGGCGAAGGGGGGGCAAGCAGGGGAAGCTGACAGGGTAGCAGTCTTCAGGACGTAGTCCTCCAAACCTGCGACACCTGGATAAATGTGAAGGAAGACAGAAACGACTACATGCTCTGTTCAGTAGGGGATCAAACCACGCACGCACGCACGCACGCACGCACGCACGCACACACCAGGAGTGCTGTGCAGCCCTGTCCACGGAGCTCAGTTGTGCTGCCATGAAAGATCTTCATTTACCCAAGACATTCCCAGCAGGAACTTCCTCCAGCTCTTCCAGCTCTCGGCCCATAAGAAGGTAAAGGTTCTCCATAGTACAACAGGACAGATGGGGAACCTCTGGAACACAGTCAGACGGACCGCATCCGTCCGGCAGCTACAGTAGAGCACAAATATCCTTTAATGTCCCACATGGAAACATTTAGTAACAGCAGCAACGTACAAGACGACCAATAGAAGTAGCTTTACATAAAATAACAATCCTGTACGGTAAGAGCTGATCTCAGCATCACACGTTACGTTTTATTTTGGAAAACCTAGCACAGGAAGACAGAACATCTGGGATGAGCCCCATCCCTGCAGGAATATCATAAACCTGCTTCAGAACCATGTTTGCAGCAACAGAAGGACTTTTACAGCTACTTCATTTCCCAAGTTTATTCTGCATCAACGTTATAATCAGAACATCGTTTAAAATCACCCAGAAACTTTGTGGGCTATTGAGCAACTTCACCACCGTTTTAAATCATCTACTGTGGTAAAACAGCCCAACCTGATTTACTGGCATTCATAATGATCTGTCACATAAAACCCAGCTTTAGCACACAGGGAGAGTAAAGTGGTTTACCAGGCTCAGGCCCTCAGCCGGGTCATACTTTGGTCCCAGAACAAAAACCCGTTGACCTTTCCTGACAATCCCGCTGTAGATCCGTGCAAACGCTATGAAAACCTCCTTTTGGTTCTCTTCCATCTCTGTCTTCAGAGTCAGACTCTTCATCTCAGCTGAGAGCAAAAAACAAACAACAAAAGGTTTCAAACGTAACGGAAGGTTTCAACCTCCTCCAAACCCTTGACGGTCTTTCATAATTTAGAGAGATCCCAATACAAACTTATTTTAGACCATTAAAATAAATACAGAGTAATAAATGTTTGAATGTTTGATCCAAGTACAGCACAAAGTGAATCTAAACATCGTTCTAGATAAAGGACTAAACACAGGGCAAAAGCACGAACACAATCAATCAAACCATCTGAACTACTTTATGTATCCCAAAGGGAAATGAAATAACACTTCAATAAGAAGCAGAACGCAGGACTAGTGCTTCAATATTGGGAGACAGTGCAGATTTTCCTGGATAGAAATAAATATCAAAATGCATAACAAACACAAGATGGATGCAGTCAGGAACATTTATTTAAACAAGTACTTAGAAAATTACTTTAGACCAACAGTTCAGTTTAATAAAAGTTTGTTTTATTCTGTCTGAATTCATAACGCATTACATTTAAAGGTCAAATTTATTTTAGTCCCTGTTGGACTCCTTAACCTTTAGGGCTGAATCTGAGCTGTAGACTAACCAGAGATCATCTGTGGCTGCAGCTGCATGCTCACCTTCTCCTGCTGTACTATCTGGAAGATTTCCCCCTTCACGGCTCTCTGCAGCCATCCTCTCGGCATGCCTTTGCCGTGCTACTTCCCTTCGCTGAGCAATCTCTTCTTGGTTTAAAGGCCTGAAAACAAACAGGTGGAGAGTTTTTAATGTCATATTTATATTGTTAATTTGACTTTACCTCTACTGCCCCATCGCAGGGACTTCAGCTTCTGTTTTGTAGTCGTTGCACCAGCTTTATCATGCTGGAGGATACTACTGAGCGCTCTCCCTCACTCATGTACACCCTTGTTCAGCTAAACTCCACTTTGAATGATTTTATGTTATTGAACCTTACCTTTAGGTGTGTCAGTGCTCACCTGGTCAGGGACTCTCTGGAGCTCTGACACCTTCAGCTGAGGCAACACTGCCAGCAATTCAACACTCAGCATCTAATCGTTTACATTTCTAAACATTAAAGTAAACATTTGTTAATAACCCCAAAATGATAAATAGTATATTTTTCTTTAAAAAAATAACTAAACAACTACTTTTTTAATTTCTATTACTAGTTTCTGATAAGCAAATGTTTCCTCGTTTCTTATTGGCTAATGAGGTCTATGACAGCCGTCAGGGTTTCCCAGCCACTTACACTGACTCTAAAGAAATGGTACAGTAAAGCATCCCATCACACATACTACACAGGACAGGAAGTCCATCACAAAAATTCCTTTTTGGTTTAAAACGTAGAAAAAGAAAATGTGTTTTGCTTCCATTTACTTTAGTTTCAACCAGGTTTCTGCAACCAAGCAGCAAAACACCAACTACTGAACAGATACTGAACGCATGTAGGGAAGAGCCTAAAACCTTACATCTTTAACACTATATATATATCAAAATAAAAATAAAAAACAACTGTTTTTTTCCTTTTCTGAGGTTGTTGACACATTGAAATACAGAACTGATGTCTTTGTGACTGGTCATGAAAACGAGCCTCTCATGGAGCATTTTGGGTTATTTAAAGATCTTCAAGATTTCCAATGATGTCAAGCAAACAGAAATCAATGAAAAACTGAAGGTATGGGCAGAGGTAGCATACAGCGTTTCATGAGGGGACATACTAAGATGCTGAATGCCTAACAGATACAAAACTATTCATTACCAAACTGCTGAAATAACAAATAGCCATGTATACATTTTAAAAACCTGTCTTAAAATAAAAACTGACCATCTCTGAACAATCATGCACACTGTCAGATAAAGTCTGGTTTAGTTTGAAGCTTAAAGTGATATTCAAGGTTGTATTCCTGTCTTTCTTAGACTGCAGGTGTGGTAATCCTGTAGACTGCAGGAGTGTGAATGCTAATTTAATCCAGCTAAAATCGACTACTTTAATTAAACCTCAATAAGGATAGAGCAGTCTAGTCGTGTGTGTGCTAATGCAATAGCAGCTCGATGTGAGTTATATCATAACTGCAGGCTTATGTGTCAGGACTCTTAAGTTCCATACTGATACATGTATTAGTGCATGAATGAACACGGCTTCATAAATCATGCTGACAATGATTAGAATACTGATATGTAACTTAAGAGCATTTACTGAAACATGTTGGGGGATGTTCACCTCTGTCTATTATGGGGCAAGGCTTTTGTTTCCACAGCAAACATCTTGGACACAAAGACGATGACTGGAGCGTTTGTCCCACTGGAACATTGGAGAAATGCTGAAAAACAATCCAGGTGGAAAACATTACGTCTACGTCTCTGAAGGCAGCAACAAACTATCAAATGGTAAAAAATCACATTGCTCCACAAACTGGTGATGAACCAGAATACAATGAAAGGTTGTAATCGCTGTATTCCTAATGTACTTTAACTATAATGAGGCTGATGGGGGGGGGGGCGTTTTTGGTAGTGCCTACAGCCCTGCTGAGGTCGGGGGGGTGGCGTATTGTGGCTGGTGTCGTTGAACAGTAGGAGGCTTTACATCTCCAGAGACCCTCCTCCTTTTCTCCAGGCAGCGCCTGCAGGGCTTCATAGCCTCGGTCACCTGTCTCCAGTGTCTATTGTGACGTTTGTCTGCATGGGTTCACTGTAAATGTGATTTCATTCGAGTTCATGTGCCAACATGGGAGTAACTGACAATAAATTCTCAAAGGGAATTTCTATCTAGTGGCTTGAAGTGTTAATTTCATCAGATGTTGCATGGCTGTTTTAAACTGAAGTGTTAAGTCAGTTTCTCTCTAATTTTGATGTTTCTGAATTTCAAACAGAATAAACCGAAGTAGGAAACCTGAAAAAACCCTTCTAGCCTCGGCATTGTATGAAACCTATAAATCTATGCCTAAAACAGAATCTCAGGTGTGAAGTCTTGTTTTTACCAGTTGATTAAATCATTTTTATCTTGCAGAAAACTCTAATTCATGCTTTCATCACATATTTGCTTGAGTACTTAAACTAAAGGAACCCGAGAGGCTCAGGTTCTCAGTGGAGCCAGCAGCAGAAGACAGTGGCTACCAGGTGGAGTAACATATGTGTGCTGCTTTAAATCACTACCACATGGATCCATTGCAGGTAATGTAACTTCTGTGTGTACCAGTCTTCAGTTCTTTGGTCTTTTCAGGTAGTGAATCAAATTGACGAGTTCCAACACTCATCAGCTTCTCCACTCTCTCTGCTGTCACCTCTAACGGACTGGGAAGCTTCTCACACACCATCGCTTGAGTCTTCATTAAAGAAAACTAATCCAATTTGGTCCAGAGAGGCAGGCGAAGACACAGATATTTAGATTAAAGAGGATACAGAGCACAGCCCGGGACACTGGCAGCCACTGGCTGCAGATGGCACATAGAAGGACTTTTGGGTCTGAGTGACGCAGGTCCCTCGTCAAAACCTTTATCCCCAGAGATGCCACCACCTTTTCCACTTTCTCCTTGTCTCTGCTCACATAAACACAACAGACAAAGTTCAGCTTCTCTGTTTCATTGCTTTTATGTCTAACAGGTAGATTTAAACTTAGCTTTGTCTGATCAAGGAATCAAGGAATCTTTATTTGTCATCACATCACATGTGGTACATGAGGTGGGACGAAAATTCTAATCCCCCGGTCCAGTTTACACCCTGATAGCAATTTTAAATAATGTAATAAAATATAAGAGTATAATATCTATGCGAGAAATAGGATTTGAGCTACACAAAATCTACAATATGGACACAGAATAACA
>JAVLVB010000897.1:94404-106672 GCA_032876305.1 Orestias chungarensis | reverse complement strand
TCTGCCCCTAGGACCTCTTCAACAATCTTCTTTACGAACTGCCCCTCTATTCTTCCTTCTGCCATGTTGATGCATGCTGTGTAGGTGATGTTTGGAGCTTAAAGCTGTCATTGTAAAACTTTCTGAGATTACATGCTACCATGCTGTGTTGTCAAGACTGTTAGTGGATGTCCCATCACTAAGTGTACTATTTTCTGTAAAAGTTTTGCTATGCCTGCTGCCTGCATGGAGGATGTCTTTTTTCCATGTGATCCATTAGTACTGATACATAAATCAGTGCCTTCCTTACTCCCCCTTTTTCTGAAACAAAACACCATTTACTGTTTGTTTTGTGACAGAAACAACCAAGTAAAACAAAGAAGAGTAATCTGAAAGAATTAAATCCGTTACGGCGCTAAATTAGTGTTTTAAATCAGTAAAAGCAGTCTCTGCATGTTAGCCCAAACCTAAATAGTGTTCAAATTTTTTATGTCTCGTGTGATATAAACTGTGATATATCTTCTGCTGTAACCTGTAAAACCTTAAAAAAAAATAACATGTCCTTGACCCTCCGAAGCCTCGGGTCTGAGAGGATGCTTTATTATTGTGTGGGGGACATGCTGATGGATCCCACAGAAATAATTTGTAATTACTCTTTACTAACCTTTAGTCCATATTTTACGCAAATGTTTCAGCACCTGTTCAGTGGATAGGTTAGGAGGCAGAGACATTTTAACATGGCTGCAGCTTCCGGGTGGTCGATCTTCTCCCTGCCATGATGTCTCATGTTTGGAATGCTGGTATCTGTCCCGTGTGTGGCTGCAAAGGAGCACTTAATCACTCCCCCTTTTTTATCTTGATGCTCAGGATACAGTGAGAAAAATGTGAGGGACAGCTTAATCTTACATCATATACCATTGATATTGTTCGTCTATCAGTTCCACAGCAACAGTCACACCCTCTGGTGCTATATTAATGTTATGTGATTCTATTTGCCATGCATTACCTTCAAACTGATGGTCAAATGAATCTTAATACCATTCAGTGTCGTTCCAGTCGTAGAACAGGTTGACATGGGGCAGGTCAGGCAGACAGAAATAGGGGCGAAGACTTTGAATCCAGGGCTTTCACAGCGAGTAGACCAAGTAGATGCCATACTTCTTTGGAACATCTCTTGTAAATGTCAGCATATTGTCCATTCAAGAGCTGTTGACCACAGCGAAGAGAGGAGCCATCTGGAAAAGGCACAATCGGTCCCTCTGGGCCGCACAATACAGAATCTCCCAGTTTAATTAATACGTCTCTTTCAAGTAAGTTCACTGGAGTGTTAGGTGAACATACTAATCAATGTTTCAGTCTCTTGTTTCCCCACTTCCACCGATATGAGAACTGTCACAGGCGGCTTCTGTGGAACCCCTGAGAAACCCACAGTTCTTTCTGACAGCCGTGTCTTCATAGGCAGCATGGAATGTTTTCCGCAGAGGTGTGTCAATATTGAGAGGGTAGGCACCACTCCTTCTGTGAGTACTGCCCTGGATGTGGAACCAGCTGTGGATTGGGTGGAACCATCCACTGTCCAACCCCTCTGTTTCCACCCCTTCCTCACGGTCCCAGCCTCCTTGGTCTCTGTCTGCGTTGACCCCTCCCATGTCCACCTCGTTCACGCCCCGAACCATGGTTCCTGTAATTAAAAGAAGGATATGGAGGCCGAGGAGGGAAGGCTCCTCCTTGCCATGAGTCATTAGCATATTCATAAGGACCAGACTGTGGAGCTGCAGCCGCTTTCGCTCAAGCTTTTTTACTATCCAGGCTTCTTGTTGCTCATTCTAAATGTTATTTGTAGCTGCAGCACAACCAATTGATTTTGCATTTGTTCATTTCCCTACTTTTTCCTTTCTCTCCGCATCCTGTGCTGTTAACAAGTGATGTAATAAATGTTTTTCTCATTTAGCAAAATCAGTGCCTGGACAGCTTAATGTTTAGATGACTATAAAAGGCTTTCTATTCTATTCTATCCCCACGTTACCGAACTCTTGTTATTTTATTTTTCTTTACTTTCCCCCCATGAAGCCCCAACACCCTTATTGAGATCGGACAGACGGATCAAGGAAACTTAATTTATGTGTGTGTGTTGTTTTACTGACTCCTAAGGCAGAAGGAGAGAAAGAGGCCAAATAAAAAAGAAAGACACAACTACTCCTGTATTCATCTCTTCATCTCACCCTTGCTTTCTCTCAACAGAAGTTACACGCCCATTAAAAGAAATAACAGATGTAAAGGACCGACCCTGGTTGGGTCCGTCCGTTTTTATGGAAAATCACATTCCAAGGAGACAGCTCTACCGTTGCTTGTCCTAGTAATTATCAAAAATGCACCTCAGCAAAGTGGAGGAGTACGCCAACTCTCTGTTTTACAATTCTTTAATAAAAGCATCCCATGCTTTTATTCCATCATATCTTTGCATGCATCTCATCGCATAACAATTTAAAAAAAATTTGTTTCCAAAGAGAGACACTTTTAATTTTATCCCTTCAATTTTGTTCAACTTGCACAATCAAAAATTTTAATGACGTATTCTTTATCTACTTCATCAATTCATTCATCCTTTTTCATCATACTCAATATGCAGAATTTAATTAAATAGGTTTCTGCTCACCTTATTCATTTGGGGCCCCGGATGAATGAACAAATGGTTCGATCTTAAGGTCCGCTGTGACAACCGATCTGCACGTCGGAGTCACCAAATTGTCGGACTTACACCTGCTTTCTGCTGCGTGCGCTTTCTTCCAACACCACTTTCTGCTGCTCTTTTCCATCTCTCATCATGTGGCGGGTGCTCTGCCACCACAGTGCCCATTACGACCACTGCCGCTCTATTTCTGAATTTTTTTTTTTATATCCCTCCAACCTGCTTCTTAAGCCAACCTGCTTCTTTTGCTTTCTCACTTGCCTCGTCCTTTAATTTCTCCGCAGCTCTATCCCAGCAAAATCTGCCCAGCGAGGTCTGTTCCTCCATAATCTTCCCCTGCTTTTTGATCTCTGTTTCTATCTTCCTCCTCATCTTTGCTATAACTTTCTGCCGTTCCTTCTCTGACACCACAGCTTTAATTACACCCTCCATGTGATCCAATTGCGCTGCGATCGTCCGCCACGAACCCCAGCCATCATCATCTTCTTTTTTTTCTGTCAAATTCACCTTCCATTTTATATTTTGCGTTTAACTATGTGTTATGTATTTTATTCTATAGGTCTGTACCGCGTCAGCTCATGTAAATATTTTCACAGGTCATTTAACGTCTGACGAGGAACAGTTCATGTGAGTCTGATTGTTTGCGGAATCAGATTTAATATTTATAATTGTTTTTTTCCTAAATACCCGATCTTTATCCCGAGATCAAGTTATTTTTAACTAACAGGTCTGTATATTACGGAGTCAGACCATTTATGTAATAGTGGTTTCTAGAGCCTGATTTTATCTCGAGATCAGGTAATGTTTTAACTAAATTCTGGCCAAGCTCACACTTCAGTCAGCAGCATGTCAGTGTGAGTTCCAAGCGCACACTGCAGTGTACACAGACACCAGAATTTTATACGTTTGATGATGTTTTGATCATCATCTGCCGCTTCTGACACCGAAGCTGAGCTATCATATTTCAGTTGTTCAGAGCCAGGCGGAGATAATTATCACTCATACAAACATTCATTCATGCGGTCCATACCAAGTGTACTATAAGCTGGACGGCCTTTGATGACTCTAATTCACGAACTTGCCTATTGCACAGTATCCCAGCCGTCCCGCCGTTTCCAAAGGATAGAGGGATCACCATTCACGTCCTATCAGACTCTTGCTTCCGCACTAGTCAACGTTTTGGCCTATATTAATTCGGGTTCCCTAGTTCCCGGGACTCTAACCCAGCTTCCAATGCTTCGTCAAGTCACTGTGTGAGACGCCACTCTCTGAGAATCTAATCTAATTCACGGTTCCCCAGTTCCGTGGGACTCTAACCCAGCTTACCCGATGCTTCGTCAAGTCACCGGTGGGAGGCGCCACTCTCAGAGAATCTTTATTCCTCTAATTCATGGGACAACGTCCTTACATCTATTTTCTCTAATTAAGGGACGGCGCCCTTCAATCTATTTTATTCCAAGGCTATACGTCTCCCTGATTTTAAATCTAATTCCAACAACAACAACGAACATTGCAAGACCCTTTAATTTACAGGCTTACACTACTAAGACTTCAGACACGGTTTATTTTAGTTTCAAGCCAATAGCAGATTTTGATTTAAACAGGCTTTGCTTACCTTTAAAAGTGTGCGCAGCCATGTCTGCTGTCTGTTCGTGATCAGCCCAGGTGCCGAATCTTTGCTTTCCTCCTGAGATCCCGGAATGAGCACCCAAATTGTTGAAGTCCTCCTTGACTTCCCCAGGTTGGTTGATCTCAGGACAGCGTATTCATGTTCTCACAATGTTCAAATAAAAGATATAAACTCAGATCCTACTCAGTCAAAAAACTTCTTGCGGATCGTCCAAGTTTCCTTTCTGCAGAAAGGGAGAGCCGAGGCCGTTCTAGTGCAATGGCTCACTCGGGTCTGAGCTCTACTTCTGCATCAGGCTATTTTATTGAAAGTAGGGAGTATACAGAGTCATAAAACAAATCACATGTGATTTACACAAACTGTTGCAGAAACCGTTATTCCCCCTCTTCGCTGACCCCTCACTGATCCCTCGCTGATCCCTATCAGTCTGCATACACAGGAAGAAAAGATAGTACAACTTTGCCATCTGGTTTCACCCCCCAACTAACAGATTTATTGCTAGGGATCGATGGATAGCCCCCTTCCCATGCCCCTCTGAACTCAGCTCCTCAGAGAGATAATAAACAGGCCTTATCAGGAATTTGTAGCTCTTTGTTATATGCACACACTTCTAGTATTAAAAGAAATATGAATATATATGAATGAAACATGGATATAAATGTTTACCATTCCACACTCCACATCCACCAGTTGTCTTGAAGCTATATTTCAATGCTCCCAAATGTATTCTTTCCATTTGTTTCATCATTTTCTACTGCATGCTACATTTCAGAATTGCACTGCATATAGTTTAACAACACATTTGGTTATTCCAATGATAAATGTCGAAGCAGTATTTTCATAAATTTCTCTGAGGGGTGACCAGGAGGCTGTTGGTGTTGTAGCTGCTTAGCTGACAGCTCTTGGGTATCCAGGTGCTGCCAATCCCCTAGATGAGCCTGTGGAGGATGAAGGCAGCGGCTCTAAAAACTCTAAAATGGTACAACCAAGCCCTCATTTGTTTCTTCATTGCTCTTTAGATGTTTATCTGTGTTGTTGTGATCATCCTCTCGAGTCCCTAGAAACTTCTCTCACGTGTGCTCCAGGTACTCTGTTCCACAAGTTCTTCTCCTCATGAGGGGCTCTTCTCATTAACAAACTCCTTAAAGAGATATACAACAAGAAAGATTTTTTAAAAATCTATCTCAGAACAACATCATTGTTTCCAGACTGCATTCGCTCACTTACCTCTCTTCTTCGAGTTTCCGCATTACCTGTTTGCTCCATCTCCACAAGTACAGCCTCCTCTCCACCATCTACACCCTCTGGACCTCCAACTCAAGGATAACAAGACAGCCACTAACCAAATTTTCCAGATCTGAATTTTCCTGATCCGATCCTGTCTCCCTGGCAGTTCTCTTCCTCCCTGCAAAGGATAATTCACTCACCTAGATCTCCAACACACTTGTCCGGCTTCCCTCAGAGCTCCCGGTTCCCCTGGTCGCAGATTCCTCCATTCCAGTCCAGAAGATTCCTCCGTGCACATTTCATATTATCACTGTAAATACGTTTTACAATTAACACCCTTTACTGATTCTTAGTTTTCTCCTGAGTTGCTTCATGTCAGCAGGTCAGAAAGTAAAAAAATATCATGACAGATTCAGTTTCCAGATCAACATCTAACCCTTTGATACCCTTTGACATCTAACCCACACAAGTGAATCGTGCATTTCAGCTTTATGAACAATAAACAGCAGGAAAATCAAGAGGCCGGAATATTCGACCATTGTAAATCAAAATCCGTAGGACCTACCATCTTACCTAAGCGGTGTTGCTACCATGCCTCCACTAGCTTCACATACAGGGTGCAAGAACTGCTCACAGCTAAGATTTCCAAGCTAGAAGGGCGAATCTCTGTAGTTTTCCAGATTAAAGAAAACGAGGTTTTGCTGGATTCCATGCTGGCTTCGACAAAGGCAGTTACCACCGGGCTGGAATGCAGTGTCCTCAAAGCGGCTGTTGGGACTGACCATGACGAGGATCCCTGGCCCCTGCTGTGAGCTAAACGCAAGCGGAGGGAAGTGAGCTATTCCACGCCGCGGCTTGCAGAACCGTGGTCCGCTACTGCTGGGCGTTTGCGTGGTGGAAGGCGGTCCGCTCTCCAGACAGCACAACTCAAACTCCCGCTGAGTAACAGGTTCTCTGTGCTGGAGGAGTCGGAAGATGTCCTCATCCCTTCCTCTCCTGTTCACTCTCGGTCCACCGAAGTGAGCGCTCCAGCAGTTCACTTCACGTCGGACCCATACTGCAAACCTTCAGAGCAGCGGACCCTCCACCATACCTCAAAGCCCCCCCGGAAAGGCCCTCAGCTGGATGCAGCTCTCCGCCGCAGGCCTGTTGCGGATAACTCTCACGGGCTTTCCCGCCAGTGAACAACGTCGCGCCACCCCCCAGAGAGTTTCAATCAGACTTATTAATTAATCCCAGGCCAACTAATACTTATAGTTCTTTTGAACATTTAACCCTTAGCCTTCCTCATCAAACCTCTAAAAGAAATAAACCACTTCTGTTTGTTATTTTGTATCGTCCGCCAGGTCCTTACTCTGAATTTATAGATCAGATGTATGATGTTTTATCTGAACTAGTGTTAAACACTGATAAAATCATTATAGTAGATTTTAATATTCATGTTGACACCAAAAATGATACTAATGACACCTAAATATAGCCTTTACTGCCATTTTAACTAAATTGGCTTCACTCAAAAAATCCAAACACCTACCCACTCTCTTGGTCACACTTTAGACTTTGTGCTGACTTATGGAATTGAGTTTGAAAAAGTTACAGTACTGCCTTATAACCCTCCCCTTTCTGACTATTTTTTGATAACTATTGAGTTCTTTTTCACCGAGTACTTA
Organism: Orestias chungarensis; assembly: GCA_032876305.1. Classification (NCBI taxonomy): domain Eukaryota; kingdom Metazoa; phylum Chordata; class Actinopteri; order Cyprinodontiformes; family Cyprinodontidae; genus Orestias; species Orestias chungarensis. Next base: position 99,477 of record JAVLVB010000897.1, on the reverse strand, counting down.
AAATCTGAAAGAAAATGTCTTTATAGTAGGTGTCTATCAGACAATGCTGTTACAGCCTTTAAAGAATCCATTCCACCTCTAATTCCTTCATTATTTCAGAGAAACATAGTGAGAGGGCACCACATTAATTTCAAAGAATCAAGGAATCAAGGAATTTTATTTGTCATCACATCACATGTGGTACATGAGGTGGGATGAAATTCTAATCCCACGGTCCAGTTTACACCCTGATAGCAATTTTAAATAGCTACAAAATAAGAATAATATGATAAGATATAAAGAAATATTAGAGAAATAGGATTTTGACTACACAGAATCAACAATATGGGACTTTGGACATAGTAAATGAGAAATGATTTTTTTTTTTTTTTTTTGTTTGTTTTTTTTTCATTTGTAATTGTCCTTGCGTGTGTTTGAGAGTCTCACAGCTTCAGGAATGAAGCTGTTTCTCAATCTGGTGGTTTTGCAGTATATGCTCCGCAGCCTCCTGCCTGAGGGGAGCGGGACAAAAAGTGAGTGTGCTGGGTGTGTGGGATCCTTCATGATGCTGGAGGCACTCTTCCTGCATCTGGAGGTGTAAATGTCTGTGGTGCTGGGGAGGCTGACTCCAACAGTCCTTTGTGCAGCCTTCATCACTCTCTGCAGAGCTTTCCTGTCTGCAGCAGAGCAGCTTCCATGCCACACGTTGATGCTGGAGCACAAGACGCTCTCCACCACACATATGTAGAAGGAGGTGAGGACTGAGCTCCCGAGTCCAGCTCTTCTCAAACTCCTGAGGAAGTAGAGTCGCTGGTGTGGCTTCCTGGCCAGAATGGAAGTGTTGTTGCTCCAGGTGAGGTTGTTACTCAGGTGTACACCCAAGTACCTGTAGCTTTTGGCCACTTCCACCGCAGTTCCTCCCATGTGCACGGGGAGGTAGGCATGCTTGCCCCTTCTGAAGTCCACAATCATCTCCTTGGTCTTCTTTACATTAATGCAGAGGTTGTTATCTCTGCACCAGCCCTCCAGGTGTTCCATCTCCTGCCTGTAGCTGGACTCATCACGGTTTGTGATGCATCCAACCACTGCTGTGTCGTCCGCAAACTTCACAATATGACAGCCTGGATGGATAGGCGAGCAGTAATATGTGAGCAATGTGAACAGGAGGGGGCTCAACACACAGCCCTGAGGGGAGCCAGTGCTGAGGGTAATGGTGGGGGAAGAGATGTTGTGAATCCTCACAGACTGCGGCCTGTTGGTCAGGAAGTCCAGGACCCAGTTGCAGAGGGAAGAGCTCAGTCCAAGTGAGGAGAGTTTATTTATCAGAGTCTGAGGAATCATGGTGTTGAACGCGGAGGTGAAGTCCACAAACAGCATACGAACATATGAATCCTTCTGCTCCAGGTGGGTGAGAGCAATGTGGACCACGGAGGAAATGGCATCCTCTGTGGATCGATTTTTCCTGTATGCGTACTGGTGTGGATCAACAGTGACGCTGATATTGGCAGTTTTGATGGTGGTGACATCCTCCACACACTTGCTGATGTACCACAGAACAGCAGATGTGTAGTCTTCCAGGTCCAGCTCCCCCTCGTACTCAGCAGCCTCCCTGAAGACCTTCCAGTCTGTGCAGCCGAAGCAGTCCTTCAGCACAGCGTCGGCGTCACTGGGCCACACAGGGTCCTCTGTGTGGGTCTGGGGCGTCGCAGCGGGGGCTGGTAAGCAGGCACCAGCATGACAGAGATGTGATCGGAGAGCCCGAGGTGGGGGCGGGGGAAGGCTCTTTATGCGTCTTTTACGTCAGTGTAAACACGGTCCAGCGTGTTATTTCTACGTGTTGGAATGTTCACATGCTGTTTAAAACTCGGCAGGCAGTTCGTCAGTTCTACGTGGTTAAAATCCCCCGCTACCACATAGAAAGCCTCCGGGTGCTTGTTCTGAAGCGAGCTGATGTTGTCATGTTGCTCCTTCAGCGCGATGTTAGCATTAGCATCCGGCGCTATGTAAACAGCAATAACGATCACAGCCGTAAACTCCCGAGGCAGATAGTGAGGTCTGCACTTTACAGTCAGCTGTTCTGTCGCCTCGGAGCAGTGGCTGTTTTCCAACACGCAGTTTGTGCACCAACCTTTGTTGATATAGACGCATTGTCCGCCCCCGCGGGCTTTCCCGGAGAGCTGGTTGCGGTCCGCATGGAAGAGCTGCCGGCTGGCGAGTTGGAAGGCTGAGTCCGGCATGGTGTCGTTCAGCCAGGTTTCTGTGATATAAATCACCGCGCAGTTTCTCATCTCAAAAACACAGATCCTCAGCCGCAGCAGGTCCAGCTTGTTGTCCAAAGATTGGACGTTGGACAGGAAAAGTGACGGAATCGGGGGTCGGTTAGCCTTAGCCTTTAGCCTGGCTAGCTCACCGTCCCGCTTCCCCCTCTTTTGCCGCCACTTGAATCGCCTCCGCCGGCCCTTTGTCTGCAGCGGTCTGCTTCCCCACGCCGAAGTCCGGAGGTGCTGTAGTCTGCCCAGCTTTGGGCGGATGTTATTTTCTAGGTTTTTGCCGACCAAACTGTCCTTAATCCTACAAAGTTCAGTCCTGCCATAACTCATACGCTTGAGGCGCATGAGTTTGGGCTCGGAACCGACGTAAAAACAACTTAAATCAGGCTGTTCCTTAGGAGCGTGAGAAGCTGCTGCACTACTGCGCGCCGCCATCTTAAGAAAACAAGGTCCTACACAGATTGATGCTGTTGTTCATAGTATTACGTCCTCATTGCGTACAACATTAGACAACGTAGCCCCCATAAAAAGGAAAGTGATAACTCATAGGAGGTTGGCCCCCTGGTTTAATTCAGAACTTCGTACCTTGAAGGGAAACACCAGGAAATCTCAGTAAGCAATGAGGCACTAAATGTGGCTCTGGAGCCTGATCTCTGTTTGAAGTGTTTTGTTCCAGTTAAGCCTTCTGAGCTTTCAAAAACATTTTCTTCATCTAACCCTTCAACTTGTATGTTGGATCCAATCCCAACAAAATTGTTTAAAGAAGTATTTCCTATTATTGTTAACCCCATTTTGGATATGATAATTTGTCATTAGTGAATGGTTATGTACCAGAGGCTCTTAAGGTAGCTGTAATAAAACCCCAACTTAAGTAACCTTCTCTTTATCAAGAAGACTTAATAAATTACAGACCCATATCTAATCTTCCTTTTTTTATCTAAAATCCTTGAAAAAATTGTTGCTAATCAACTGAGAGAGCATTTGAGGAATAATTACCTATTTGAAGAATTTCAGTCAGTATTCAGAGCTCATCATAGCACTGAGACAGCTCTCCTTAAAGTCACAAATGATTTCCTCATGCCCTCAGACAATGGACTCATGTCTCTTCTAGTTCAGTTAGATCTAAGTGCTGCTTTTGACACAGTCAATCACAATATCCTCATAGACAGGCTGGAACACACTGTGGGGATCAAGGGAACAGCACTAGGCTGGTTTAAATCGTATTTTTCTGATAGATCCCACTTTGTTCATCTAAATGACAAATCTCCGCATTGTAAGGTTACTTGTGGAGTACCACAGGGTTCTGTACTTGGCCCAATTCTATTTACTATATACATGCTGCCTATTGGTAAAATCATCAGACAGCGGTGTTAATTTCCACTGTTATGCTGATGATACACAACTGTATTTATCTATAAATCCTGATGAATCCAGTCAGTTTGGTAGATTACAGGCATGTCTAGATAACATAAAAATGTGGATAACTTTAAACTTTCTGCTCTTGAACTCTGAAAAGACAGAAGTTGTCATCTTTGGACCAGAATCTCTAAAAAATAAATTGCTTAGTCAGCCACTTGACCTGGATAGCATCAGGTTGGCGTCTGGTGACAATGTAAAGATTCTGGGGTTATTTTTGATGAGGAAATGTCTTTCAAGTCCCATATGAAAAAGGTCTGTAAGATTTGCTTCGTTCACCTTAGGAATATAGCAAAAATTAGAAATATTCTCTCTAGAACAGATGCTGAAAAACTAGTCCATCCATTTGTTACTTCAAGGCTGGACTATTTTAACTCTTTCTTAGCAGGAAGTTCACAAAAAAAAAAGTTATCAGGCTCCTGTGGAGCCAGCTTTAGTCCGTGAGGCAGACACCCTGTCTAGTTTCAAATCTAGGCTTAAAACTTTCCTGTTTGGTAATGTTTATAGTTAGGAAGAGGTAGAGAAGACAGCCTGATCCGGTTGGGGGAGGAACTCAATCTTGACAGACGGTTCTCTTTTGCTCTACCTTCTTCATGTCTCACTCTATAGGGTAAGGTTATTTAAGTTTTTCTATAGTTTTGCTGCTATAGGCTTAGACTGCTGGAGGACAATCTGCCCACTTCTCTCTCTGCTACTTTTTTCCTTTGTCCAATATGCTTAGTTACCTTATTTCAACCTTGTTAACCTTTTGTTTTCTCTTTGTGTTCTTCTCTCCGTAGTAACCACACCTGGTCTGGTGTTCTGTTAGATGACAAAGCTTCTTGGATGAGAACATGGGCTGAGATATTTCCAGTGACGCTCTACAACTGCTGCTATAAACTGTTTTTTTTTTTCAGTATCCTGTGCATCTAATTTAGTTTTCTGTCTTTTCAAACCCCCAGTTGGTCGTTGCAGATGGCTGCTTGTACTGAGCCTGGCTCTGATGGAGGTTTCTTCCTGTTAAAGGGGAGATTTTCCTCTCCACTGTCGGTACATGCATGCTCCGTATGGGGGATTTCTGTAAAGTCAACGACAACACAAGCCATTGTTTTGGTCTGCTGATTCCAGAGGAGGGAATGCTGCAAGTCAATGACTCGATGCAATCTGCTGGGGTTCCTTAGATTGGAATATTTTTCAAATTGATTTGTTATGATGTATCTTTGATTTTAAAAGATTTTCTGTGAAGTGCCTTGAGACGACACCTGTTGTAAATTGGCGCTATATAAATAAACTAATTCTTGATTCTTATATACATATGTATATAATTATGTATATACATATATATACATATACATATATATGTATATACACATATGTATATACATATATATATACATATATATGTGTGTGTGTATATATATATATATAT
>JAVLVB010000897.1:60249-88997 GCA_032876305.1 Orestias chungarensis | reverse complement strand
TGCCGGCGAGTTGGAAGGCTGAGTCCGGCATGGTGTCGTTCAGCCAGGTTTCTGTGAGACAGATCACCGCGCAGTTCCTCATGTCCTCACAAGCACTGATCCTCAGCCGCAGTAGGCCCAGCTTGTTGTCCAGAGAGCGGACGTTGGATAGGAAAAGTGACGGAATTGGGGGTCGGTTAGCATTAGCCTTTAGCCTGGCTAGCACTCCGCCGCGCTTCACCCTCTTCTGCCACCGCTTGCATCGCCTCCGCCGGCCCTTTGTTTGCAGCGCTCTGCTCCCCCACGCCGAAGTCCGGAGGAGCTGTAGTCTGCCCAGCTTTGCTCTGATGTTATTGTCTAGGTTTTTGCAGATCAAACTGTACTTAAACCTACAAAGTTCAGTCCGTCCGTAACTCATACGCATAAGGCACATAAGTTTGGGCTCGGAACCGACGTAAAAACTACGTAACTCGGGGTGTTCACTAGGAGCGTGAGAAGCCGCTGCACTACTGTGCGCCGCCATCTTGTTTTCCGCCATCTTTCAGTATAGTTATCCAGACTGGATTCATCAGGATTTATAGATAAATACAGTTGTGTATCATCAGCATAACAGTGGAAATTAACACCATGCTGTTTGATGACTTTACCAATAGGGAGCAGGTATATAGTAAATAGAATTGGGCCAAGTACGGACCCCTTTGGTAATCCACAAGTAACCTTACAATTCGGAGATTTGTCATTTAGATGAACAAAGTGGGATCTATCAGAAAAATACGATTTAAACCAGCCTAGTGCTGTTCCCTTGATCCCCACAGTGTGTTCAAGCCTTTCAATGAGGATATTGTGTTTGACTGTGTCAAAAGCAGCACTGAGATCTAACAGAACTAGAATAGACACAAGCCCATTGTCTGAGGCCATGAGAATATCATTTGTAACTTTAAGGAGAGCTGTCTCAGTGCTATGATGAGCTCTGAAACCTCACTGAAATTCTTCAAATAGGTCATTATTCCTCTCATGCTCTCTCAGTTGATTAGCAACAATTTTTTTCAAGGATTTTAGATAAAAAAGAAAGACTAGATATGGGTCTGTAATTTATTAAGTCTTCTTGATCAAGAGAAGGTTTCTTAAGTTGGGGTTTTATTACAGCTACCTTAAGAGCCTCTGGTATATAACCATTAACTAATGACAAATTAATCATTTCCAAAGTGGGGGTAATAATAATAGGAAAAACTTCTTTAAACAATTTTGTCGGGATTGGATCACACATACAAGTTGAAGGCTTAGATGAAGAAAATGTTTTTGAAAGCTCAGAAGGTTTAACTGGAACAAAACACTTCAGAGATCAGCCTCCAGAGCCACATTCAGTACCTCATTGCTTACTGAGGTAGTAGTTATGTTTGGTAGGATTCCATCAATTTTAGTTTTAATAGATTACATTTTATCAATAAAGAATTCCATAAAGTCATTACAGCTAAGAGTTTGAGGAATGGGTGATAGAACAGAGTTTTCATTTCACGTAAGCAATTGTTTTAAAAAGAACCCTAGAAATAGTAAAGTAACATAAGCATATGTAGCTTGGTGCAGGGTCCTTTTATACAGAAGCACGCTGTTTTTCCAGGATAAATAGGACTCCTCTAAAAGCGAAAACCGCCATTTCTTCTCCAACTTCCTGGTGTTTCCCTTCAAGGTACAAAGCTCTGAATTAAACCAGGGGGAACAACCTCCTATGAGTAATCACTTTCCTTTTTATCTGGGCTACGTTGTCTAATGTTTTACGCAATGAGGATGTAATACTATGAACAACAGCATCAATCTGTGTAGGGCATGAACTTAATTTGTTGCCCTCAACTGCGTTTCTCTGAAATACTTAAGAAATTAGAGGTGGAATGGATTCTTTGAAGGCCGTAACAGCCTTGTCCGATAGACACCTACTATAAACACATTTTCTTTCAGATTTTAAGTACTTGGTGAAAAAGAACTCAAAAGTTATCAAGAAATGGTCAGAAAGGAGAGGGTTATGAGGCAGTACTGTAACTTTTTCACACTCAATGCCATAAGTCAGCACAAGGTCTAAAGTGTGACCACATTCCTCTCCCAGTACTTCGAGGAATGTGAAAGTTTGAATAATTAGAGGGAGTTGATTTGTTGATACTAACATAATCCTCTTGCTGTAGGTGTTTGGATTTTTTGAGTGAAGCCAATTGAGTCTGAAATGGCAGTAAAGGCTACATTTAGGCTCTCATTTTTGGTGTCAACATGAATGTTAAAATCTGAGATCTGATCTAAAAATTCAGAGTAAGGACCTGGCAGACAATACAAAAAAACAAACAGAAGTGGTTTAATTCTATTAGAAGTTGGATCAGGAAGGCTAAATGTAAGGTTAAATGTTCAAAAGAACTATAACTATTAGTTGGCCTGGGATTAATTAATAAATCTGATTGAAAACTGCTTCCTACACCTCCACCTCTCCCAGTACTTCGAGGAATGTGAAAGTTTGAATAATTAGAGGTAGTTGATTTGTTGATACTAACATAATCCTCTTGCTGCAGCCAGGTTTCTGTGAGACAAATAAATTTGATTATCAAGAATTAAATCATTTAATAATAAGGACTTTGAAGAGAGAGATCTGATGTTCGATAAGCCACACTTAATAGTTGTACATTTTTGTTTCATCTGAGCTGTTTTTATCTTTATGAGATTTTCAGGATTAGCTCTTTTTTGATTAATCTTTAATCTATTTGGTTTTGGCCGTGGGCAAGACACCGTCCAATCGGATGATGGGTAGGTAACTGTAGAGAAGCCGCAGAGAGGAGTTCTAAACTGCTCTGGACCCTGGTTTGTCAGTAATTTAGGGAGTTAATAAATTCGGCCATATTTCTAGAAAGAAGAGCTGCTCCGTACAAAGTGGGATGGATGCCGTCTCTCCGGATCAGACCAGGTTTTCCCCAAAAGGTTTTCCAATTATCAATGTAACCCACACCGTTTTCTGGACACCACCTAGATAACCAGCGGTTGAATGACAACATGCGACTAAACATGTCGTCACTGGTCCGATCAGGCAGGGGACCAGAGAAAACTAAAGTGTCCGACATTGTTTTTGCAAACTCACACACCGAAGCAACACTAATTTTAGTGACCTCCGATTGGCGTAACCGGGTATCATTACCGCCAGCTAGAATAACAATCTTACTTTATTTATGATTATCCTTAGCCAGCAGTTTGAGGTGTGATTTTATGTCGCCTGTTCTGGCCCCTGGCAAACATTTGACTATGTTTGCTGGTTTCTCTAATGCAATGTTTCTGACTATGGAGCTCCAATTCACACACCCTCGCCTACAAAGCTAAAAAATTTTTTACATTTAATGCATGTACCATTATCTCTAGAGGAGGCAGAGGCATAACTAAACATCTGACACACAGAGCAGGAAAGAGGAGAAGCAGAAGGAGAAGCCATAGCACCGCTAGAAGCTAAGTAACTAAGCTAGGGAGTGCTCACGACACAAGAAAAGGTCAGTTTAGAACAATTACGGTGTCTAAAAGCTTCAGTGGAGCGACAGAAATGTGTGATTAACGTGAAGGTGTGTTTAGAATTAGCTAGAGCTAGCAGATGCTAACAGACACACTGTACAACAGGAAGGGGCGTAGATAAGTACCACCGTCAGCCCGTCACCAACACAGGCTCATTTGAAACTACTTGGTAGTTTCAAATGAGACCTCTTTGTATGCCTCACTGTACCACTCACTGTACCACTCAGTAAACTACTGCTGCTCACCAGGATTCATTAGTTTCACCACATAGCCCTCTGGTGGAGGAAATGGACCCACATAATGCATATGCTGTTCTGAGAAGAAAAGGTGTGGAAAATGACCTTTGACGTGGTTAGTGAAACCTAAAGCATTCGGCATAGTACTTACTTTCATGGCCAAAAATGACAGACTATTGATGAATCTCAAGCTGTAGTCACGGTCTGTAAAACACAGGATTTTGCTTCCCTAAATGATGAGTTGGGGTTGAATGCCTAAGTGTACCATAGCATTAAGGATCAAGTAATTGTCATATCCACGTGCATTGTGAGTAATGAAAGTCCAACCCTACAACGGCCTCCTAAAATGTAAAATACATTTCTGAACACAGTCTAGACCACAAGCATGTTTCAGCACAGACCAGAAAGGGCACATATACCCCCTCTCATCAAAAAAGGATTCAAAATCATAAAAAATAGCTTTTCATCAAGTTGATCCTTTGCCTCTCTAGGTTGAATGTAGCACTCATGTTCACCCAGTGGCGTTCCTACAGGTTCTGTCACAATCTTTACAATTTACAGGTGTGTAGGGTAAAGTACTGCATGAAAAGCTATGGCAGATGCAGCAGTAACCCTGACAATGATGTGCGTTAGGATTGTCATACCCACTGAAGCAGTAGGAACAGACATGCCTTAACCCTATAAAACCTTTGAAGTTTTTTATTCCATAATAATGGTTTTTGAATAATAATAAAAAGAGAGTCTTTGCACGATCAGAGAAGCCAGTCTCAAACTTAGACAGGGCAGAATCATGCGTGGTTCTGAAGAATACTACAATTTTTCAGTTTAGAACGCGTTCAAATTTACCAATATGACTGCATGTAAAAGATGTCTGATCAGTAAGACCTGCTTCATTTTGCCACGCTCTCCCTTGTTCTATAGCCTGTCTGTTGTTAAACTTGGGATTCGATAGATATGCCAAACTTATTGCAAAACACAGGCCGTTATCCGTATTTTGTATAACATAGAGATGACGTCTTTTCTTATTAAGCAGTTCACAGTCGAGTGTTTTTTCAGCTTTATGTTTTGAGCCACCTGCAGGATTCCTAACCACCTGAAGAACCAATTCTACGTTTTCGTTTATCGGCAGTTCTGCGTTAGATTGAACTATGTCATCTAAAAAGTCTCCAAAATTCTGACAAAATGTCTTCATCGTCTGTGACCGGAACTGTTATGTGACGACCCTCACCTCCGGACATGGAGGTGGGGGTGTAAAACACCATATTATTTCTATATTATTAAAACGCTCACCTTCAGCTGCAGGAACCAGATCTCTGTTTTGATCATTATTAAGAATCTCCAGATTATCCCCATGTTGAAGTCCTGCATTTTTTGCACCGGGTGTTTGAGAGTTATTTAGTGCTGGTACAGTTTGAGAATTGCTGGATGCTGTTTCTGGTATATTTACATCTGCTGCTACATTGATGGTATTAACATTAAGTGGTTCAGTAGCGGAAGTTTGCTCAGATATATTTATTGGGTTATTTAACTAATTTGGCTGGTTGTTTAAAGATGTATTTAAATCTGGAAGCGCATCCTCTGATGCTGCATTAATAGAATTAACATTAGGTGGTTCGTTAGCTGAAGTTTGGGGTGATACATTTGTCGGGTTATTTAAAAATCTATTTAAATCTTGAAGTGCAGTCTCAATTAATCAAGTAATCAATTGCTTATGGAGGTACTGGAATTTCTCTGGTTGTTGATAAGGATACTGGAATTTCTCTTAAAGACTCTACTGCTCTTCTCATTTCATTTAAAGCCCTCATTTCAATTTATTCTTCTAAAACTGCTAATGTAGGAATCTCGCTTAATTTTTGTACCGCATGTCTTGTTCTATTTAAATCCTGTCTACTTGGTTGTTCATCCATATCTTTTAGTTGTAAGAAAGGAAAAAGGAAAAAAACAAAAAGACAAAATTTAATTCACTATTACCTCAATGTCACTGAACAGAGTTTGAATTAGAGATTGACTTGCACAAAGAAGAACTCCGCTTTCTGCCTTTTTCTTCTGGCTGTAAATCCTTCTCTCACCAGGAGTCCTCTTTCTTCTGGCAACGGATGGTTGGTTTAAAACTAGTGAAGCTTCTAAAGAAAAACAAATAAAGCAGCAAATAAACATAATTAAAAACAGAAATTGGATTTCACTAAAAATGCATACTTAAACAGTTAATTACATATTGGTAATATATATACATATATAACTGAAATTAATCCGTTGATTAGGGTAGATCTTTTCTTCAGTCTGCAAATGTGGAGCCTTTTGGAAGCAGGTCTCAGTGCTGTGAAAAACATTGGTGTTAAAACTCTAATCAAAAACCGTTTATATTGAGCAGCTAAAAAAAATAAAACACATATATATATATATATATATATATATATATATTTCTTTTCTTTCTATTATTATTTTGACTCACAACGTGCAGGGGTAATTCTGGGAAAGTTTTGGTTGGTTGCTTTCTCTGAACACGTGACCTGCGGTTCAGCTTCAAGCAATGGAACTCCGTCTGTTGGGAATAAAGTTTCAATGATTTATAATCCTTACATATTCTATTCTAGTTTATTAACATAAATAATACATTTACTGCACATTCTTTTTTCTTAACGTGTGAGTTAATCTGAACGGTCGGCTCTTCATCCTTTATCTCAAAAGGATAGCTTGTTACATCGGGTTGAAACAGATATAACGAATACCGAAATAACCTCAGGTCATGGTTCTTTCCCGTGACATCCTATCTGTGGAAGATGGTCAATGACTGTTTGTTCATTTGGTCTACACTGAGAGGATCGAACAGATGCAAATAACCTCAGGTCACTGGTCACTTGGTAGATGCACAAAATTGGGAGGACCAATGAGATTTCGGTGCTTTCAGTCCTCTGGTTCATTCTTAGTTCTGAAATCTAACATGCTTTTACAGGATGAGCTCCTTTAGTTTTTTAAAAAGATAAAAAGAAAAAAACTGCTTCAGCAAAGGTATGGGATTTTTTTAAGGATTGCTTAAAGGTTCACATTGCATCTGTATAAACAGATGTTTCTCAAAGTGCTATTCTATCTATTTAAACCTTATTTAAGAGCTGGTAAAAAAACAAGGTTTTCATGATGTTTAGGCTTCTGACCCACATAAACAGAGAACTCTCACGAGAACAATTATAATGATTTTCATTGTAGGGGAATGGAGTGAGATCCGGCAACAGGAGACAGCGGGTTACAGTGATGGTTGGCAGGTCAGCAAGGACAGTGGGACAGCGGTGAACGGCAGGAGACTCAGAGCGTACGGTGACGTGGGAGACCGGAGACCACTGAGGTGGAGGAAAGAACAGGTGAGTTGTCGTAATTTGATGAAAAGGATAATATTGGGCAGATCTTACTTTGTGGTTTTGATGGAGTGGGGAAGGTGAGAGGTGAGTTCCAATTCTGCGGTGGAGAGTGGAGAAGTTGTCCAGGGGAGCGTGCACATCAGATGGAGTGATGCTGGAGCGGGGAGATCGAGCCGACCCAAGAGGAGCGGGGAGACCAGATGGATGCGGTGGATCGGAGAGAGATCTTGTGAGGAGGAAGCACTGGAGATGAAGGGAACCTGAGGTGAGTACAACAGTTGTTAGGAGCGTGGGGAAAAGAGCAACAAAGTAACAAAATAAAGATCATAAAAACTGGAGAACCAACTGGAGGCAAACTAGAGCACAAGAGAACTACAAAAACACATGAGAACTAGAGAAGGCACTGAGACAAAGATTACCAGGAGTAAAAAACCCTCAGGCGTCGAGTAGTTTGTCCACCACTCCTCTTATACTGGCCCAGCTTATCAACACCAACAGGGTGCACCTGGGGTGGCAAACGCTCCAGCAGAGGACGAGCACGGGTGACCCCCCTGTGGACAACTGGTGAGGCGCTAAAAAGGAACTCACTCTGACATAGGTAAGGTGACTTTTTAGGCTTGTGTTGCATTATTTTAAAAATAATCTACAGAGGAAAGGTAAGCTATTATCAGTTTTTAACCATTTTTTTAATTATTTTTATTTAGTCTATATGTACTGTATATGTTTAGTCCACAGTGATACATTAAGAGCTGCTTAAAAAAAAAACAAGTATGGGTGACTTTATAAACTTGTGTAGCATTATTTTAAAAATCTACGGAGGAAAGCTAAGCTATTATCAGTTTTTAACATTTTTTTTAATTTAGTTTATATTTATGTGTTTAGTCCACAGTGATACAAAAATGTTAATAGCGCTTCTGCTGAACTTTTAAAAAAGTCATTACTTAAGTTAAATAAAATCGTTTGGTATCTACACACACACAAACACACACACACACACACACACACACACACACACACACAGACACACACACACGGTCACGCGCGATGGAGTTTTCCACCCCCTTTCGGAAGGTCAAAGGTCATGACTGTGGAAAGTTTCCATGACGTCACAGGTACCCCCCCCCCCCACCTAATTAATCACCAATCAATCAAATTAATAACATTTTGATAGAAGGGTAGAAGGGTGTCCAGTTAATCTCTAACATCTGTTGTAAATTGGCGCTATATAACTAAACTTATTCTTGATTCTTCTTAATTCTCTAGTGGTGACAACATGACCAGCAGGAGGAATGGGAGAAGGAGCGAGCTGTGGAGAAACTGGAACTTGACTTGGGCTAGACATGGTGAGGAGCATAGCCATAATTTCATTCATTCTAGCATTTAATCTAGTGTTTGAACGTCAACGCTCGGCCTCCACTCTTGTTCTGGTGATGGGTCCATTGTTGGCCAGATTATTCTGTGATGAACCATGTAGAGGAACTAATATTTAACTAGACAAAACTTGAAAAGGGCAACACAAAGAGACACACAGGACGAACAACCACTTACCCGCACACTCACACCTAAGGACTTATTGATTTCGAGTACCTAATTAGCTTAACAGTCATGTTTTGGACGGTGGGAGCAAGCCGGAGTATCTGTAGAGAACCCACGCAAGCACAGGGACAACAAGCAAAATCCTTGCACAAAGAACCAATACCCAAGTTTGAATAAACTTCAATGAATTAATTTATTAATTAATGCCAATTTTATATTTAATCACACCAAGTCTTTAGGTAGCATTTATACTGTACTAACTCACCCATTTTTGTAAACTTTGTATTTTTTTCATAAGTCCTGAAAAGATTTCCTCATATATCATTTCAATAATTTATGCAAGAATAAAAAAAAATATTGGCTGTTTATCAACCTACAAATAGATATTTATTGTATTTTATTTTAGACAGCTTGATTAGTTAGTAACCATCCGTAACGTTGGTTTCTCAGAGCCAAGTTATCGTTGTGAATTTCCTTGTTTTGGCTGTGCTTTCCCATGTTGTTTTGTCCAATCACTAAGCTCTTGTGTGGTCAACTATGGATGTACTATTTAAGAATCATTGTGCTTAAGATCCCTTACAAAATTCTGGATTTTAAGACTTACCACTTGGTCGCTGCTTTCAAGGATTCAAGGAGACGTTATTGTCATTCTTAACACATGTGTTACATGAGGTGGAACGAAATTGTATTCTCACGGTCCAGTTCCACCCAAGAGCTAATATTAAAATAGATAAAATAAAGTAAAAAAAGTAAAATAAAATAAAATAGAATGTAATAAACGCAAAATATACAGAAAATATACAGAATATAAGGGTGTAGGGGGTGGTCCTCATTTCATCCATAAGTAAGATCCATTGTAATCATGATTAACTCCGGCTCCATCACAAACGTACCTTATTTGTCCCCGTCTTTCAGTTATTCCGGTTCCCCGCATTGCTGCAGCAGTTCCATGTTACAGATCACTATTCACATTTCATCAAAAACATTATTTACCAACTTTTTGTTTGTCCTGAGCATTTCCGGTCCATGTGGGTCAAGAAGTGAAAAAACTAACATGACACACAAAATGTCAAATATTAAAGCTGCATGACTTGACCAGGTGTCCACTGGTTCCTATCTCCAGCTCACAATAGGCAACAGGCAGGGTCACCAATCCTTCACAGAGGCAGACAGGAAAAACAACCCACACTCACACCTATGGATGTAGGAGAGGAAATACTATTTATGGAGTTGTTTTTGCGAAAGGTTCCTGGCACCTCGTGAGGTCAGGTTGACATGACATCCTTGCACAAAGTTGGACCAAAATATGGATTGTGAAGTAAGCTACAGATAACAACAACAATTTTGAGAGATTGGCAAATTCAGCAGTTCTGAAATGGATGTTTGGAACAAGAGGTCACAGTAATTTCCAAGAAAGTCCCACACACACTTCAGGTGTGATTTCATTTCTCAATGGTACAATGTTGCAGAATCTGTACCACATATAACAATGTTTGTAAATAAAAATGTTCATGCCAAAGACCTTGGACTAATTAAGAAAATTGTGACACAGATTAAATGGGAACAAACAGAAAGCCCATTCATTTTCCAATCAGAGGATGCAACAATGATTAAAATAATAAATGAAACTTCTATGACAGCAAAACCACAGTTGGTAACAGTACCAATTAATGACAAAGAACAAACAAAAGAAAAAGATGAGTTGGATGAAAACCCGTTAATGCATAACATGTTAAAACAATTTCCTGAATCAGTACCCATTTAAAGTTGAACTGAAACCAAATGCTAAACTTTCATTTTGTCCTCAACATCCATTAAAAACAGAAGCAGAAGAAGGAATCAGTAAAACCATTGAAAGATTATTAGAAGCAGGAGTATTGGTGGAAATTGAAAGCCCATGCAACACTTCAATTCTCCAGTTCTAAAGGCGGATAAGTCAAAGTATCGCCTAGTACATGACCTTCGCACAATAAATGATGTGGTGGAAGACAGATCTTCGGCGGAAATGCCCAACCCCCTCACACTTTTACTGCAAGTCCTGCTGAAGCAAGATTTTTCACTGTAAGTGATCTTTATTCACCATTTTTTACCATTCCTCTAGCGGAATAATTTCAATACCTGTTTGCATTCACTTACAGAGGTAAGAAGTACAGCTACACTTGATTACCTCAAGGTTTCAAACATAGCCCACATGTGTTCAATCAAGCACTTAGGCAGGACCTAGAAGGATTGGAAATTAATAGCACATTGATTCAATTTGTTGACGATTGGTAGAATGCATTAACGCCACATGGAAAGCAAAACTTCAAAAGATTTGTGCATAAACTAAACTAAACTGGGTAGATTTTTTTGCCACTAGCACTAATGAGCTATCGCATGCAAATGCACAGAAGCACGCATTTAACTCTGCATGAAATGCTGACTGGCAGGCCGATGCCTGTGCCGCAATGGAGGTTTCCTTTAAGGGACCTCCCCTTGAGCAGTTGAAAACTGAGTTGAAAGACTATATTGAAAAACTAACTGCTATCCATAGAGCTATCTGTTTGCAGGAAACATTCAGAAGTCCAGAGTCGGCAGTGTTAGAGCCACCGGGGAAGCCAGTACATCAAGGTGTACAGATGCAGATGGCATGAGGCCCGATGGGAAGGACCTTACGAAGTCAAAAGAGCAACCCCAACGGCTGTCCAAGTAAAAGGAAGTATCACTTGGCATCATTTGACTCATTGCACTAAAGTTCAAACTTGAGTTAGACAAGGATGATGAGCGGAAGCCTCACAGCGATAAGACTGATACTGATAACTGTCCAACTGTTGATGTTGCAGAAGGGGTGAGCCATCCAACAGCAGCGACAGCAGGGACGAATTCGTAAACCTGCAGCCCACACCACGGGACAAACCGACCATGACGAACCAAAGTGACAGAGCATGGACTCAAAGACAGCCTCAAGGGGGGACAAACGTTGACTTAGCGATGACTGCTCACAAGAAAAGATCCATCTCCAATGAAAAAGATAAGTACCACACAACTTATAGAATTCCAGACAAGTACATACCAGTGTTCTTTCCAGCTAGTATCAAACTCAGATGTTTCCAAAAAATTGATTTGTAAAACTAGACATGTGAATGTTATTTAGGTTTTTATCTTGGTTTAAACATGCTAAGATAACACCAGTTTTTGTTGCAACACCTGTATGGTACCAAAATTCAGAATATAAAGAGCAAAGCTGTGAAAATTTGACTAGGACTATTCCAACACAATTTTTTCTGGGTGATCAGACATATCCGGTGGCAGACAGCTACTGGATTTGTGGTGATGACATTTTAATCAACACATTGCCCCTGAAATGGGTAGGCCTTTTCGCCCTTTTCGAATGAAAGTACCAGTAACCCTAGTGTATGAAGGAGTTAAAGACATTGTAGGAACGCACAACAATAAAACAATGCTTCGTAGATGCCTGGGGGATTATGGATTAAATGGAGTATATTTGAATCTTACAGGTCAACCAAGAGGAATTCCAGATGAATTCAAGGCGCGACATGAACTTATTGCAGGATTTGAATCTATCTTACCTTGGATCACAATTAACAAAAATGTTGAATGGATTAACTATGTTTATTACAACCAACAGAGAATGATCAACTTTACCGTAGAAGGATTTATGGTCCTAGGAGAACAACTTCATGAAACAAGTAGAATAACAAAACAAAACAGACAAGCATTAGATTGGATCTCGGCCAATATGGGAGGAATTTGTCATATATTTGCAAATGAATGCTGTACATATATTCCTATGAACACCTCACCAAAAGGTACATTCAGAGCAGTAATGACAAAGCTAAATAAACTTGGAGATTGGAATTAAAAGAAAATGCAGGAAAGAGCAACTGGTCATGGAAGTGTGTGTGTGTGTGTGTGTGTGTGTGTGTGTGTGTGTGTGTGTGTGTGTGTGTGTGTGTGTGTGTGTGTGTGGGTGAGTGTGTGATTGTAAGAGTGTGCATGGATGACCACAAGCATTAAGCAACAAGTTATTCCTACGAAGACCTTGATTGTTATGATTCATAACTTCTATTACTCAGTCACTTTGAATTATATGTGCGTTATGAACACTTCTTCATAAATTTTCAACAAGATTATGTATCAAGGATGTATTAACCATTCTTATGAAAATCTATGATTTGGTTCACTGTGGATCCATGATTGTATTACATTTGTGCCAGAATTAATCTGATACTGGCGGCCGCCCGTGGCGGGAGGGGACCATAAGGTAGTTTTTTCCCTTTAAATGACACAAAGCAACTAAAGGCCAACAGGGCTTTTCGACCTTAGACAAATGGAAGAACAATCATGGAAGCAATGAACAATTGTGTTTAATCAATGTATAGGAATTACTATATTAGTTACATTACTCACGAACAATGTTTATCCTCCCATTTAATTCCTATCCGCATTTAATTGACTTTATATATATCTAAAAAGATTTATATACGAGAATTATATTCAAAGGTAGGCATAACTGAATATAGCAATAAACACAAACAACTGCTTAGGTTAATTAGGATTCCACTTGAAAGCGGAATAGGGTGAATTATGTAGGAGAGGAAATGGAGTGGTTTTTGCAAAAGGTTCCTGGCACCTCGTCAGGCAGGGCGACATGACATCCCTGCACAAAGTTAGACCAAAATATGATTTGTGAAGTAAGCTGTTGGGACAGATAAGAACAACAATTTTGAGAGATTGGCTAATTCGGCAGTTCTGAAATGGAGCAGATGTTTGGAACAAGAGGTCACAGTTATTTTCAAGAAAGTCCAAGACACACTTCAGTTCAAGAGTGCCAGAATCCTTATGCACATCAAAGGCAGTAATGCTATTGATCAAAACTTCCCAATTCACACGAGTGAAGACGAGGGAAGATGAGATGTATAAAGACAGATATCAAGTAAGAAGAGTGAGAGTTTTTAGAAATTTTTGAAGATGATTTTGTAAGAAGTATCTGTGGAAGTGTAATAAAATCTCCCAATCCGTTGTGGCTGGCAGCAAAATAATCTCGTCTTAGAGTTTTATTTTTTTACCTATAAATTTAAAGAGTTTAGCACCTTCCAATTCTACCATATGGACAGTTTATAAATACCCAGTTTTTGGTCTGTGTGAGAAAGCTGAAGTACCACGCATGCCCAGGGAGAACATGCAAACAGACACAAGGTGGAATTGAACTCAAAGCCTTTTTGCTGCGAGGCAACAGTGCTACCAACTGTGCCACTCTGCAGCCCATGATTAAACTTATCACCTTATCACCTACTGGGATCTACATCTATATTTTTCCCGTTGCTATATGATGGGCTGTTGCAGAGGATTCTGTAAAATTACAGTAAAAAGGAACAATGTTACAGTACACAAGTGGGGCTAAAAAGGCATGCTTCTATGTCTAAAAGAAGAAAGTGGGCAAGTAGGAAACAAACAGCAGTTTCTATTTGCTCGGTCAATTGCACTTGACAGCACTGTGTGTAGTAAAATGACTGAGAATAACTGCAGCAAGAGAAGGGTCAGGACTGGTAGTTGTAGAATAGATGGTAGCAGGTAATTACAACAGCCATGTGTCTGATGAAAGAGCTGCTGAACCATTCATCTCCCCCTCAGACCTTTTTCACCTTACTGTGTCCACTCATACTGATGGAAGTGGACAATAGAGCAAGATGCTGTTTGATTACTTTCACAAGTGTCTAATAAATCTGTACCCTCAGCCATATCAATTAACCTAAAAACTGGTTAATCTCAGCCTTTTTGTTTATCTCTTATTGTCAATTTTTTGTTTTTTTTACTTCTACAATGAACAACTCATTACTAATGTTAACCTTAAAAACTTGGAAATCAAATGTTTTCCAAATAACATAACCTAATATGGATTCAAACTAACATATTTAAAGAGTAGTGATTTTTATTCACTTGTTTGAAATTCAGAACAATGGTCATTGGCAATGTATAACATGAACATGCTAATGCTTTCCAGCTAATCCTCTTATATAAAAATTGAGTCCATGTGGTACCTTAAAACAATAAATGGGGGTTTACATGCCCCAAGGATTCTCTGGGCTATGTTGTCTAAGTTTTTGGCTTGCGATAGCTCATTGTAATGAGGGGTGAAGGTACTCAAATAAAAGTAGGCCTGGGAGTGAAGCTGACCGATGAGTACATGACGGCCTGACCTTTGTTTGTGGTAAAAGTCAGGTTGAGGTAACACTGCTGTGTTAATCTACCATTTGTGTACTAAAATTGACAGGCAAGTTACATAGATCACTAACGGGTAGATTAAAAAAGCTTGTTGTTGTCACTGATTAATGAACCCAAAGCAGAGATGGAGTGACTAGAAATCAAGTTTATTTATTGTATGGATGACTTATAGCAGGAACAAATACATAAATGACTGGCATGGAGGAACTAATTAGAAGCTAGTTCCTCCATATATATACATATATATAAAGAAATATATCTGTACATATAACAATATTTACAGGTAATAAAAGTATATCAATTGGACATTGTGTGCAGTGGTTGAAGTCTGTGGTGTAAAGGGTGAAAAGAATAGGAGAGAGGACAGTCCCCTGTGGGGCTCCACTGTGTTGCTGACCAGTCTGTCCGAGACACAGCTCCGCAGGCTACTGTAGTCTTTCAGTCAGGTAGTCCACAATCCAGGACACAAGGGTGTAATCCACCTGCAGCACAATCATCTTCTTTCCCAGGAGAGCGTGACAGATGGTGTTGAAAGCCCTGGAGAAGTAAAAAAACATGACTCTCACAGTGCTCACTGTCTGGTCCAGGTAGGAGTAGGCATGGTTGAGCAGGAAGATGATAGCATCCTGCACTCCCAGGTGGGGCTGGTAGGTGAACTGGAGGGGCTCCAAATGTGGTTTGACTGCAAGCTGGAGCTTCTCTAGGATGTCTCGCCAGGGTCTTCATCAGGTCGTTGCCACAGTACATTGCTTTCAGGTTATCAGTGATAACTACGTTGCCTGAACCAAAAAAATTGGGATTATCTGAATCTGGCTCCAATTCTACCTGCATTTAAGGCTGGCTATCTCACTTTTTTTTCTGAATGTTATGTAAACAGATTCTCTGCTCTCCACCATCTCCTTTTCTGCTGACGTCTGTGAACTAGTGCAGACAGCAACCAAGGCTTTCTGGTACTTTTTCGAATGTCCTATCTACAAACACAACACTCCACAGCTTGAGATACACACCCCAACCCACCTCCAACCACCTGAGCTTACTTTTGACCTCACATGTACCCTCCACCTCACCCTTCATATTCCCAATGCTCCTGCAGGTGTTTTTGATATATGACAGAGTCTGAGATATATTTTTTTTATTCTTCAGATACGGCAGGCCCTTTCAAGGCTGAAACCTAATAACCTGTCCTTTCGTGTATGTCTCCTTGTTTATCGATTCTCTGTTTGGTTGTTCTAAAAGTAATTTTGCTTGAATGTGTACTTTGTATGACAATTCCAGCGACGATTTCTCAGTCACGTGACGCTCGTGGCGCTCATGTTGAAGGAAAGCCAGCATCTCCAAGGCGGCGGTCATGGAAGCTAACGCTAACACAACGGTGAATTCAATGCTTTCATTTTTTTTTTAACATGAAGTGCAATATATTATCTCACAGCTTGATTTCAAACACGAGTTTAGGTAGCAGACATTGTTATTTAACAATAATTTCGGTTTTTTTTGTTTTTTGTTTTTTTGGTGGAAACCTGTGTTCTGTTACCTAGCAACATAATAAAAAAACCTCTTTGCTCTGTCAGTTTACTTAAAAGCAAAAAAAAAAAAAAGTAGACATTCTATGGCTGGGACAATCATCACGGACAGTTGCATGATTAGTTATATTTACTTCATTTGTTGAGCCAGCAGTGTTTGACAAGGGTGTTTTCAAGGGTGTACAGATTCCAGAAATCAAATGGGAAGACAGTGGGCGTCCTCTTCATGACAATTCAAGTATCACTATGCCGAAATCCAATTTGCAACTGACTGATGAGCAAATGACAGCTTTAGGAGATGCAGTGAACCCAAGAGCTGCATCTCAGTTTTTTGGCTGTGACATTTAAATTGCTACAGTTCAGTTTTGTAACCAGTTTTTTAGTCTGTGAAGAAAGTTGTTCCAACAACAACTTTACGGGAAATCACCCAGGAGTTATAATTGTACTTATTTTTAAGGATTTTCATCATAAGAATCAGAAAAAGTTGTTAGTTTGTCTTTTGTATTTTATTTTTAAATGTATTTAAAACTTAGAAAGTCATATAAACGTAGATAATAAAATGTTGCGGATTTTTAACTGCTTACAAGTATGAATCAGAACACTGTAATGACTATCTCCACTAAAAATCTGTCATGTTACTACTTTTGTGTTATGGAGTTCAACATTCAACCATATCTACAGAACATGTGGTCTGAGAAAATCAGAAAATTTAATAATTATTTGTCTAAATTTCAGCAATAGATATTTTTCTTTGTAACAAAACTGTTTCACATATAACTAATTGTAAACACTACAACAGCTTAAATACAGATCATGTTTCAATAGGTGTGTTGATAACTCACAGCAGACCAGAGCCAGTTTGGCATCTTTGGGAACTATTTTAATCATTTCCATGAATTATTTTGCAGGACATGGGACAATATCCATTAATTATGAACACAGGTGCAAGACCTAACAAGTGACTGTAAACCAGTCGGGTTTGTTTCAGAAATCTCAAAACAGTTTTACTGGTTGCACTGCTGCTGTAAAGAAAAAGGTGATCATTGTAACACCTATACAGGCTAAAAGATCATCTTTAAAAGACTTGTAGTCTTGTGTAGTGCTTGGAATTTGTAAAATTTCATAGCGAGTGGCACCTGTTGGATAGTTGCTTTGGACAGCAGGTAAATTCTCCCACCTAGTCCAGAATTTCATGAGATCTTTCAGTTGAGGTGGTGTGGCTTTGAAAGCAAACAAAGTGACAGAAGAAAATCCAACTTTTATTTACCATACAACCAGAACATTTACTAAGTAAATTAGTAGCCTTTATTTAAAGGCCTTTAAGGTAAATGGGAATCTGGAAGACAGTTTTACATTTTATTAAGATCCACATGGAAAGTGTGTTATCCACATGTAATATAGCTAAAGTATGTAGAAAGTATACACAGCATACAAACTCTACTTTTAGTTTAAATCTGGAGCTAAGAATAAAACAAAATAGTGAAGTACACCTGCTAACTACTAAGAACAACCATTCCCATAGCGATGCCTCATTGCAAAGTAACTGAAGACCTCCAAATCAGACGGTGGAAAACTTACCACTTACAATGAACTGTCTCAGATATCCTGACATGAGGCATTTGGTTTCACTTGAACAGTAGTCATTTTCACCACTTCCATCATCTGATTCTGGCCAATTAATATTCTGAAGTACCACCTGAATTCAGTACGTCTGTTACCTAAAAGATGTTTAATGAAACAATGACAGATGTTTCATTAAACATCCACTTATTCAGAAGTTACCTCTGGGACTCTAAATGTAATTTTTTGTGGATTGAGTGTGTTGCTTATCTTCGTTTTACATCAAATTTTTATCACGATCGAATTACCACTTCATGTGTTGTGCTCTCATCCATATGAGCAGTTTTTCGTCCCAGTCCTGCTGTCATGTTGATTAACTGCTCCTCTTTGTTCGGTGTCTTTTCATAGAGTTTTGGCAGTAAATAAAAAACTACATCTAGTGGCTTTATCTTCTTTGCAGGGAGAAGGTTTGTTTGAGGAAATCTTCTTTTTCCTCTTCCTCTTGTGAAAATTCCAGGAAAAGACCTGTTGTACAAAAAAAAATTATATAACCAAATTATACAGTTTATGTCATTTTGAACATTACCTCTAAGACAAAACCTATAAAAAATGAGGTAGTAGATCCACAAAAACACTAAATAGTTTAAAAGTACCAAATAGGTATATTGGAGTTTTTACCTTAAACAGTAAGATGATTTTGATATCAGAGAGAAAGACTGGTCCCAAACAGTACATATCTTATCTAACATACTTACATTGTGAGGATTTGTTGAAGCAACAAAAAGTAAGATGTATATTGTTCCATATCAAGCAATACAGGTGGAATTTTTGGAAAACAAATACAGAGCTTTATATTGGATGCTTTAAAACAGAGTTTATCTAAAAAAAAAGTTGTCATTTCCATGGTCATTTCCATGTGGACAGATAGTGTTTGAGATTGAGGCAGAAGGCCACTTGGTGCATTTTGTCTCTGTAACCTACAACATTTCAATAACAATCTTTAGGAAAAAGCTATAATCCTAACATTCAAAACATTCTGCATTTAAGCTACATTTTATTATTAAACCTGGCATTGTAGTTGTTGACGTTACTACATTAGGAGCAGAAAACATTAACTTGGAAATTATTTATTTTCAATATTATAAAAACTGAAGTCAATATCAATAATCGTTTTTAAAAATAGCTGTGGCATGAACTCATTCCTTTAAATTTAAAGACAATTGAAATGTTTACAGGTTTGTATGTATGTATAACAAGCAACAACAAAAAGTGAAAATATTTAGTGTTCATTTACAAAGGTGTTAATTTCATTTCTGGGTAACAAAAATTAACATCTAAGCAATATTTTCCTAAGTTTGAGCTCCTTATAGCCAGACGTCATTTTGTACAACCACCAACAGTTTTAATTCATTTACACCTTATGTGAATTAGAAAGAACATGCCAGATTTACTGCGATGGACTGGCAACCTGCCTCTTGCCCATCGTAAGCTGGAGATAGGCACCAGCAAACTCCCGCGTCCCCACAAGGACAAGCGGGTCAGATGATGGATGGATTGATTGATGCCAGATTTTATTGATATTTTACTGGGTTACTTTTTCACTCCTGTAGTTCCATGACCGCCGCCTTGGAGAGGCTGGCTTTCCTTCGACATGAGCGCCACGGGCATCACGTGACTGAGAAATCATCACTGGATTGGCTGGGTGTTGATTCTGACATCCTTTTCTAATGTCTGTGACTTGAAGTAACCCTGCCTTTTTTTTTTACACTGAAATTTTAGAAACTGAATTTGAGACAGCGAATTTGAGCAAGTTGTATCTCGGGACACTGAAAATGTTGCGTTTGAATTTTGAAAGGTTGAATTTTTTTAAATACAAATTTCATTTTACTGAAAAGTTACACTGAAAAAAAAACAGCTATTGAAAAAGAGATTACTTTGAAATAACAATGTGAAAACAGCAAATAAAAATTCAACCAGATAGACATAATGACAACAACTTTTTTAGGTTAAAATGTATTCTGTATATAATGTAACACTGAAATAGTAAATACGAACATACAACATTAAATTTTCACAGTTATTTTTTATTCAAATCCAAATTTTTCGTGTTACCTTTAATTCAAATCCTAGCGACACATACTCGCGTTACCAACCGTGAAAGCCCCAACCTGCAAGCAACAGTAACAGAACCAACAATGACAACAAAACTACCACAGTCTAGAGCCCTCCAGATCCGGACATCTCTCCCTGGTGGTAAACTCACTACTCACTACTTTACTACTCACCTGTTCCTTCCTCCCTTAGTGCTTCCGGTTCCCCAGGTCCACAAGTCCACGTCCTTGATTGCCTGAGTCCCAAGCCGACACCGTCCAGTGAACATTCATTACTAAACTTTTTGGGGTCAGAGCCTAAAACTTAATCCATGCATTATTCTAATTGGTTTCAGAGCATCCTGAAATCCTGGAAAATTAACTGCAGAAGTTTTATTTAAAAATATTTAATTAATAGCCTTTTTTTACTACAAAATGTTGGTACTTTTTAAATTTCTTGTGCATTCTTGCACAATGACAGTTAAGTATTCTGATTATGATTATCTGCTTCTAATGCCAGGAACAGGAATATACGCGTGTCCTTCCCTGAGCTGCTACCTCCATGACCCCATTTTAGAGGACCTAAAGACAATCACTGGATGAAAGGGCGGATGATGCCCATGTCTGCATTGCATTCTGCTCGTCTGCCTTGGTAGCTTTATCTTATTCTAATGCCATCAAATCCACATCCATACAAAAATTTATTTTCAGCACATATCCTGTACAGCTCAAATATAAAAAAAAGTTAATAAAAATAAAGCTATTTCCATCCACTAAACATATCTGTGCTATGAAAATCCGGTTTGGTGGAACTGAGTAATGAAATTGCAAAAGTATTTGAAATTATATTTTTCTTGGTTTCATATCTTTCTCTTACAACGAGCCGGTATCTGCATGCATCCGGAATTGCTATTATTAAGGTATTCCAAATCAACTGTTTTAGAAAAAAAAATCAGGTACAAATGTCTCTGAAATGTCTGTCGATATGTTTTTTTTTTCTTGCAACAACACATATTTGATTTAGGTACCTTTCGGTGGTAATTCTGTTTATTATGGTTTTCCACATAAACAAAGGTATGTGGCTGGGAGCAAGATGCTGGTTGATTGAGTATGTCAGCTATAAGAGTCCATATCACCACTGCTACAGATTCCTACATCCACAGAAATTGAGGTGTCATCAGCATTAAAGCAAAGTCATGCCCACATTGACTGCCCTCTGACTGCAAGAGTGCTTGTGTGGCAGCAAGAAACATCGGGTGGGGGGGATGATTGTCTGCTTACTGAGCCTTGTACTTGTGTGTGTGCGTTCATGTTGACTTGGCTATATGGTGTAGACTGGTGCTCAAAGCGCACAACGCAACATGGCTGACAGTGGGCTATCGTTTCACCTCCAGCAGCTGCTACCATGAGAATAGGCTTTGTGTATTAACAGTTTGCTGCTTTTTTTGTTTTTTTTTGTGTTTCTTCAAACCAAATGACCTCATGAGAGTACCCGACTGCACTCAACTCTTAGACTTAGACTTAGACTCAACTTTATTTATCCCTTGGGATTACTCCTTCAGGGAAATTCTGGTTCCAGTAGCTTATATAATACAAAGGAAAGAGTTAAAGCAATATGACATATTACAGATTGAAAAGACAATATAAAAAAATCAAATCAAAATATAAGACAATATAAAAGAGTGTACATAGTACAAAGAGCATAAGTATAGAATATGCGTCTTTTAGTTATCGCACTTGCACTTCAGAGATGTACTGACCATATAAAGAAGTAGATTACACAGACTACACAGTAGTTGACTTGAATAGTTGCAGGAAGAATATTGCACATGAGTGAAAGTAGGTATTGTTTTGCACAAGGGAGGGGGCGGTGCTGATCCTTGTAGATCTTCCCATCACCTCCTCCTTCCCCCACGTGAGGAGTTGTACAGCTTGATGGCTTGAGGAACAAAGGAGTTTAGCAGTCTGTTGGTCCTGCATTTGGGGAGGAGGAGTCTCTCACTGATCAGGCTCCTCTGATTTGTGAGGAAAGTGTGCAGAGGGTGGCTGGCATCATCCAGTATTTTCCAGCAGTTTCTTTAGTGTCCTTGTCTCTGCCACCGTCCACAGAGAGTCCAGCTTCTTACCAATCACAGAGCCGGCTCGCCTGACCTGTATGTCCAGTCTGGAGATGTCCTTCTTGGATGTGCTGCACCCCCAGCACACCACGGTGTAGAAGAGGACACTGGCAACCACAGACTGGTAGAACATCTCCAACAGCTTGTTGCAGATGCTGAACGACCGCAGTCTCCTTAGGAAGTACATCCTGCTCTGTGTCTTCCTATGCAGGTGGTTGGTGTGTGTTGCCCAGTCCAATTTACTGTCCAGCGTACCCCAAGGTATTTGTATGAGTCCACAGCCTCTACCTTGGCCAACTCTTGGATCCTAGGTGTTTATGTGGAATCAATTGTTTTGTCAGTTGCACCTAAATGCTGCCAGTTGCTGTCACCTAAATTTTGTCAGTTGCACCTAAATGCTGAAAAAGCTGTTGTAATGTAATATGCCATCATGTGTCAAGTGTTTCCTTGGAATTTGGAACTATTGGAACTTACCTCTTGCAAGTTTTCTGTGTTTTTATATGTTTATTAAAACTATAGATGTAATTAATGCAAGCATAAAAAAGTCACAGTAAACAAGTGAGGTTTGACTTGTAAAAAACAGCTGAAAATTGCTTCAGTGATTTTGAAAAGTGTCTTGTTAGTGCACATCCTGTACAGCTTCAAGGGGATGTCCATTCACCCAAACATTACTAATATGTAAATATAAGCATCTAATTTCCTCAAACATCATTTACTAAATATTCAAATATATTATAGGATTTCTGTACATTGATTTTATTATTGCAATGTCCAAGCTAAAAGTTCTAGAGATTAATTTTTTTCTCTAAATTAATGTGATATATGGCACAAACACACTTAAAAAACAGATTTGATTCTCTGATTCCATTTACAATTTTTCCCATTTAAATGTTACCTATGTTTTTTATTTGGTCAGTTAATGTTTGGTCAGTAAGGGGTGCTATGCCCTGTTGATAGCTAACTGAAATCCCTGGCTGAGTCAATTGTTGGACACTGCATCCGATGTCAACACATATTCACAGATTCATTTAAGATTTTCTGGATGAGTTTTGGGTAATCTTTAGAACCAGACTGATTATTACTTCAAACATAATGTTTTTCAAGAAATCTCGTTAATAAAGGATCTTCTGTTCTATAAATTTTAGGAACTGACAAAGCAAACAATCTAACAAATAGTTAACTATAGGTGACAATCTTCTGATTTAATTGTAATTTCTGCTTTTTTTCATTTTACTTAAAAATATACCTATCAAAAATATAAATTGATATATTGATTTAACTATTTAGTTAATATTATCAAGGACATAGAGTTCTTTTTAGCTTGCTGATCTATTATTTATGCAATTCTTAACAGTATCCAGTACTTCTTTTTTTTTCTTTTTGGACCTGTAAACATTTAAAAAGGTTATATCACATTTGGAATTTCCAGTAGATATTGTAAATTTCATGTTACGAAAATACTTTGAATTTATAAGCAATATCAGGTATTTTGTTTAGAATTATATTATAATTTTGTCATAGCATTTAAGCTTCGGACCCACATAAACAGAGGACTCTCAGGAGTTCAATGATAAAGAGTTTATTGAATGTGATGGTTTGATGATCTGAGAACAGGAGACAGCGGGCACGGCGGGGAACGGCAGTAGACTCTGAGCGCGGCAGGAATGACGTGGGAGACCGGAGACCTCTAGAGGTGAGGACAAAGCAGGTGAGTTGATGCGGAGGGCATGTGAAGAATAGTGAAACGGTCTTACTTTTCTGAAGCTGAATGGTTGATGCCAGGGAGGAGTGAGTGGTCAGTCCTTTCAGCTGTATTCCAGGAATGAGGTTGTCCAGGGGGTGAGCGCGGCAGGTGGAGAGGTGCTGGAGCGGGCAGACCGAGCTGAGCCAAGAGGAGCGGAGAAACCAAATGGTTGTGACCAGTGAGATCTTTGAGTTGTTGTGAGCACTGGAGATGGCAAGAACCTGAGATGAGCACAGAAGATGATCCGGGGCATGAAGGGGAAAAAACAAAAAGTAGCAAATTAACACAGAGCTAAAGTAAAAAAAAATCACCAAAAACTTTAGAAATCCAAAATTCACTGAAAAACTAGAGATCGGAAAAAACATGAAAAGACACCTAGAAGCTCAAGAACTACAGAATACGAAAACTATACAGAAAACTAGATAACTGGAAAACATGAAACTAAACTAGAGAACAAGAAACAACTAGTAACTTCACAAGAGGCTTGAGAACTGGCACTGAGAACTAAAGGTTTCCGGGAGTGAACAAACACTCAGGCGACAAGTAGCTGATCCACTGCTCCTCTTATGCTGGCCCAGCTCATCAGCATCAACTGGAGGCACCTGGGCAGGTCCACTGGTGAAGGAAGGTGCTCCAGCAGAGAGAGCTCTGGCGACAACCTAAGAAATGGACTGAAAGGACTCAACCTTACAAATTTACATAAAAGTGTTCAATCCCTAAAATTTACTTTTTAATTACTTTCATCCATATATCCATCAATCCATACTTCCTGATCCTTAAGAGGTCAAGTAGGGCTGGTGCCCATCTAAAGCATTAGGCAATAGTCCATTGCAGTTCTTTTTTGTGTACTATTGTCTAATATTGTGTAGATTTGTTTATATACTTGTCTAATTAAATTATAATGTAGTTAATTTTTATGATAATAATATAATAATCAGGTCTGTGTGTTTGTATGTGTGTATCCCCCAAAAATAATAATAATTATGATCTACCATGGGCGACCACATGATCTGCACAACGTGCCCTCTCTCTGCCCTCAATGGCTACCATAGGCATGCCCTGCTACTAACAGCTAAGGTGCTCCATATGGGCGCTACGAGTCCCGATTACCAAGAGAGTAAATATCTGGTCAAGTGAGTATATTCTGCAGCGGTACTACTTTGTGTACGGGGTATTCTTGCAAGATGAGTAGACTGAAAATGTAAAGTGAACAATGAGCATCCTGTGTGTCGTCCAAATTTGCACACACACCTCTAACAAGTTATAGTTGTAAGCCAGCGTCCCAAAAAGTGGGTGTACAATATAGGGTGCCACGCTGGTGAAGCAATTGCGGTAAAATAATTTATAGTACTTTTCATGCACAACATGAAACGTAAACTAGATTATTCTAAATTAGTTTAAGAATATATATATATATATATATATATATATATTTATTTTTTTTCCCCCCTTGTCCTGTTCAACATCATGGCTAGTAGAATGAGTTTCTGGCTGCAATAGTTGCGCTTAACAGATTTTCTTTTCCAAGTGAGGCTTTAAAAATATAGAGCCTCCCTTTCTTCCCATACCTTAATCGTTTATTTATTTCTGAGGCTTTATACACATTCTACAGCTAAATATGACTGAGGGGTGGTGGGTGCACAGAGTGAAAGGGAACATATACACAGGCCGATATTCAAATAGAAACAAGTAAACAAAAAAACAAAAACAAACAAGACAGCGGAACCCAAAAAACTAGCTGCAACTAGATCACTCCTGAAGCATCCTTGGGAAACTGCGAAATGGCAATAAATCATACCTGTGGAGATATAATTAGCAGAAGGCAGAGCAAAGACAGCAATGTATGTGGCACATAACACATAAATAAATATGAGGCAAACTTGGTGTTATTAATAAACAGATCGGCACACTTAAAGTGTTGTGATCTCTATAGTGCGTCATTGCGCGTGAGCATGCAGAAATTGTGATGCAGGTATTACAAGAATTATGCTCAGCCATGGGTACAGAGGGCCGCAGCCACCTCCCACCAAGAGCCCAGAGCGAGCAGAGGAAGCACAAGGTCCAGGACACCGGGGCCACGCAAGAGCACAGAGATAAGACAGCCCACCGCTGGGACACCACGCACCAACCCAGAGGACCGCAGAAGGGGTCCGGGGTAGAGCCCCCTGTGTAGAGTCCCAAGGTACCAGGAGCAGCACCCTAGCTGTCCCGCCAGGCCCCGGCCGCCCAGGCACAGGCCAGGGCCGGGACCCAGGGCCCAAACGCCCCAGCCCCCGGGGGGACAGTCATTCCCAGACAGCCAGCCAGGATGGATCGATTGACGCCCCTGTGCCCCCAGCATTGCACCCCAGGGCCCAGTCTGTCCACAGGTGAGTGCAGCAGCAAGCAGTGAGGAAGGGTGAGGAGGGGACAGGGCACAACCCCTCCCACACGGGAAAAGCATGGGAAGGCAGAGGACACCCAGTCACAGACCCAGCCCCACCCACATCCATACACTATCATACATGCTCACTCACACACACACACACACACACACACACACACACACACACACACTTACTCACCCAATCACTCACTCACAAAGTCAATCAAGGTATGGATGGGGTTGGTGGTTGGGGGGCACCAGCCTCTGGTGCAGCCCAGTGGGCAGCCCCCAGGACAAGAAGGGCCTCTACCAATGCCGTCTCCACCACCCCGAGCCCGCAGACCAATCCCCCCCACCCTGGATAGCACCCAGGAAACAGGGGTGTTGATGACAAGGATGGAATTAAATTGGTAGGGAAGGCGATGTGGAGGGAATCATGCAACAGTTTGCAGACAGTGGAGCTCCCCCCAGCAGCGGGCCCTCAGTGTCAAGACATGCAAGGAGCCAGGAGCCGCGCAGAACCGGTAACACGATCACCGCTCTCCAGCTGCAGCACAGCCCCGGCCCCCAACCGCCCAGTTTGTGACTTTGTGGTATGTAATAGTGACTAACGTGGATTTAAGAATGAGGGAGAGTGGTTCATGGAGTGCGGCAAAAGTCTACTTCACCCCAATCCAGAAACCACACCTCTCCCCCAAAGTACCTAAGTGTATGGGTGAGTGTTGTGGACTTGAGCCAAAGACCGGGAGCAGAGGCGCTGCCCCCGGATGATGGGACCAGATGGTCCGAAAATGCGCCCCCATCTCCCAGCCGCTACCAGGGGACAGTAGAGGCCAAAGTCCGCTAGACCCAGGAAAGCTGCAACCGCGCCCCGAGAGCCACAAACAGCCCAGGAGACCACCCACTGGTAGACCAAGAGGTGGCAGGCCAAAGAGAAGATGGGAGTGGGGGGTAGTCACAACATTCACTCTGGGTGGGAACAGGGCCCAGGACCATGCACCTCCAGCCCCACTAATACATCCCGCAAGGAAGAGAGGCACACCCCCACCCCCACCCCCACACTCTTTTGTGGAATCCAGAGTACCCTGCCTAGGTGGGAGCTGGCAGCAACCCACCACCATGCTGGCACATCCAAGGCTGCCCGAATCCCCCGGGCACAGGCGAACCCCACAACCAGGCGCAGGAGATACCCGGGCACCTGAGCTCCAGCCCCACCCCTCAACCCCCACCGGGGCAACTCAGCGACCCAGCAAAAGTCCCTGCCCTGTGCGCCACAAATTCCCCATCCACCACCACCCAGCAGCACCACCCAGGGTTCACCAATGCAGACCTCCGGACTAGATACACAGTGGACCAAAGAGAGCCATCCAACCCCTGGACCCAGATGTGCGCCCGCTGCCCCGACACCAAGATCCCCCCACATTCAACTCCAGAGCAACCTAGAACAGTGAGACAATGACCCACCAACCCCGCTAAGTGATGGGGCTAATTGGAGAAGACCAGAGGATGCCGGTATCAGTCAGATGAAGTTTTGAAGAGGCACACATTGTTTCAATATTGAAATGATCTAGTAGAAGGTTCCTAAACTGATTAATAGATGTGTTCTTCCTTATTTTCCAGTTCAGGAGAATAGTTTTCTTTGCAATACATAGGGCAGTAAGTACTATAGGTGATAAATTAATTTATATGCTGGTGCCACCCAGGTTACCCAATAAACATAGTGCGGGGAATGCTGGAACATTACATTTAAACTACACTTAGAGATCCTGCAAACCTCAATCCAGTATGCCTGAACA
This sequence comes from Orestias chungarensis, assembly GCA_032876305.1. NCBI lineage: Eukaryota > Metazoa > Chordata > Actinopteri > Cyprinodontiformes > Cyprinodontidae > Orestias > Orestias chungarensis. The sequence goes on along the minus strand of JAVLVB010000897.1, from coordinate 60,948 downwards.
TGTGCACAGTACCATAGTGCATTCAGATAATCATCAGGTGTTTTATCTGTGCACCGTGAGCACATATTTGTATGTTTAAAACCCATCTTGCACATCCTTTGTCCTGTGTAATGAGTTCTGTGAAGAATCTTATATTGTTTAAGTTGTAGATTTGGGTTTCTTAGGATTCTAAAGGTGTTACAGCATATTAGCAACCAAAAATTGTGATCTGATTCTAAATATAAGTCAGTCTCCCATTTTTAAGTGAGTTTGCTGTAGTAAAACCACATCTGCCTGTAGATCCTTTAATCGATTATGGATTTTTAATCTCTTCTCTCTTGTCCCAGCTCCACGCACATTCCATGTAATAAACCTTATCCCAGACATGCTCATATTAGTACCGTGCGTGTGAGACTCTTATTGACAAAAACATTGCGCCATTGTGCGCGCATGTATGCGCGACCCAGTGTGTAATGCTTGTGTGCGTGTGTGTGCCCTGTATGCTTCATTTGTATGTCATAAATACGTAGATGTGCCCATGTGTAAATATACCTAAGTGTGACTGTGCGCGCTGCTCCAGTGTGCCGTCGGCTATGAGTCATTTCTCCGCTGTGAGCGACAGTGTGTGATCGCATATATATATATATATATATATATATATATATATATATATATATATATATATATATATATATATATATATATATATATATATATATA